>OY747129.1:16203058-16770558 GCA_963556465.1 Berberis vulgaris | reverse complement strand
CCATTAACAAAGTTTCCAATTCCTTTTTTTCGGCAAAATTCGATTGCGCTTCATTTTCTTTTTCTTTAGGCAGCCTAGTATAACATTCAGAATGATAATGTCCAAATTTATGACATCTAAAGCACTCTACCTTGGATTTGTCAAAATGTTGATCTTGTCCCTTGCCTTGAAATTGATCATTATCGACTTTGAAATACCTGCTGCCATCTCTATTGCCTCGATCTCCCCTTCCTCTACCTCTACCTCTACCCCTTCCTCTAGAGTTTGAGAAATGAGTAGAGGTAGAAGCCTTCAAAGCTTGCTCCTCTGAAGTTGAATCGATTCATCTTCTGTTCATGGATCAGCAAGGAGCTCTGCAGTTCATCAAGAGAAAATGCATCTATATCTTTTGATTCTTCAATTGAACACACGACATAATCAAACGTTGGTCCCAGGGAAAGCAATAACTTCTCCACAATGGTGACATCTTCCATCTTCTCACCATGAAATCGCAATTTGTTGTTGATCTCCATAGTCCTGGCACAGTAGTTGGTGACAGATTCCCCATCCTTTATTTGTAGAGTCTCAAAATCTCTTCTCAAAGCTTGAAGTTGTGCACGCTTAACTCTAGCAGAACCTTGATATTTTTTCCTTAATGGAATCCCAAATATCTTTGGAAGTTTCTTTGCTAAGAATTGTTTCCAAGATGGGACGATTAATTGCCTGAAAAAGGTAAATTTTAGCCTTCAAATATTTTAGCTTTCTCCTTTCCAACTCTGTTTTCTGGGCATCTGTCAAAAATGTATTTGTTGCGGGTTCTTCAATTCCAGATTCAACAATCGGCCAATACTCTTTTGACCGTAGAAATTTCTCCATTAGCATACTCCAATGGTCATAGTGACCATCAAAACGTGGGATCGCTGCATGCACAAAATTTGAGTCTGAAGCCATCGATGTTGTTTGGGAACTCTTTTTCTCTTGCTTTTTCTCACTCGTTTTCTGCTCTGATACCACTGATACAAAGTTAAGAAAAAACAAAAGAGACGTGTTGGAATAGTAAAGCTCTATATATTATTGACAAAGAAAAGGGCCTATAAATAGGCTTTACATCAGAACATTTCATCCTAGCACTAACCACAACTCCTATAAAATAGGATCACACATAAGCCACTTTCTCAGCCATGAAATCAAATAACCAAATACCTAAAGACTCGGACAAACCTTCCAATGACTAGAACTTCCAATAAATATTAATAAATATGAAATAAAAACATTTAAATCTTAACACAATCATAGTGTTATCATGTTCTTCCTGATTGGCTTCGTCCAACATCATGAGAAAAACATTGTTACAGCAAAAGTTGTGCTAGGTTTCCAAGATGTTTTCACAAAATCCTTTGACTGTGGAAAAACGTAGATGGATATCGCTGATGTGGCTGAGTGCAATGAGATGCATGTGCATACAATTCTCCTTCCCCAAGATAATCGATGTTGGTCGTGAGCATGCCTCAGTAATATTTGGAAGTAGTTTGCTTTCAACTAATAATCAATTTTGGCAATGAGTTTGCCTCAATAACACTTGAAAGTTGTTCGTTTCTTAACAAAGCTTCATTATGATAGGTATGGCCAGTTTGATTGCTCCACAAGGGCAGAGATAACCACTTCAAGAGATATACCCTTAAATAGCGGTGGGCACGGTCCGAGATTGAACTTATCTCGGTCCAGTGAAACGGGACGGAATGGTCTGGGATAGATGCTTTTCGAGCATAATCAATTGGTCTTGAACCGGGGCAAAACCATGTCATCCCAAATTGGCCCAAGCCCAATATTGAATTAAACACATTTATCAAACCACCCCCTAATTTTTAGGGGGGTAGAAGAGGTAAGTAGAGGAAGGAAGAGAAAAACCCAAAACCTAAACACATTTATCAAACCTTATAACACTACTTACCTACAAAGAGTTGGTAAAGAGAAATAAGATGTTTGATTCAGCTACAAAATTTGGTGGTTGATGCACAAAAACATTTTTTCTTCTATTTCTTTTTCTTGGTGAAGAGTTTGAGAGTTTGACTGATTCTTCTAAAAAATAACCATTTCTCTTTCCCACCTTTTCTTCTTCCATTCTGCCTTTTCAATAGATGCACTCATTGATGAATCAAAGTCATCCATTGGTGCACCTAGTGGCGGCGAAGGGTGAGTCGAGATTGAAAATAAGGTGAAGATCTTTGAACAGATGGGGAGAGGAGAAAGAAGAAAAAGAACTCGTTGCCTTTCCCTTTTCTTTTGACTCTATTGATATTCACCTAATTATTACATAGAATACCACCTAATTTATATTTGTTATTCACTTTGACAATATATTTTATATTAATTATTTAAATTTTTTATTTTTCAGGATTCAGAGCGTTAACGGAATAATGCGGAGTTTGAGGTGATAATAAGCAATTTGGTGTTGACGAGCGGAGACGGGGGTGCAGTTAACCCAACACAATTACCCTAATTTTCTATAAAACCCAATAACCCTAATTTCAGAGGTTTTTCTATCTTTCCCTACTGGTGTTTTCCTCCTCTCTTTTCCAGCCACCACACCAATCCACCCTGCCGACAATCCTCGCTCGATAGCAGAACCGACAGTGCGATAATCCCGCCATCACCACCTCACTTCGCCACCGTCCAACAACCACAGCCGCCACCACCATCAGGCACCACCTCCTCTCCCTGTTCCATCACGCCACACAGCCACCTTCCCTGTCCAGCAACCACAGACAGAGCCCGCCACCAGAGCACCACCACCACCGTGAAACAGGGGCGTCACAACCATGTTTCACGTAAAATCTTCACCTCACCACCGAGTTTCGCCATCACCGCCCTCTATCGCCCATTCTCGTCCTCTCTCCCATATCTCTCTCACGACCATCATCTCACTGTTTCGCGCAATACAACCACCGCCGCAACCCTGTTCCACCACCTCACGACAAAGCACAGCCCCTGCTCCTCTCCTCTCTGTCCTCTCTTCGTCTCGGTTTCTCTTCGTATACCGGCAGCCACTCAACGCCGGTCAGCTCCGGACGCACACCCGCACGCCACAGCAGGACCTCCATCAGCGCTCCTGCTTCAGCTCTGGTTTCCCGCCTACGCTCCCGCCTCCTCTCTGTTCAAATCGGGAGAGAAAGGTTTGGCATTTATTGGCACCCTCGATTTCTCTCTGAGCAGCTACAGTGTATTTGCAGCATTTTCTCGGGATGCGCGTTCGTGCTGAGATGGATTCAACTGAGGAGATGACCACCACTACAATGGAGAGCTAAACCCTTCGCCAAGGCTAAGATGAAACCAATTGGGTTTCAAGAGTTTGTTCTAGTTTGACTTTTTATTTTATTATGTGCTTAACTGCAAAATACATTTAATTTCTGAATATTAGTAAATTACTTTCACCGATTATATCGGATTTGATCTAGACTAGTCGGTAGTTAAAGTTTTCTTTACTAATATTTAAAGCATTAGTTTTAATTGGTTAAGTTAGACTTGTGATTGAGTGTGCCGTAATAAGACACTCAATGCTAGGAGTTGAAACTTAATAAATTAGACTTGTGATTGAGTGTGTCATAATAAGACACTCAATGCTAGGAGTCTATAATTTATGCTGAAGTTAATTGTAACATTGGATTCTAAAACTGAATTGTTCTTAACGATCACATCATCGATGCAAGCAAGGGATTCTCATCCCTAAAGCTTCTCGCTTTAGAAAATAATAAGTTAGATTAAAATAACTTGAAAAACTGAATTGGTGGATTCAATGCCTTGGTTTCCCTTCTCATATTCTTATTAACTTTTTATTTTGCTTTTTAATTTGATTTTTAGTTTAGATATTTTGATTGCCGTAACCCCTATTTAAATTAGTTTAAGTCAACTCTGAAATTTAATTGCAACCACAGTACTTGTGGATCGACCTGTACTTACCCTTGTCTACCAGTTAGACACTGTGCACTCGCAGTTATTAAGATTAGGTTAAATTAACCTATTTATTTAGGTTAACGCTCCTCTCTGTCCAGATTATTCTATCTTGTGCGGCATCAATACTGATATTCACCTAATTATTTCACAGAATACCACCTAATTTATATTTGTTATTCACTTTGACAATCTATTTTATATTAATTATTTAAATTTTGTATTTTTCAGGATTCAGATCATTAACGGATTAATGCGGAGTTTGAGGTGATAATAAGCAATTTGGTATTGACGAGCGAAGACCGGAGTGCAGTTAACCCAACACAATTACCCTAATTTTCTATAAAACCCAATAACCCTAATTTCTCTGGGGATCTTCTCTCTTTTCTTCCCCTCTCTGGGGGCTCTCCCAGCGACCACACCAATCCACTCTGCCGGCAATCCTTGCTCAATAGGAGAGCTGACAATGCGATAATCCTGCCATCACCACCTCACCTCGCCACCGTCCAACAACCACAGCTGCCACCACCATCAGACACCACCTCCTCTCCCTGTTCCATCATGCCACACAACAGCAAACCTCTTCATCCATCTCTCGTCACTTCGCCACCTTCCCTATCCAGCAACCGAGCCCTGCCACCAGAGCACCACCACCACAAAACAGGGGCGTGACAACCCTGTTTCACGTCAAATCTTCACCTCGCCACCGAGCTTCGCCATCACCGCCATCTCTCGCCCGTTCTCGTCCTCTCGCCCATATCTCTCTCTGCATGTTCTTTTTCTTCAGCAACACAACCACCGCCGCCGCCCTGTCTCCCTCCTCCATTCTCTCCCTATTCCTCTTCAATCTTTCTCTGTTCATCCATCTCCTGGCCCTCTCTCTTTCTTGCAAGGACTTGAGCGCGTCAGAGGAACAAAGCTCGCAAGCAGTAGCGGCGGAACACAGGACGCGGCTCGCTGGAGAAGACAACCGTGCGACTTTGGCGGGAGAAAAACTGACTTTTGAATCAGTTTTGGCTATTTGCACCCCGATGTTTGCTCTGAGCCACCACAGTCCATCAGCAGCCTTTTCTTGGGATTTATGTCTGTGCAAAGATGAATTCCACCTCCATTGATGTTGTGACCACCGCTACCATGGAGAGCTAAATCCTTCGCCCAGGCTAAGATGAAACCAATTGGGTTTCAAGAGTTTGTTCTAGTTTGACTTTTTATTTTATTATGTGTTTAATTGCAAAATACATTTAATTTCTGAGTATTAGTAAATTACTTTCACCGATTATATCGGATTTGATCTAGCCTAGTCGGTAGTTAGAGTTTTCTTTACTAATATTTAAAGCATTAGTTTTAATTGGTTAAGTTAGACTTGTGATTGAGTGTGCCGTAATAAGACACTCAATGCTAGGAGTCTATAATTTATGCTGAAGTTAATTGTAAAATTGGATTTTAAAATTGAATTGTTCTAAACGATCGCATCATCGATGCAAGCAAGGGATTCTCATCCCTAAAGCTTATCGCTTTAGAAAATAATAAGTTAGATAAAAATAACTTGAAAAACTGAATTTGTGGATTCAATGCCTTGGTTTCCCTTCTCATATTCTTAAAAACTTTTTATTTTGCTTTTTAATTTGATTTTTAGTTTAGATATTTTGATTGCTGTAACCCCCATTTAAATTAGTTTAAGTCAACTCTGAAATTTAATTGCAACCACAGTCCTTGTGGGATCGACCTGTACTTGCCCTTGTCTACCAGTTAGACATTGTGCACTTGCAGTTATTAAGACTAGGTTAAATTAACCTATTTAATTAGGTTAGTTAAATCTGTATCAAGTTTAAATGGGGGAGTTAAATAAATGTTGGCCTAAACTTTATGATTAGATTGTATAATTGGGCTTGAACATTATAAGTGAGCTACATGAACGGGATGGACTGGAACAGTCCGGGACTGAATTTTGTGGAACTGGTACCGTCCCAACTCCAACCGGGATCGGGATAAAATGACATGAATTGATTGGTCCCGGAACAAGACCATACCAATCCGGGTCAGACCGGAATTCTTGCCCACCCCTAAACAAAACAACTCGAAGCTGTGGAAGTGAGTCATGGCTTGCAGAAAAAAAAATGGTCTCACCCAAATCGGCGAGACTAACCTTTTTTTTTCAATTCCAAAGCCTATGGCTGTGAGATTAGCCCTAAATCTCACAACCCATGGCTGCGAAATTGAAAAAAAGGGTCTTACCAAAATCGGCAAGATTGGAACCCAATTTCGCCAATTGGGGAAACCCATTTTATTTTTATCAATCTTCTTATCTTAGGCTGCGAGATTGGGTTCCAATTTTGCATCGGGTTATTTTCCATTTGGCCCCGATTAGTTTATGATTATCCTTATTTGACTCTCATTAGTTTTTGTATCCTAGTCTAACACTCATGACTGTGTGTTCAACTACATTGACTCACAAACTCCATCCAATTTTTTCAAAAATACCAACTTACCATGCATGTGTTTTGCAAGTATTTTTACTAAATTACTAGGGTATGTTATAATTTTTAATTGGCTCCCATATTTAAAAAAAATAGATCCAAAAGCTATTTTCCTAGCCGTTGGATCAAACATGATCATCAATCAACAAGATTTATGTGATTTTAGTAAAACATGTGCAAAAGCACATGCAGGGTAAGTTGGTATTTCTTTACAAAATTGGATGGAATTGGTTAGTCAACGTATTTGAACACGGTCATGGGTGTTAGACTAGGATACAAAAACTAATGGGGGGCAAATAGAAATAGTCATAAACTAATGGAGGCCAAATGGGAAATAACTCTTTTGCATCTCTATCATGCGAAGTCTAAACCCAATATCTTAACAGAAAGAAACCAATCAACGGGGGTTGCTGCAAGTTGTTGTTCTGTTGTTGTAGGTTGGTGTCGTTGTGCATTTTGTTGTTATTGTTGTTGATGTTTTATGGTTGTCGTTGCCGCTGTAGAGGAGGAGAAGGACATAGGCTGAGGAGGATTTTGCAAGTGGAGGAAGAGGAGAATGCTAGCAACAGGACATAAGATGAGAGATTTTGGTTTGGGAGAGGTTTAAATTGGCAGCGTTACTTAGTAGGGTGAGGGTGGTGGTGTAAAAAACAGATGCCTTCTCAGAACATTTCTACTACAAAGAATAAGAAAATTCTCAGAACATCTCTACTATTAACATTCCCGATTCGAATCATAGCCCCTACTTTATAAAGTCAAACAATATGGATTCCAAATTCCATTTGTGTTCATCTTCTCCAACCAAACCCACATCCACCTCCCTAATCTTAAATTCCTCAACTTCATTTTTAACATCTTCAATCATCCATGAAACTCTCTCTATCCATATCCCTCCCTCCCTGCCTTTTTTTCTCCATCAACTCGCACTTTTATCTTTATATATCTCGTTTTCAATCTCTGATCACAATATCTTTGAAAGTGAGTGGTATGCTTTAAATGCTAAACAAAGTGCCCTAAGATATGATGAGCAAGACTAACAGAGGTGAATAATATTTTTTGAAAAAAATAATTCTTTGAGAACATTTGCGAAATAATGCAAAAACATAGAGGCTATATGAACACTTTGTAAATATTTCATGCTCAAAATAATCTCCTAGACCTTAGCACCAAAAAAAAGTTCAAAGATAGGTGTAAAGTATGAAATGATTTAACTCTAGGTCTTGGAGGTCTCACAAGTCTTAGGATCTAAAATCCGATCTAAGGAAATATTTTTGCAAAGTAGATCCAAGACTTGATGCACAAATCAAGTGAGCTAAACTATGATTTGTAAAACTTATACAACTTAAAACATGCAAGATGAGATATCAAAAGCAATAAGATAAACAAGAATGCAAAAAAATGTAAAGAGATGAGTAAAGACAATACCACACACACATGTATAATGAGGTTTACCTAAGTCGAGGTTGACTGGCCCCGACCAGTTACTTCCTCGGTAGAAAGGGCTCGAAAGCAGCAAGCTTCTATTACTTGATTAAAAGATAGCTACAATATCAAATAATGTTGTACAACTTCGCAATGGCAAATCGCCGCATTCCAACGAGACTTTCTGCCATGAACCAAGTGCTCTGCTTCGCGAGTCTTACGAACACTTGGTGATCATCAATGGGATGCAAAACAACCAAGTCGTACAGACGTGTGTTTGAGATTCTGGATATACCAGTTGGTCTTATGATTGTGCTCCACGAGACTTATCGATTTGCAAGGATCACCATCATGGAACGCAAACCAAATCTTACTACTTCCTTGGGATCACCAAGTGACACTTACTCATACGAATCCACTCTATAGATTCAAGAACCCATACATGGTAAGTTGAGTTTAGGCAAAATAACACTCAAAGAGGTTTATCCGGTAGCGTTCTAAAATAAGAGGTTGAGAGAGGCTTAAGCTTAGATATTTTACTCCTTTATAGAGTAGAAGTTAGGTTCACTTGTGTATGATAGTTTGGGGTGACAAAGAAGGTTTTCTCTCTAAGGCTTTTAAATCTCAAACAAAAAGTTGTTTGGTCTAGGTTAAGCTTACTTTTCAAGCCCCAGATCTTTCTATTTTCTTTTGAAGCTCACTTAAAGTTGATGTGTAGAGATTGAGTGATTTCTTCTTGAACAATAAGGAGAAATTTGTTGTTCTTGCTGAATCCGCTGCTCTTGAATAGTTATCACAAGTTTTTCTTGAACTCCTAAAGTTGATGGAGGCAAATGAAGATGCAACTATTTATATACTGATCCGGGAGGGGTGGAATCGACTTCGCACCTCAGGTTCTGTTTTTCACAACGGTTAGATTTAGAACGTCTCTTTGCTATCAGAAGAAGACAACAAGATATAAGTCCACTTTGCTACGGCTAGACAGTTTTTTAAAAACAAGATTTTTTCTTGTGTCATATGTAGTCTTTATACTTGATATGGACATCTCTTTTAAGCACATGGTCATGTCTCATGAGGGAATATTCATTTCCAAGAGAATATCCATTCTCATGTGAGTGACAGGATAAATCAAATTCAAACTTGAAATTTTTACTCCCACGCATTTTGTCTCCAAATAGCTTTTAGCACTTCATTTGAATTTGGTCACCCGTAAGCTATTTTGCTTGTCTTCACATGCCACTTAGACTTATCTTCTTGAAACTTTGTCATTATTTGTCCGGACTTCATATCTTTAACTTGTTTCCAACAAACCGACTTTATTTCCTTCCATAATTATAATCAAATAAAATCATATTGTTGGGCATTATAAGCCAGTTTTAAAAAATTGATATCAAATCCCACATTGGTTTTAAAAACCGAGTTTAGCAAACTACAAAAAAGTAGAGTTTTTCTATCTAAAATGGGTATTTGAAAATAAAGTTTTTGTTTAGCCTTGAAAATCGATTTATAAAATAAAATACTCTTTAAAAATGCTCAATTTCACAAAAGGGAGTATGTAGTGAATGAATTTGGCATTTAGAACTGAATATAACTTTTTTTTGCTATCTTTGAGTTGATTTTAAAAATTGATCTTCAAATCATACTTTCGTTTTAAACTAAATCTATTTTTGAATTGTTTGGTTTTCAACACCGAGCTAGGCAAATCACAAAAAAAAAGTTAATAAAAAAAATAAAAAAATAAAAAAAATTATAATAATAATAATAATAATAATAATAATAATAATAATAATAATAATAATAATAATAATAATAATAATCTATGAAGCTACATAACATATTGACACCCTGTTACCGAAGCTCCAAGTATAAAACTGTCCAGTGTTTTAGAATCTAGACTTTATAACACTTCCACCAATATATGGCAAGCACATTGGAGTACTCTCAAACAAATCAATTTTGAGTTTAAAATTGGTGTATTCACAAGCATTATGAGATTCACACCCTGTTACAAGTAAAATCACAACTTTTCCTTCGAAGGTCCAAATAAAAACCATTTAGTGTTCTAAAAATTATATTTCACGAGGATTTGTGGATATGAGGTAAAACTATTATCACTACAACACAAATGCTCATTAATAGCATTTGCTAATAGAGTTTTTGCCAAATGTGCTATCAAAAGTCAATTTTTAATGACTTCAAAATTAAAAAAACGCTGTAAAAACTGGCGGACGTGTTGGCGCTCTCTCAAACTTTTTACTTAGCGCGTCTAAACCCTTCTCGCCCCGTTCTCTTGCTCGACTTTTTCATCTCTCCTTCACCCTCCCTCCCCCTGTCTTCATCCATCTTTCCATCTCCCTTCATCCCTCCATGCTCCCTCCATCTCGCCATCTCCCTCACTGCTCCCTCCATCTCTCCATCGCCCTCCCTGCTCTCTTTATATCTCCATCTCCCTCACTGCTCCCTCCATCTCTCCTTCGCCCTCCCTCCCTCTATCTGTTGCTCTCCCTCCCTTTTTTGTCTCTTGATCTCACTCTTTCGCAGTCGATTCACCCCTCTCTTGCACTCGATTCATCTCTCACTCGGTTCGACAGTAGTTGTTCTTATCTTTCTAGGGTGCTCCTCTCACATCAACGCCAATAATGGATCAATTTCTCCGTCCCTGACGAAGACTATGTTGTTGAAGAGGCATGGTCTTGCATGACTGGTATGATTTCCTAACAACCCTTTAATAAAGTTTCGATTTTTATGTTGAATGTTACTGAATTTCTCCATTCTTGTTGTTGAAGACTGCTGACATCCCAAGACTGTGGAGGATTTCATCATATCTACACACCCATCAAAGGTTTTACTTCGAATCTCATTCGATTTAGGGAAAAAGTTTGAATCTGTGTTTTTTTTTGATAAAAGTCGGATCTTTATTGTTTGGTTTGTGTTAATGTTAATTAGGTACATTCAATAAAATGAGTCATATCAATACCCCCTAAAAGGTCGGGGAAAAAAAAGAAGTAAGCCAAAGTAGTGTGACAGTTCTTTTTTTTCCCACACTACTTTGGCTTACTGAAAGTAGTGTGAAAGTAAAGAAAGTAGTGTGGCAGTAAGCCAAAGTAGTGTGAAATTAATTGATTTAACATGGATCAGCTTTGTAAGGTTGATCATCAAGTTACTGAAAATTCACAACTAGGTAAAACACTTAAAAACATCACTAAGTATGATCTGAGATTTGAAAATGATGCCATAAAAAATAATGGAATTCTCTCCAATCACTGAAGAGAAATTATATCTATAATAGGTTTTCAACGTATTACAAATCTTATGTACCATCTACTTCATCATCTTTTGGTTCGTGGTCAAACTGCCATTCTTCCGGTGAAGCTTGAATGTTGGTATTTTGAGCATTTAAGATGATGGTACAACACAAGGACACTTCTTAGTCTTTATTACTTCTTTGAATTCCTATGATACTAAAAGACTTCATTATGCCTTTTATTTCCTTGTTGTCAAGCTACATTACTAGTACCATTTCTTGGATTCTTCTTTGTGAGATTTCATATATTAGCATACAAAAAGTTTTAAATAAACTCGCTTCAAAAAGATCAACTAATACAACCAAACTTAAGTTCTGGTCAAGTGAACTTATGATTTGATCAAAACCAGGAAAACAAATTCTTAGATACAATGCTAAATTGATTAACACATAATGGTTATTATTAGAGATAATGCTAGCTTTCTTATCCTGCATATTTGGTTGAGTGCAGGAGAACAAATTCTTGAAGTTTCTTGGTTTCATGTGGAATCCTTTGTCATGGGTTATGGAAGTAGCAGCCGTTATGGCACTTGTCCTTGCTAATGGTGGATTGAGTCTAAAAAAACTTGACATGCTTCCATGAGTTCTTGAGCTATTTCTTTTTATTTTTCAAACATATGAAACACTGTATGGTGTTGCATCTACTAATGGAAAGTCTCTTGGTATTATATTTCAGGGCGAAGGTCCTGACTGGCAGGACTTTGTAGGGATCATGTGTCTATTAGTAATCAATTCTACTATTAGTTTTATTGAGGAAAATAATGTCGGGAATGTTGCAGTAGCACTTATGGCCCGTTTAGCTCCAAAGACAAAGGTATGAGTGCATTTTATTCTTATGGATTTAATGGATTTCACTTGTAAACAACAATAATTTAATTTGATAAAGTAGGGAACTTTTACAAATATTCATGAATTTTTAGATTGCATTTACTATGCTTCGTAAGTTTTAAATCAGCGGATTCACTAGTCAGAGATAAGAAGTTCTAGCAATTCCTCTGAATCCTTAGGGATATGTAATTCTTAACAAAATTCGTTGCATTTTCAACGCCTGGGATAATATGATTGTTTACCATGGGGTGTTTGTTTTTTGTATGAAATTGCTTGTTTCTAAAAGCTTGGACATATCTGGTTCTCTTGTATTCTTGGTTCAACATAAACTAACATATTTGTTTTCTACCTGATGGAAATACAAACTTGTGTGGGAAACAATCTGTGATTGTTTATCATAAATGTTTTACTTGTCTACTTGTCACTACTTTATATTCTTGTTTTCTGAAAAACAAGACAGAGGGGGATTACAAAGGGAGGCCAACCTTATTGGCTACCTATTAATTGAAACCTAGTTTATGTGCTAACCTATTGTACCCTTCTAATCGGTCGCATTCTACAAAAAAAATTATAGAAAAAAACAATAAAAAACCTAAATATTTAGAAGGTCTGTAAGTTTTCCATGCTGTTGAGGCTTGTCTTAAGATTGCCTTTTCATTGTTATTCATGTCAAGGCTAGGTGGGTGTTGCATAAGTTCATTAAGTTAATCTTCGCTGTAATGAACATGTGCAAAGTCCATACTGTGCCTTAATCACAACGGGATGCACATCCATGGTTGTCTTAATTCTTGCATCTTAGAACAATCATGTATTTGCACACTCATAACCAAGCAAAACTTTGATACCCTAGTGGGATGTTCCGATGTATCGTGTTATATAAGATTAGTGTGGTCCACTGTTGAGATAGTAAAAAGTACTTCCAACCATTTTTTGCAATGCATGTTCTCAGAGATGGCCAGTGGCAAGAAAAGGATGCAGCTATTCTGGTGCCAGGAGATATAATCAGCATAAAACTTGGTGATATCGTCCCTGCAGATGCTCGCTTGCTTGAAGGAGATCCTCTTAAAGTTGATCAGGCAATTTCTTTTGAAAACACTTGAGAAAATCCTATGTTTCGTTTGCACTTTTCAGCAGTTACATTTAATATTCTTGGTTACCAGGAAAATTTTAAACCAAAACTAATTAGCTTTTATGACCTTTCTAGTGAATACTTAAGTGACCATGTTTGAGAACTGTAGTTGATTTAATTTTTTATGATGTAGTTAGCTCTCACTGGAGAGTCCCTTCCTGTCACAAAGAGGACAGGAGATGAAGTCTTTTCTGGTTCAACCTGCAAGCAAGGATAAATCGAAGCAGTTGTGATAGCAACAAGGGCTTACTCTTTCTTTGGGACTCAAGGCATGGTAAATGTCAAATTTTATTCTAAAACACATACTTACTTGCCTACTACAATTCTGTGAAGAATGCATATAAATGCATCGATGTCATGTCTATTTTTTCTTATACTTATATTCTTATGGAAACTCTTTTTATACTACCAAATGAATTGCATATAAATGCATCGATGTCATGTCTACTTTTTCTTTCAAGGAAGGATATTATAAGCTACATAAACATTCATTTGATGAAACTTTTGATTGAAGAATGCATATGAGCAACTTAGTCACTAGTTCTGAAAATGATTGGAATTGGCGATAATACTGATATTGGGCTATCTCCTTTCAGCACAATTATACAACACGCTTGATGATTCTGACCAAACAACTGACTTGCCATGAAACCCAATTAATAAGAATGCGGGAAAAATCACAACACTGGCTGAATTCCTAGAATTAGCGAAGGCCAAGGCAGTTTCTGGAGGCCTAATCAACATAAATGGAAGCCTCTTACTAATGTTTACACATTTAGCACAATCTCTATGGTTAAAGTGATATTAAAAAGTCCCCTACTATTTCAGCATGCCGGCTACCTTGCATCCAAGAAGGGTCTTAGCATTATTGATGCAGTTGATGGTGCCTTGAAGAATGCTACATTCGACAAACAAGTCACTCAGAAAGTTATGATAGAATCAGATGATACTTTAGTCCTTGCAAAGTTCAAAAATGTGTCGAGTTACAAGAAAGTCCTAACCATAGAAGATATTGTTGGTAGCCCAACAATCCTTGGAGGAAGTCAAGAAGTCCTAACCATCATAGAGAACATGGCTTCCTTCAGCAAGTATGCTACTGATATTGTAGACCGGATGCACTCTGCCAACATTTTTGTATATGTCTCAGTGTTCAGAAATGAATACACAGCCATTGTGTTCGACTTCTTTTCAGATCCAATCGTTGAGATTGCTACCTATGTCTGAGGAATTGGAGTGGATGGCCTTGTAACTGATTATCGCGGAACTGCAAGTTCATTCAAGAGTAAGTTCCACTGACCTGATCTGGCACAACGACCAACTTTTGTCAATGAAGAATCCCACTATCCTAAATGATGCATTACGCTACCCTGCATCCCTTTTTTTCATGTTTGTTACAAAGCGGTTTAGTTTACATACCTAAAAGTCCATTCTAATGACATGGTTGTTTTCTTATGTGACTGACTATAGGAAGTCCATGTTTTGATCCAAATTCTGTCGTTGAGTACCCTATCTTACCGTTACAAGTCATTGGACATGGATTTCGAAATGGATGAGCTAAGTGATGGATGGCCAGTTTCAAGTATTTTATCCTTAGTGTATTGGCTTGCTATGGACTGGGCGGCGTTGGTTGCTGCGCTGAGGGCGTAGTGCTGAAATTCTCGCTGAGCGCTGATTGGTATGGCGTCTTGGGCAGAGTGTGTACAGGCTTTTGGGCCGATGTTTGGTATGGTGTGACCATGCTTCAACTGAAATATATGTAGTCTAATCTTTATTATTTGATAGATTTTGTGACTCGATGTAATACATTATCTTATTAATTACATTACTTTGCCTCCATTCATGGAAATGTTTAAGTGTTTGGCAGATTTTAGTTTTTATTTTCTAGAAATAAAACTTATAAGAAGTTATAAAAAGTCATTTGATAGTGCTATAGAAAAAAAGGGCTTTGAGAAATGCTATAGAAATTAATACAATAGCATTTGTTAAATGTTACGTGAGAGAAGACAATAGCGTTTCTGAAACGCTATTGGTAACTATACAATAGCGTTTCAAAAACGCTGTAAATAAAGTTACTATAGCGTTTCAGAAACGCTATAAATATATTTACTATAGCATTTCAGAAACGCTATAAATACATTTACAATAGCGTTTCAAAAACGCTATAAATAGTCTACTTACAATAGCGTTTCTAAAATGCTATAAATAACCCTGTATCTATTATAACTCTGGCAGACACAGCGTTTTCTAAAACGCTATGGTATCATGCCATAGCGTTTTCTAAAACGCTGTGGTATCCTACCATAGCGTTTTTGAAACGCTATTAATGAGCATTTGTGTTGTAGTGTATAACCTAGCTAATAAATTAAATCATATTTAGAGAATCTATAGATGCACATATAGAAAAAATTGAGTTTTCCTGAGGCCTGTAGCACGACTCTACACCTCTAGGCACTCCTAAAACTCGATCCAAATTACCACTTAAATGTATGTCGTTAAAATATGATGTTTTTCAAAAAAATCAATATTTTGAAATCCATTTTAAGAGCTCGTTTCATCCTCCATTGGAGAATTACAACAAAAATAGATTTACAGAGAGAAAAAAAGGGGATAAACGAGAAATTCAGTACGATAAAGAGAGAAAGGGCAGGGGAGAAATTCAGGGTGAATGATTTAGGGGGACGTGGGAGTATGATGAATATTGAATATTGGATTAGGAGTATGGAGGTGAAAAGAGTTGGGTAGGGGAAGATGAATAAAAATAAACATTAATAGCCACTTGAGCTAATGAAATTATTTTTGTAAAATTCAATTGTCTCAATTCTCGAGTGATCGCACCAAAAATTCGAGTTCCTTTTGGATTTCCTTCTTGATCAATGACAACCACAACCCCCTACATAATGGATGCAAACCTCCAAAAAGTTCTTTTAATGGTTTCAGTACCAGTTGGATTAATAACGGTACCCTTTTGTCATGAACCCAAGTTACTTAAAAGTGGGTGTTTTCACATCCTAACTGGTTGACTAAACCATAAAATTATTTCACAGAAACATCTTATGGATCCAGTTCACTTAAACGGATGCTCTAATCTTGAGGGGGTTATGATTCAAATCGTGGGTGTCAATATCCCGACCCAAAAGTTAACGGAAACATTTGGGGCATGTAAGACACTTTTAAGCTGTCACCAACTCTTTTTAGTATACCAATGGTTTAAATTAGTTGGTTGAAAAAAACAATGGCTAAGATTAAAATATGTCTATCTTAACTTTTTAGACTAGATTAATTGGCTGGAAAAAAAAAAAAACGAATGTGGAGATTGAAACATCTCTATCATAACACGGTAAATATTTTGATCATCTCTATCTCAAAATCATAAAAAGAACGATTCAGATTTGACAGAAAAAAATCACTATCCACACTAAAAAAAAACCAAATGACACTTTGTTTTTCACAAACGATGAAAGAAACCCTAAACTGTCAGACAACCCAAATGGAAAACCCAAATGATACGTTCGATTTTATCTTTAACTTTAAAACCCCAAAATCTGCAATCAATATTCTATCCCATTGATTTTTCAAGGTTTTGAGAATTTAGTAAATGCTTTATTTGTTCAATTTGAAGCTTTTCGAGAGCTTCGTTTCAATTGCTCCTTGCGATTTATGTCATGTTATCTTCAAATTAAAATAACGGATAAGTCTTCACAATCTTTTTTCTCATCAAAACTTTCTATAGGTGCTGGTGCATTGCTCATAATCTCCTATTCTTACCCATTTTTTCATATATGAACAAAACTTTGTTTTAATGTTTTGTTGTAAAAAGTATTAGATATAGTATGTCTTTCTGTTTATTTGTGTGAAGTAGTATGGACAATTTTTTTTTTGATGTTGTTGATATGCTTAAAGAGTAATAATTTGTTATGATGTCGTTAATGTGCTTAAAGAACAAAGTAATGTTAAAAGTCAAAGTAAATTTTTTTTCTTCTGAATAATGAAACTTGGAATTTGAACAAGCATTACAACATCTCCAGTTAAAAGCTTTACTTGAGAGTTTTGTAGGAGGAGACTCGTAAAACTTGTTCAAATTAACTCTCATGCCTTGAGAGTAGTAGATAATTTGGTTATGTAAAGTTTTAATATGAAGCACCAGATTTCAAGCCTTCTTAGTTGGAGAAGCACCTCACATTTGCTAGAATGGAGGGTTAGTTAGACTAAGGAATACATCTTTCTAGTTCACTTCATTTGATTGAGGTATCTGCCCTCTGTTTATATATCAACCATCTCCAAAACCACAAGAAGTAACTGTCATTGACCACTCTTCCTCAAGGAACTGAAAGGAAGCCTAAAAAAATGAAAAATGCACTAATACTAATGAAATATTGTAGGATAAAGTATTAAAACATTTTGTAACAATATAAAGCATCAAGAGGTGAATACGAAGTACTTTCTTCTGATCCACCTTCCGTTCTGTATGAACGATAAGGCTCAAACAGTATATGGGTGTATTGTACATAGGTTCCTTGTTGGACATAACTCTAACATTAAGGTATCTAATACAAAATGCTCTATTAGTGTACAACTTTATTGTAAGGGTGATGGCAGGGGTTGTAAAATGCACAAGTTGATTATTTTCCAATTCCACTTTGGATAATAGCAAAGTTGGGTAATTTTAATAAATGAGCTTCCATTGTGTTTTTAAAATAAGGGTTAGTAATGACAGTTGATTATTGTCAAATTTAGGCCATGGAATGTGTGCCTTGGTTACGCTAGTAATTAACTATATTCAAGTATTGGACGTGGATATCAGCAAGTTGACTATGCCTGTTCAAGAACCCATATTCTTATTTGGAAGGGGATTACATTTGAGGGGTACAACGTGATGAAATGTATCTAAAATTTTAATCAGTAAAAAGCTAGAAGTTACATTGCTATGTGCATTTTCTAATTTTTTTAAAATAGTCTAAGATGAAAAATGTATTTATTGTTATTTTGACATATAATCCTTCTACCCATAATTTCAATTCAATTGTGGGGAAAGGTAAAATAAAAATAAAATTTTGATTTTAAAAAATCCATTAGTTCTTTTTAAAGTAGAAAATGGAATGAGCTATATCATATCTTTATGTGAAGATTTAATATGAAACACATCTACTTAGTGTATGATAAATTCTCTATTTAATTGATATATATATATTTTTTAATGTAAAAAATGAAAGGGGCTAAAACATATACATTTACAATGTCTTATAGACAGCTATTAGAAAACATTTATTGATCATATCAATTGGGGATTGCTTTCACAAAGAATTTGAATCTGGTGGAAAACATGGGGAAGCGTATTGTTTCGCATAAGTGGTGGAAATTAAATTTCTAGGTTGCAGAGTAAAATTTCTTGAAATTTCAAGGAATCAAAGGAACAAACACATGAAAATGCAGCAAAAATTGTGTTTGAATGTTTATAGGCAAACCTATATTTCAAGATTGATGATTATAATTTGGCAAAGTTAGAGAAAACCCAACTAGAGATGAAAATGTTAGAAAATACGTACAAAGAGTTGTACTTGAAAAAAGATATGATGGAGGATGAATTGATGAGGAATCAAATAATATATGAAAACACAATGAAGAAGTTGGGGTTAGAATTTGAGAAAGAAAATCAACTTAGAGATGATGAATCTAAAGTATCAAATGGAATGCCTTGAGTTTGAAGTTTGAGTTAAATATGTATCAACAGATTTAGTATCATTATTAGGGGTGGGCACGAGATGGGATGGACCTCATCCCTATTGCATCTCATTCCTTTGGGATCTTGACGGACTCGGGACAGGATAGACCTCATCCCAACCTCGTCCCATCCCAAATGGGTTCGGGACGGGATGTGATCAACGGGTTCCTTCTGATACAAAATTTTGGTAGTAAAAATGCAGTTCAAAATGAAGGTTGTTTAGTTGGGTAAGAGTTGACCGGTGGAATTAGATTCATATATTAGACACATTTTAAGTTGGATACAACAGGGATGATGATGACAAAACCCAATTGTTTCTCTTTTTGATCTTTGACATTCATCCTAAGAATTTTGAGAAATAAATATTTGTGTGGTAAAAGGTAAGCAACTTTTCATCAATTTTCAGAAATTTCGTTTACCAAAGTGGATTACGTCCAGATTCCATGGAGAGACAAATTCACTCTCCAAATTTGGCGTTACATGTCTACACCGTTACTCTTTATAGATGTTTGTATGAAGCTCAAACTAGAATTATTTTATATAGGGACAAAAGACCGTACATGGGCAATGACGTCTGGCATGCATTGAATCACATAACGGATACATTAAGTTCTAGTCAATTGTTGATTGTTTTTATCTATATTTGAAATGTAGAGTAGAATGGTGTCTGACATGGTGAATTCATGGAAAATGGAATGTTCTCTTAACATGAATTTTTATCATGGACCTTATTGTGCATTCTGTGATTCTTTGGCGTTCTACATAGAATGCTTCTTGCAAACCTCTCAAGTTAATAGAACCTTAATTTCATTCTTTTTTTGTGCCTATTTTCATAACAAGCAACTCAAATATTAAGAAAATAATAGCTTAATCTTCTAGAGTCTTGTGTGTCTATTTGATCAATCAAATAATAGTTTGTGAAGTATTTCCATCCTATAAGGAGTTGTATTTGCTCCTAGTCATGGCCACCAATTGGTGAAATTACTTGACAAAAATCAATAAAATGCCTTAAATTTGAAAGGTTGAGCCGGGACGAGATGGGTGGAATTGAAAGTTTTCATCCCGATCCCATCACACTCTAGATCAGGATGGGACGGGATCGGGATGAGATTAATCAATCCCAAAAGAACGCAGAAAAATCTGGAAGGGTTAGAGATAACCGAATGGAATGCCCATCCCTAATTATTATTATAATAATAAGATTTAATGTAATGGCGTGAAATTTAAACTTCCGTTAGCATTTATGAACGATCTTTGTATTTAGGATGATTGTTCTAAAAGTCTTACATTGGTGTTTAGTATTACATATACATTCTTTGTAGTCGAACTTGATAGCAAATTTTTTAGTATATTGCTTAGCAAGCTGGTTGTAAACATGTAACAAATACAGATAAACAAAATTACCTTGCAAAATAGGAAGTGAGAGAAGAGTGTGAAGTATGTACATAAAAAATAATCGATATTGTTATGCATTTCTCTTGAATTCTTCAAGTATTATGCACAATTGTTTTTTATTTTAGTTTATATACTGACCTTTAATACATCTAGATCAAAATACCCATTAAGTAGTTTTTCATTTCAACATCTTCAAATGCATCAAATAAACTAATGGAGGTAGACTCGAGGTGTATGGTTACATGCATGATTTATAAATTTATATACTCAAAGAAAAATTATTTATATGTTTATTTATTTATATATTTAAATATTCAAAGAAAGAAATATGATTTATATATTCAAATAAAGATGTAGTATGATCTTATTGTGAAGTAGGATGAACGTCATCATTACAATCAACGTAGCCTTTTAGACCCATTAACTAGTGTTTTCATTTCAACTTCTTCACATCCTTCAAAAAATTAATGGAGGTAGATTAAAGGTTGTACTTAGTTAAGACTAAGAATGAAACAAGCAAAGAAAGATGTAACGTGATGTTATTGAGAAGTTTGGTGGACTTGATTATTACAACCCATTAGTTGCTTGATATCTTCTAGTTGTTATGCTTAGTTTAAGATTAATGATGGAAGGGCCCAAGTTGGATGTAATATGATCTTGATAAGTAGGTTGAACATGATTTGTACAACACATAACTGTCTGAATATGCTTCAATCAAATTATGGGAGGTAGGATGGAGATAAAAGGGTTATGTGTATTATATCTTCTTGTTGTTATGCTTAGTTTAAGATTGAAGATGGAAAGATCAAACAAAGATGTAGTGTGATTTTATTTGGTAGTACGGCGAATGTGAATATTACAACCCATTTGTTAAATATGTTCCCATGGTTAAAGTTGGATCTAACGTGATCATGGGAAGTATGACAAACATGATTTGCATATAATTGATGATCAACATCTTTGTTTAGAGAAAAAATAGTAATGTTATCATACTCTGAAATGGATTGCACTTCAATTCATCAAAACTAAACAAAATCTAAGACTTTTAGGTAAAAAAATTCATAAGAAAAACTTTAAAAAACAATATTAAATCACAACAAATTTTTACTGAATTCCAAACAACTATATTTGAATTGTGACAAGACCTAGCAATTTTATCAAGAATGAGATCAAACAAAATAAAAGAAAGAATCGTGAAAAGAGATTGACTGATAGTTTACCTTTCGAGACGTAATGCAAAGAGGTGAAGAATAGGAGATAAAAAGTTTGCAATGGAGATCAGATAGAACAACAATGAATTTTTGTTTATCTTCTCTTAGTGTCCTAAAGAAGAGACTCTTGGACTGGTGGACTATTCATGCCCCACTATTTTGATATGATAAATTGAGGCCTTGTCTTGGGACGAATTTCAAACTAATTTCCGGGAGATGGAGCATGTACAAACTAATAAGTCCAACTCCAACACCCCTCCCCCCCCCCCCCCCCCTCACCGCGCACCCCCAAAAAAGACTTTTAGTAAATTAGAAAGTCCAACTTCAAACCCCCCAAACACCTTTAACAAATTCAAAATTAAGGTTTCCTAAGTAGACAGACTATTAAAAATTATGAGCAAATAATGTTATCCAAATGTCAAAAACAATGATTTCTTTCCATTAGATTCGCATTAAATGAAAGCGCGGCTTGAAAAAAAATTATACTTAATTTATATGATTTTAATTTGTGGGTTTAAAAAAATTGCCAAAAACACGCTACTCCATGTAAATAGCAAGGAATTGACATGCCGACAACTAGTTAGAATAATTAATAAAATATTAGTATATTAAAGAGAATGTTATAGACAACCAACTCCCATATGAAGTATAATTCTTTGGGAAATTTTTATTTATTTCTGTCAAATACTTGAAAAATTATTTTTCTCAAGAAAAATATTTTCATGCAACCAACCACACTTTTCTTGTAGAAAAAAAAAGCTCCGAAAGAATCAATGAGATGGCTAAACAACTCCAAAAATTGTTCAGAGTTCAAATGATGATGTCATACCTATGCTTGATATAAATCAGTAATACTCTACTACGGAACAAGTTATGCAAAAATATCATTATTGACAAACCAATTACATGTGAGAGGCAAATACCAAAAGTTTATTGTAGCAACGGAAAGATAGACCAATGAATTCATAATTTCATATAGAATATATCTTACTAGGTATGTGGAATATAATCAAGATCTCGATCTTCAATATCCAAATCAATAAAACCTAATGCAATCTAAGGTCACAAAATTCATAGAAAGAAAAAACTCATAAAACAAACATAAGAAACATAAAAACCCAAAAGTCTATAAGAATAAAAACAACGATTTTCCTGACTCAATTCCAAACAAATATATTTGAAACATGACAACAATAAATTTAAACACAACAATCTAATCAATAACAAGATTGAAAGAAGGCTAGAAATTTCAATATAATGAAAAAAAAAATGAAGAGATGTTGTTGATCGGTAGATGGAGAAAAATAGAGACAAGCAATGGAGATCAGAGAAAATGAGCCAGAGAACAATGCATAAATTTTTTTATCTTCTCATTGGCAATCTAAAGAATGAGTATATGAAAAGTATGATGGACTTTGAGAAACCATGAGGGTGAGATCATAATGCATATGATGTAATCATCAGGTAACAATAGATGAACATACTTGTGATAAGGGGGGAAAACATTTATCTACATCAATCAACAAACCACGTGCATTACCATCATAAGATTATTTTTGGCATCACAATTAACTCTTGTTAAAATGTTTCAGATATTGAGTTAACATATCTAGTTTTATATAATCATCAGTATATTAGTATCCATATTGGTTAATTGAACCAACCATCGTAAACTTGTGCTAACTACATAAGTTGACTTCAACAATTTTCTATACTCCTGAGTCGATGACAATTAGTTGCATATTTGAAAGGTTAAAAAAATTGTTTTGATAAACTACGTATTAGGCTTAAAAGTAAGCATATCATATAATCAATCTATTCACTTCTACGAATATAGGTGAACCCAATGTTTAGAAATAAGACATTAGCTTGACTCGCATCCACAATGACTTAGATGCAGTATAACATCATTAAATTAAAAGGCTTAGGACTACTTAAATTCTATTAATTTATCAATTGATAAATTAATAATTTTAATTTATAAAGATATTTTTATTTTTTTGGCTTAACAATAAATATATTATCTTTATTCACTTAACATAAACATCACCTCACCCTTAGATGGAGATACTGCCATTAATGAATTGGAGGTCATAATTAATGAGTTAGGGTATCATAAAAAAAGGATGTCAACCATCTCTAGAATTTTCCTGATGAAAATTACACTAGTATGGAGGTTTTTAATGTAGATGAGTTCATTGACAATATGGTAGAGCATTCTCAAGATGAAGTTGAAGTTGATGATGATACAAGCTTTCGGACCAGTGTCACACAAGGAAGCACTCATATCATGAATGAAACTCCAAAACTTCTTGTTTCAATACAAAAAAAACAAACTCATGACCTTTGGGCAAATTGCAACTAATTAAAGATGATGTTCAACTAGATTTGAAGTTCAACAAAAGAAATATACTCTTTACTCCTATTTGAGAAAAACCCATAGTCAATTTATTATGTACTTCCTATCTAATTATTAATTTATAACCTTTTCATTATCAATCCCCTATTGGCTAAACCTTCACCATTTGAACATTTCTAGTTTTAGTATTAGTTCAAGTTTTTGCCTAAATCAATAACTTTAATTGTTAGAAACATTGAATCTGAAGGCTTATTCTGAAAGCTTATACTAAAGTTTACACTGAATGGTGATATTAAAAATAGACTATGTTGAAAATATTATTTGTTACTTTCATTATAAAGATAAATAAATTTTCATTGAAGTTTTTAATATGTGAATGACGTTAAAAATATGAATATTTGATCAAATTTGAAGATTTGGAGCATTTTCACCTTTTAGTGTTTAGAGATAAGCAAGAAAATCTCGCTTTTATCTAAGCACTTAATTTGGCATTAAAGACTAGTCCAATTCATACTTCAAACACATTAACAAACACCATTTAATTAAAAAATCACTAAACTCTTTAGAATTAAGACTTAAGTGATAAATTAAGTGTTTAGCAACTAGGTCTAAGTTTTCTTAAGTGATAAAAAGAAGTGTGTTGTAATTAAGGTAAAAAAATTAACAAACATCTTTGAGGCAGTTACTAAAGGAACTCACATTATGTTATTAGTGGCATCAACAACCTTATTCAAACTATTTAAACTTTATTCTTCTCCGACTTCTTCTTTATTTCCCACGTCTACTTCATCTGCCTCCCACTCTAATGGTTAAATCCCATACCACCCACTCGCTAATTCCTCTAATTTACTTTTCATTGTCAATAAATTCTCTCGTTTACTCATCCTTCTCAGTAGATATGAACATTCTCAAATTCTTTTTTTCTTACTCTAAAAAAAAAGTTTGGGCTTGTTTGATGAAACAACAAAACGACATATGAGTACAAGGCAAATGGCGTATGAGGTTGCTAAAGATGAAGATGAGTTGATATGAGTAGAAAATATGAAGGACAATAGGTATGAATTTGTACCATAATGATTCCCCTAATACTGAAAGACCATGTTTTGTCAAAAAGGTGAGCCACATTTTTCGAACAAGACTTAACATCTAATGCCTTGGAATGATGTCACAACTCACAACTCGCAAGTAGTGTGAGAGGGAGTAGCATTTCCTTGGTTTAACGAGCAAATAAAGGAAGGAGAATCTAGAGGAAATGGATGAGTTGGGTAAAAACAAAGGAAGTGGTACTCCAATGCAAGGAATGAGATATTGCGAAATGTTGCGAGATTTCATTTTTTGAAATTACGAAAAGAAAAAATTGAATATTTTTTAGGGTTTTTTTGAAAATATTGGGGAGTTTTTGTAAAAATGTAAAAACCAGCTACCATAATTCACACTTTTCCATGGTTTTTTCGTAAATTTTGAGATTTTTAATTATCATTTCTTCTAATTATTTATTGATTTTTAAAACCACCACTTATTTTTTAATTATCATTTCTTCTACTTATATATTGATTTTTGAACCCCCCCTAATTTTCTAATTATATATTAATTTCATGTTTGTTTCATTTCTTAATATTTAGCTACATTTAATGTGTTTAATAAATTCATTTACTTGTATCTTATTATTATTATTTTTTCATATTTCATATATCCTTGAAATCTCTCATTATAAGAGGTTTTTTTTTTTTGAAAGGCAAGCAGGGTTTTTTATAGGATCTCAGAACCCATAAAGATGTCGCAAGCTGGGTTTGAACCCATGACCTAGTGGTACCATCCGCCAAGCTCTAACCATTGAGCTGTCATGCCATTGGCATAAGAAGTTGTAGGTTTGAGACTAACCATTGAGCTGTCATGCCGTCGTTGATAAATCTTCGAGTATTGAATATGGCTGCTTAGATGGACTGGACCAGAGCGAAATTAGTCTTCATGTGATGTAGAGGCAATTAACCGGAGCAAAAACAAGTCTCCGTTTGAGATGGATGTGATGAAGATATTAAGTGGCAACAATATAATAGCCCTCGAGTATGGTTTGGTTAACCTTATATGGTCAATCATGTAACCTTCGAGCATGGAGTAATAAATAAATAAAAAGTTCAAAGACCCAATTATTATTATTATATATATATATATTAAAATGAAGAGACCGAAATTAACTAGGAAAACGAAATCACAATCATTGCTCCAAATAGAGACGGGTGCCTATAATAATATAAGGCAATGTCTACTCCACACCACAATATCCTCTTTCTCACATCACCATTGAGCTTTTTTACTTTCTCACACCACCAATAAATATGCATAACTTAACATAACAAAGAAACCCAAAATGAAAAAAGAAAAAAATGCAAAATATGGTAACTTTCGACCAATTTAAACTCTCAATTGAGACTGATTCTCAAGCTCATAAAAGCACGAAAGTTGTATTAATACGAGTTATCTAATAAACACAACTTAAATCACTTGAAAATGATTTGAAATGAGCAAGTTATGGTCATTTTAGTAAAGTCGCGCAAATCTGTCTCGCAATGAAAATAGGATAGTGTTTCTGACTTTCGGCCAACTTATTTGCTCGATCGAGACCGATTATCAAGTTGATCAAAACATAAATATTGTAGTAATTTTAGTTATCTAATAAACACAACTTGAATCACTTGAAAATGTTTTGAAATGAGAAAGTTATGGTCATTTTACTAAAGTCGCACAAATCTGTCCCAAAAACTTTCTGTTCGCATAATTCACTGCGGGGATTTTGGGATAACCCGCAGTGTCCCGTGCGAAACACAGAGCACAATGTGGGTTATCCCAAATTTCACGCACCAAAAAGTTTTGGTTCACAGAATTTACTGCCGGGATTTTGGGATAACCCGTAGTGTCCCGTGCGAAACGCGGAGTACAATGAGGGTTATCCCAAATTCCTCATAGTGAACTCTGCAAACAGAATTTTTTTGGGACAGATTTGTGCGACTTTAGTAAAATATCATAAATTACTCATTTCAAAACATTTTCTTGCAATTCAAGTTGTGTTTATTAGATAACTAAGAGTACTACAACTTTTGTGTTTTGATCAACTTGCGAATCGATATCAATTGAGCACATAAGTTGGCCGAAAGTCAGGAATACTATCCTATTTTTATTGCGATAAAGATTTACGCGACTTTAGTAAAATAATCATAACTTACTCATTTCAAAACATTTTCAAGTGATTCTAGTTGTGTTTATTAGATAACTCAGAGTAATACAACTTTTGTGTTTTGATCAACTTGAGATTTAGTCTTCATCGAGCACATAAGTTGGCCGAAAGTAAGGAACACTATTCTGTTTTCATTGCGATACCGATTTGCGCAATTTTAGTAAAATGACCATAACTTGTTCATTTCAAAATATTTTCAAGTGATTTAAGTTGTGTTTATTAGATAACTTAGATACTACAAATTTCGTATTTTGATGAGGTTGAGAATCAATCTCAATTGAGGGCTTAAATTAATCAAAATTTACCCTGTTTTGCATTTTTTTTTCGTTTTGAGTTTGAGTTTCTATGTTATATTAAGTTATGCATATTTATTGACTTTGAGTTTAAGGATTTCGACTTTGAGGGGATTTTGAGAGTTTTCGAGGGGGAGAGAGGAGATTTGTAAGAGATTTGAGTGTGGGGAGAGATTTGGAAGAGATATAATGGATAGGGAAGGGAGGGACCGTTGTTGATTTGAATGGTGAGGAAAAAAAATGGATGGTTTTTGTTTATGTAGGTGGTGTGAGAAAGTATGATGGTGTGAGAAAGAAAGTAGGTAGTGTGAGAGAGGAAATTGTGGTGTGGAGTAGTGGCTGCCATAATATAATGGTAACCACCACCCAAGCGGGCAGGCTACTGAGGGGGGCCGTGGCATGGTAAGTCAGCCTGTGTGAGAGAGCCGGAAAGGAAAGATCAAAGATGATACGGGCAGTAATGGTGATGAACACCCAAGGCAAACCTCGCCTTTCCAAATTCTACGATTTCATGGTCTGTACGTCTCTCTCATCTCTCTCTGTAACTCTCAATCGAATTTGTTCTAACTAATTGCTTTCAATTTTACTGCGAGGTCAATCAGCCCTTGGAGAAACAGCAGGAGCTCTTGCGTAGCGTTTACGGAGGTTAGATTTCTACTAATCCCCATACTTACTCCTTTAATGTGGAAATCAAAATGAATGGCATTTCGATTCATTGAATCGACTCATGGATTATTACTATTTACTCTAAATTCTGTAAAAAAAAAAAGTCATTCCTTTTCGTGAATTTGATGGAAATCAGTTGTTGTGTTGGTCAGAATTTGATTCTTGTTTATTTTGTTTCTGATACAGTTCTATGCAGTAGAGCCGAGGACGTAAGCAACTTCGTCCAATGCAATTCAATTTTCGGTCCGGTATGTCTAACTTCACTATTTACCATTTATAGTTGCTAGTTAGTTTCTCTACAAAAAAAAATTGTGAAATGTCTAACGAAGAAAAATCCTCCTACTTTAAAAGTAAAATATAACTAAAATCATGGCCAGTCAGACCCATGGAATAAAGGAACTCGGTACATCTTTCTGTCTTGGGAAGCTAATATTTATATCAAAATCTAATTATGTTGCAAAATTTCCAGTCACTCCCCCCCAACCACCGAAGCCATGAATTTCGTGATAACCACACTAGGCAATCCTTTCCTTTATATCCACACTTGATTTTGAATCTCCAAAGATGTGATTCAAGTTTCAAATCTTCATATATATGATACAAATAACCAAAAAACTAAGGCTGAAGAAGACAAATAAGTTGGGAATGACAAGGTGGCATCATAAGAGATTGAGGAGCGCAATTTTGGGGTTGGATGCTTTAATGTAGTTGCTTTGAAAAGTTTCCCTCAAATGTTCTCAATCTCTTGTTGAAATTGTCACTATTTCAGTGTTGTCTATTATAGGAGCCTTGTATCTCTATTGTTTCTTGGCTTCTAAAGTCATTGGATATTTTATCTCATTAGTGCCAACTTTCTGTAAGTTTTTCCCCATTTTGTCCAGCAGCAAGCCATTGGCCTTTTGCTTTCGTCTTTACTCAAACTTGTCTTTGACACTCAAGTGTCCATTCAAATACTTACTCGTGAACACTCTGCTCCATGTCATGCACTTTTCACTCCAAGTGTTTTTATTTCTTTGTCAGTTAGTTCAGTGTGGGTTTACTTTCAATAAAACTTCCTTTGGGCAGCGCCAATAACAACTTCAAGGTACTTATGGCTTTATGGGCAAGGAATGTGATTTCTCGAAAAATGTCAATATTTCACGAAATATATATTTTTTTTTTCGAGTTATCGAAATTTCTTTTGAAATTCTAAATATTCATTTATTTCACCAAGCCAATCTCAATTTTCGTACATGTTATAACTTTAGTTTAGTATTAAAATTTTGTTATATAAGTACTTCGGAGAAGAACAACATTTATGAATTACAGAGGACTAGGACTCCAACCCATTTCGCGGACGACCTCGGAGAAGAAGAAAAACAAGTAAAGGTGGAACCTTTATGAATTACAGAACAGGAAAAACAACATTTTTAAGAGAGAATTTGTGGTGTTCCGAGAAGGAAAGAAAGGTGAAGTTGACCGCCTTTGAAATTTCTCCCCTCTCTCCTTCCACTGTTTGTTGTTTTCTAAATGGTAGATAAGGGAAAGTGGAGGAGGAAACATTTTCCATGGAAATTAAAAATGGAAAGCGAAAGCTGCATCGGTTTCAAAGTTTTTCTTAGTGGAAGTTTGAGTATCTCGAGGAGATGGAGGGTTGATATTTGGTCTTGGAAGGGGTTGACTTTACTTTTCTTGGTCAAATGGGACTAGATATAATGGGCTAGTGAGGGAGATTATGATGATGAATGGAAAAGAAAAAGAAAAAACAGAGGAGGCTTTTTATGGAAATTTGTCTATCTCTGGCAATGTATAGAGAGGTTGAGTTAATGAGTGACAAATGGATTCCAATTTGGGTGCCAATGCAACAATTCTCACTAGAGAGAGTTGATGAAAATGTGATGTATGGCATGGTGTATTGGAACTCTCATAATTATAATGTTGAATGTGGAGGGCCAAGTGCTACTCAAGAAGATTGACTAACTCTAGATTCAATTGTCCAAAGAGTTGGCGGGGTTTTGAAGTCTGGAAAGGGGTAATGATTATAAGCTTTGATTCAAATTTAGTAGTTTTGGTTGGTTTAACATTGATTCAAATCCATAATCCAGGGAAACGTTTCTCTGCAATGTTTCTCGCCATCTTTTTTGGTTATTGACATTCTCATTTTGTGTTGTCTAATGGAATGTTATCTCAGACTTGTGTTATGGCAGACTTGTGTTGGTATGGTACACTAAATGATATACTTTTGTTGGTTGCAACTTTTGTTAAATGGATTACATTTCAGGTTGCTTATTGATGCTTGAAAGTGCTATGTCAAGTTTTGAATTGCAAGGATGTTGTGTCATTTGAATTGCATTGTGTTATATCAGGTTTTTGCAATGATGTTAAGGCATTTGATTACAATGTGCTATTAACATCCAATAAACATCAAATGAATTTACATTGTTGCAAGAACATCAAACTTTGTTGCAAGGATATCCAATGAACATCAAATGAATTTACATTGTGCTTTAACATCCAATGTTCATGTACTCCTTCAAAATCTTGCCCACTTCAAACCTTCTATTAACTTGTTTGATTGTGCTTGTGACACCATAGTGTCTGCAAGAAAATCAATTAAGCGTTGTTAATTGGCCCATATAATAAATTACTAGCAGAAACTTAACCTCTTAAAATAAATTTGAATTTAATTTTGCCCCCTTCAATAGAACTGACCTAACAGATGATGAAGATGACCTGCAACTCAAGCTTACCATCAAAACTTGACAAGCTTTTCCACTTATTGTTGCTTCAATATTTAATCTACAGTAAAATAACATGTAGATGTAGTAGTAGAAGTAGAGGTGAGTGTTATTGATGGTAAAGTGGAGACTGTGGTGGTGAAGTGGAGACTACTGTGGTCAATGAGGAGTAGGCGGATTATCCCAATGTCTAAGGGGAAGTTTGAATCTCAACCCTCAATTTTAATTGCATCAACTTTGAATTTCAGTCTTTAGATCATTAAAGGGTATTTTGGGAGTAAAATATGACATTTTTGAAACTAGTACGTGCCTTAAAAGTCAAGTTGACTGCTAGTCTTGGGGGAAATCGTGATATGAATGATAATTGGGTGCAAAGCTGAATAAGGCATATATTATAGGAGGGAAAATGCAAATAATCCTAGTTTTTTAGGTTGTTGCTAAATAACACCACCATTTTCGCTAAAGGACACCACCACCAGTGCCCTACTTTATGAATGACACCACCACCTTTCTGAAGGACACCACACCTGCTGAAGAACACCACCAATATAAACAAAAATAACTCTAACTTTTTTTCTCCATCTCTTCTCCATCAAGCACATCACGACCTTGCCACCGTCGGCCGTACCGACTCTCCCCTCCACCGCTGGATGTCATTCCAGCCCCTGCTTCTTCTCTTTTCTTTTTTTTTCATCTTTTTTTTCTTGTTTTTTTTTCTGTTTTTTTTTTCTTCTCTTTTTTTTCCTTTCTCCTCCTCCCTTCTTTTCTATTTTTTTTTCTCCTTCGCCTTTGTGAAGGTTCCTGCTAGTGGGGAACCCACACTCACACAAAGCTATGCGCGTGGGGGTTCTCCACTGCAGAAACCTCTGCGAGAGAAATTTTTTTGCCGTTGCGCTCGCGGAGGTTCCTGCGAGTGGAGAACAATCCCTCACGAAGTTTCCTACAAGTGGATATCCCCCACGAGTAGAGCTTTGTGCGAGAGTGGATTCCCCACTCGCTGGAACCTCCGCGAGGGTAAAGAAATAAAAAATAAAGAATAGGAGAAAAAGAAGAAAAGTAAAAAATAGAAGAAGAAAAAAAAAAGATGAACACAATAACAGAGAAGAGAAGAAGCAAGCGGGAGCTAGGAGGGACGTTCGGCGTCGGCTTGGTGAGGTCGACAGTGGAGGGGTGAGGTGGTGGTGAGGTGGGCAGGGTGGTGTTGCTCTTGTGAAGAGAGGTGAAGGTGAAGGTGGAGAAGGGAAGGAGAACGGTGGTGGTGTCGTTCAATAGATCTAAAAACCAAAACAAATCAAAAAGTGGTTTGGTGGTGTCCTTAAGCGAAAATAGTGTTATTTAGCAACAACCTTTGTTTTACTGTGCATATTTGATCTTTCTGTCTCTTGCTTCGTCTCTTATTGCATTGTCTTTTAATATAACTAAAATATATGCTTATTGGTTGCTCTTTTTATAGGATACCCGGCTGGTTTACAAGCACTTCGCAACACTGTACTTCGTCTTCGTATTTGACAGTTCAGAAAATGAGCTAGCCATGCTTGATCTTATACAAGGTGTGTAACTCTTCTTGTAGAATTTTTTTGGGCCATTACCAATCTAAATTGGCATAGAAGGAAATTGTTTATTCAAACTGTGACTTCCAGACGATTTAGTATCGCACATAGAAGTGAAATTTACCTCATAAAATTATGCTGTTTATGTGACTAAAACATATTGATAAAAAAAAAAAATGAAAGAAATTGTAAAATGTAATTCTATATTCAGCTATAATGATACTTGCACATTGTTGAAGAATGTCAAAAAGGCTAAAATCCTATAGGTTCTATGTTGTAAGGAGTTGCAGATCTGACGAGGGAAAGGTTTGGTCATGGTTGAAGATTACTACCAGTTTATAGGAGTTTGGAATGGAATCTCTGTAGCAAGAATCCTCTGATGCTTGCTTTCCCAGACTAATGTAAAGAGACCCCCCTTGTTGACAATTTTGTTCATCTGTATTTTCATGTTCTTGAGGGGGCGTCCCTGTTTGCTTTTCATCAAATCATCTTTGATAGGAACCCTAGTAGTTCCTTGACACTGTAAAAACTTGAAAAGGATGTCAAAAGTCCTAGATCCTCTACACGTTTCTATCCAATTAGCATTAAATAATTCTTTGCCTTTCTCTGTCTACCATGAAGGTCATAACACTTATTATTTTTATCCTTTGGTTGGCCATGGAATGGAACAAGGGAAGGACCTTCGCTGATTAGTTGACATTTACACCATTACGACACATTAATTGCCAACCAATTGGTTAATTAATCAAATAAGATGATTTATGTCAACTTGAACCAACTTAAATCGTTAAGTTTTGTTTGTGTCAAATGGGTAAAAAAGTTAGCGGATTTAGGTTCACGTTGGAAATACTAATCACCTCAAACAGATTCAGCTGACCTATCTGATGAAAAAGGGCTTGCTTAGTTTGGTTAGTTAACATAAGACATAATCCTACCACAACTCTCAGTTTATTCTAGCTGTCACGTATATCCTATAAGCAAGGATGCACAGACACAGGCACGCGAATCGTTTCGGACACGAAGCAATTTTCCAAAACTAGGACTCGAGGGCACGGCGACACGTCATACATTTTATTTTTAATATATAAGTCATATGAACATAAACAATAATCTAATAAAGAAAGAATTTAAGTTAAAAAAAAAAGTATGAAGATAAAAATGTAGTACAAATTGTGCTGAAAAAGAAAAAAAAAGTACATGAAGAAAAAACTTAGAGAAGAAAGATGTAAAAAGTGGATAAGAAGACACTCTGTCGCAAGAAAAAAAAACATAGTAGAGGACATAAGAAACAAAGGAGAGAAAAAGAACCATAGACTACCTCTATGCTTCGTCGCCCTCTTTATCTTGCATCACAATTTAAAGTTTTTTTACTTTAGATGGATTAACAATCTTCAAATTAGGTAGTTATATGTGCCAATCTAAAAGTAAAAAATAAAATAAAGTTGGTTGTCGAGTCTTGCTTGATTTCTAACCAAGTTTTGGGTGTGTCAGAGGCGTGTCTAACACATTGACACTGACACCTGCCGACACATTGACCATGTGTCCGACACGTGTCGGAGGCGTGTCAGGCGAGTGTCAGTGTCAAATATGTGTCGGGCACGGATACGACAAGTTTTCCGAAGAGTCTGTGCTTCCTTGCCTATAAGCTATATAACGACACATATATGGGCATCGGTATTCGACACGAATACGAAGTGTCGGACACGTTGACAAAAAAACAATACAAATACACTAGGGAATGTTGAATTATTATTCATTCATATACTTGTAAAGCAATATTCATACTCATAATATGTTTGTAACATTGGTATGGATATGAATCTTTTCAAAGCTATGTAAAATAGTTGATGATCTAAGCAATAGTGTCCGATGGGAGTACCCGTGAGTGTTGACACGAGTATCAAACATGATACATGTCGACACACTTTTTTTTGGGTAGAAATAGAGTGTCTTTGTTGCGTAACCTATAATTTGGTCTGGAAGTTGGCCACGATTAGTAAGACTAAAAATTGTTATTAGGAAATAATTATATTTGTTTATTGTTCGTAGCTTGGTTACTGAATTGATCCATTTCATGGTCTTTCTTTCAGTTTTCGTGGAGACGTTAGACAAATGCTTCAAGAATGTCTGTGAGCTTGATATTGTTTTCAATTTCAGCAAGGTTTTGAGAATCTTCTCTCTTCCTTCATAATCATTTTAGTTTTCTCATGCTGATAGGAACCAAAGAAAAAAGAAAATAATTCATCCTCTTTTCCGAAAATTGAAGAATGTTTTTAATTTCCTTTGATTGTAAGCCATTTGAGGAGGGCGTAATGCATATATGGTTATGTACTTAAACAATGTGCATGTTGATCCTTGCCAACATAAAAGGGAAGAGGTCTCCCCTTCTTTTGGTCAGTGACATTACGATTCCATGCAAAATGGTGAAGCCTACTCCTCCTTAAACTGGATGGAGGGAAGAAAGTTGTTATTGTTGACCAATTTATCTTTAACAAGGTTGGTTAGTTGCGATACTGGCATTCTGTTTGATAAGGAGCAGATTCAACATAAAGTTGGAATGGTCTTTCAATCCTTGGTTGAGCTCTTCTTCTCATCCTAGTTCTTTCATGTCTTTTCTTTAGATGATGGTATTTAGCAACTAGTTTCTGAGAACTGGTGTTGATCCTTCGACTTGAGTCAAATTTTCATTGACCATAGAGTCCTATTGAATCCACATTTAAGGCACATGATCATCTCGGGAATGGGCTTTGATGATGATGATGTCATTCATTGGCTTTTACATGATCACTTTCCCTTACAACAAGCTGTTCTTCATCTTCTATTTAGTGGATACATTTTTCTAAAATAATTAGTTCCATCGTCCAAGACCTCTAAACCCTCCTCGTCTCCACCGCCATACATCCCTTGAATTTGGTATAAGTACGATTAAAGAAATTAAAGATGAAGTCTGACTAACTTTTATATAGAAATTATTGACAAGAACTCAAAATTTAATCTAGAGGCAACTGTTAAGTAGTTGTTATTTCCTGAATCAGCTGCATTAGTTGTCATGAATGCAACTAAAGTTCTTCCGATGGAAGCAGTTTTTTCAATTCTGAAGTTAGTTAAAATTTCATTTAATCGTTGTGTTTCTACAAAGCACATGAATACTTGAATATTGAGGGGAACATTGACAATGATTTAGCAAAACTTCATATGCTCAACTACTGGGAGCTGTAATTGTGTTGGTGGAAGTTTGGTTAAATGGGAGAGTGACAAACACTCTTTGGTTGCTCATTCTGGTTCCAAAGCAGAATATCATATTATGGCAAACTCTAGAATCTAGATATGAATTGACTTGGATACTTTGGTAAGGCATATGGCACATGATTTTGTCATTATATGTCTTTTAATCAAACTTCAATCTGCAAATCTTATCTTTATGAGAAGAGGTCACTCAGTTCAGTGGAGATGGAGCTGTGTCTTCTAATCCAAGGGAGCAGCAAAATAAAGGGTCTTGAAAAAAAACCACTTGTTTTCTTCAGGAAGTCAAGGGGTTCGCTGATGGGATCCATTATCTCCTTTCTTATTTACCATTGTTGTGGAGGCCCTTGGTGGGATTGATTGCCAAAGCTCTGGAGAGAGGCTAAGGTATGCTAACAAGGCGCTATTTTTTTTTTTTTTTGAAAAGGCGCCCAGCTCAGGGTCACCTTGCCTCAAAATGTTTAGCATCCACGGTGCTGCACCTCAGTTTGAGCGTTTGGAAGCTAATTTCACCTTGAAAAGTTAAAATAAATATTTAACTACATAAGGTAGCTTTACTTATTAATTACTTTATGCAATATCTAATTAAGTCACTAATTGACAAGATTCAACAATTTAGGGTACGATGGAGATGAAGATGATGAAATTAATTGCGGGATAATGAGGATATTTGACTTTATTGACTTTACGAGGCAAGGAGGTTTTCTTTCTTTTTTTTATGAATAAAACACTTTCATTGTAAATAGAAGCGAGCTGCTAAAAACAAAGGGGGCATGGAGTCATGGCCCATGGCCTTGTTAGGTCTTAGTTTAAGTTTAGTTATTTGACCTTTGTTGTGAAAATTACTTGGTTTGTGTTAAAGTTGGATCATGAATGATTTATTGTGCTAGTTAGTTGGTTTATGGTGGGGTTAAGATTTGAAACATTGATTGTGTACTTAGGTTAGGGGCTATGACATGCATTATTTATTTTACTTATATTGAAGGAGGTACTGGAATGAATTATATATATGTATATGTATGATGATGGAAAATAGGATTTAGTTTATTTTAATTAATTTAGTTTAGTTGTTCTGTTGGGCCTAAGTAAGCCCAGTAGAATAATTGGAGATTAGGGCTCCAATAGAATCTATAGTTGGGTTTAGTATAAATAGGGCCTATAGGTCATTTCTTGTAATTGAATATGAGTTGATTTTTATTTATTTACCTTTATTTTCTTTGGTTTAGTTTGTTAGTTGTTTATTTTAGATCTAGGTTAATTAGCTTTATTGTAGATTACATCATTTGGTATCAGAGCGTTCGTGGGTTCGATTGGTCATTTGAAGAACACGAAAGAGAAGTTGAGAAGTGAAGACTTAAAAAGTTGAAAATCAAAATCAGAGTGGCATTGCCACCAATAAGCACATCACGGTCGACCTCCATTGCTGTTGTCAATACCATTGCCGTCACAAGCACCTAGCATCTGCAGATTAGATCCAATCTGAAGACCACAAGCCCTTGCCATCAACATCACCAACAGATCCAGTCCCAACCACCAACCAAACAATCCACCGGCTTCGTCAACCCAAACCCCAAGTTCCCCATTTCTCGATCCAATCAGAGCTTGTCTGATTTGTTGGACTGAAATAGACTAACAACCCCTCTCCTGTTTCGTATCATGTTGGGGAAATCTGATTTTTATTAAGAGCCCCATGAACTATTCAACAATTCCAAAAATCTCCCTAGAAATTGCAGAAACATCCTTCACCCTTAATTTTTAATAAAAAAAATTACTTTTAAGGCCTATTTTTTCACAAAATAGGCCATTTAGATACCATAGTTAATGTAATCACTAATTTGTGTCTATTTATATTTTTATGACCAACAATGACTCTTTTATTAACTCTGGTTAACTCATAAAGTTATAGGACATCTTTACCCTTCCTAAACAAATAGAAAATCTAGTTATATATATTTTTATGACCAACAAAGACTCTTTAATTAATTATTTTAATCATGACCAACCAATTACTGGTTGGGTTTGGCTATACAAGTTGATGATTTTGGCCGTTTATTTCTACAATTACTATCCAAAACATTATTATTATTATTGTTGTTATTATTATTGTTATTATTATTATTATTATTATTATTATTATTGTTATTATTATTATTATTAATTTTTTATTTTGTGTGTGGGGGGGAGGTGGATGGTTTCAATTATAAGTAAATAATAGTCCTTACCTCTTAACTCGCTCATTAACAGCCTCAAAACTTGAACTGTCAAATTTTTTAAAATACAAAGTCATCAGTTTGTTATTCAACATTGCAAACCGCATGAATTCAATAATCGCTGGATCTATTTAGGTTAGGCTATATAAATTGATGACTTTTATCAATTTAAAGTTTTTTTAAAACACATCTAATGGAGCTAGAAATATCACAAACTTGTTTCATTTATTATTAGTCTTTTGTTTTGCATGATTTTAGCTATAAAAAGATCTTAGTGTTTACCTCTTAAATCATATTAATAATATCCCCAAAACTTGAACTGTAAAAAAAATATACAATAAAATCAAGAAAAGTAGTCTATGTGAATAATACTCAAGTTTTTTATTTCTAATAAAGATTAATATTTGCGAAATAGAGAAGGGATTGAGCTATCTGTCATTGGGGATACATCAAAACTGCCAAAATCTTTTCAACAAGCGACACCTGAAGTTGAGCAAGCTATCGATAACATAAAAAAAAACTATAATTGGTCATTGCAATGAGTGATAGCATGCAATAATAATAATAATAATAATAACAAATAAATAATAATAATAATAATAATAATAAATAAATAATAAAAACAATGTGATACTTCTGGCTCTATTAGATATATATTTTTTAGAGTGATTGTAGAAATAATAGGTAAGAGATCATCAATTATATAGCCTAACCCAACCAACAATTGGTTTGTCATAATTAGAATAATTAATAAAAATGCATTGATGGTCATAAAAGTATAATAATAGGTTTTCATTTATTTAGGAAAGGTAAAGATGTCTTCTAACTTTATGGGTTAATCTGAGTTAATAAAAGAGTCTTTGTTAGTCATAACAGTATAAAAATAGGCACAAATTAGCCATTACATCAATTGCGGTATCTAAATGGTCTATTTTTTGAAAAAGTAGGCCTTAAAAGTCATGTTTCGAATTTTTAAAACAGACCCAAAATTTTGAAAGTGTGCAGATCAGTCTGTGCGACCAGCATGTTATGTACACCTTCCCAATACATTGAAGCACCCCAATAGTGGAAATAATTATACAAATAAGACCTCAAGTCCCTCATTTGCACTAATATGCACTTTGCAAGACAACCTAACAATTTTTCCAATTCAAGTCCCTGAAAGTGCACATGCTGCATTGTGCAACACATTTTTTAATTTTTTTTTATTTTATAGCCTTCCACTACGTTTGAGCTAGAAATTTGAGAAAATTAAACACCAACATCAGAACAATGTGTTAAAGTTTCATATCATTTTGACACGTGTGCTTCGAGATCCATGCTAAGTGGGATAAAGGGAATTTCCCTATTAATATCACGAAGTGAGTGAAGGCCCACCTTGGGTGTGAGAAAAGTTGGCTGGTAGGCTGGTTAGCGCCCATTGTCCAAGACCACCCGAAAGGGTGGTCCTTAAACATTCACAAAGACCGTTTATCAAAAAATTTAATGATGGTGACCTAAATATGTATCTCAAAGAACGGTATCGAAACCGTCCAAAATTTTGACACGTTTCTATTGGTAATCTGAAATTTTCCAAAAATTTCAGCTCAGACAAGTAAAAAAACAAATTTTTTATTTGCTAGGGACCCTAAACATGAATATGAAAGGTTGTCTTGGTGGGTATGAATTAGAAATTTTAGGGACTCCAAGCCCGATTCTCCAAATAATAATAATGAGTGACCTATACTATCCCCCTTGCCTCTATCCATATTATTCCTCATATCCATACCAATATAGCCCAAACCCAAATCAATACCCATATTTTGTGGTGTATTATAGTAATTTTATCCATTTTTACTATCCTACACCACAGTACATCTACGTCCCTTGTTACCCCAACTTGAACCTATTTCCCCTCCGCCGCCATCCTCTTATTCTCATTGGCTAGTGATATACACACCCCTACCATTTCCCATATGGTGCGAGTTGAACAGTTAATGATAGATTTTTGTCAAAAAAAAGTATGCGAGAAATTAACAAGATATTTGAGGATGGGATGAGAGTGCTTACAAAAATATTTGAGGAAGACGAACTTGAACAGATGCAAAAAGAGCAGGACGAGCCATACTGTTTGTCAGAGTCCATCCAGGTTTTTGAGGAAGTTAAGGGTACCACCACACATACTCGATTTTCTAAATATGGGTCATTTGATTTTTGTGATGTTTCTACAGCGACAGACACAATGAGTGACTGTAGTTATATTAATTGATTTTGGGAGTATTTTGTGGCACGAGCTTATGTGTATGATTATGCTCAGCATGCCTATTCCGGATTATTATTCTTCAAGTCACCTTGCAACTTTTCTGAGTTTGTTGTGTCTATTGCAAGTGATTCGTTGCAAGTTTTGAGGTCGACTACTTCGTGTGTACTTTGCTTTGTGTTCTGCAAATGGATGTTTGTGTTCATTTGACTGAGGACGAGCTTTTTCAACCCAAGAAGGATGATGGAAAATAGGATTTAGTTTATTTTAATTAATTTAGCTTAGTCATTTGGTTGAGCCTAAGTAAGCCCACTAGAATAATTGGAGATTAGGGCTCCAGTAGAATCTAGGGTTAGGTTTAGCATAAATAAGGCCTAGGCCATTACTTGTAATTAGTTGATTGATGAATATGAGTTGAGTTTTATTTATCTTTATTTTCTTAGGTTTATTTTGTTAGTTGTTTATTTTAGATCTAGGTTAATTAGTTAGTTGTAGATTAGATTATATATATATCCTTAGAAAAATGCAAAAAATACTACAAATATGAAAAAATCTAATTTTTTTTCTCCAGCTACAAAATAGGCGCCCTGAGGCGCTAAGAAACCTACTTAGCGCGTTGTCGCGACCCACACCGTTGACAACATTACTACCTGGTTCCAGGTTTCACCTAAGGGTAGGAAAGTTGCTCACCTTCAGAGCCGATGATACTCTTGTTCTTGGATGATGACATGTCTCATCTAGAGAATTTGAAGTAAATATTACTGATTTTCCAAATGTGCTCGAGTCTGAGAATTATTTTCTCCAAGTGGGATTTGGTGCTAATAGGTACTAAGGTTTTGGGATGGCTGGTGTGCATATTACCAACTATTTATTTGGAATGGGATTGCCACTGGGCGTGAAATAACAACAGACATTATCATGTTATGTGATTTGGTGATAAGGGTAATGGGAACAAAACTCACAGTTTGGAAAGTGATGGGTATGTTAAGTAAATATTTCTGATTTTCCAAGTGTGCTCGAGTCTGAGAATTATTTTCTCCAAGTGGGGTTTGGTGCTAATAGGTACTAAGGTTTTGGGATGGCTGGTGTGCGTATTACCAACTATTTATTTGGAATGGGATTGCCACTGGGCGTGAAATACCAACAGACATTATCATGTTATGTGATTTGGTGATAAGGGTAATGGGAACAAAACTCGCAGTTTAAAAAGTGATGGGTATGTTAAATGCTTATAAGGATTGCTCTAGTCAATATGCGCATTTATTGTATGTCACTCTTCTTTGATATGCCTGTTTCAGTGCCTACAAGGATTGCAAGAATGATAAGGAACTTCTGGGTTTGGGGGAAGATAAAGGGTTAATGCTCTTAATTGGGACTTTTAATTTGCCCAAGAAGGTGGGCATTCTCGGTAGTCGACCTCACCAATTGATGAAGACCAATACTTTCCAAGAGGTTGTGGAGGTATGCTACGAAAGAGATTTTTTTTGTGAGAAATTAATTTATATATATATATATATATGATCCAACAGGGTGGGGTTGAATTTAATGCTTAGGCACCTGGTACGGTTTTATGAAACAAGCACTTGGAAGACAAATTTTTATTAATGGGGGAGTTTTCGAGTTGGCTTTAGGTATAAGTGATAAAATAAGATCTTGGCATGATGTATGTGTTAGGATAAAGTCTTTAATGGTAGATTCCCTGGATGTATGTCTTTAATAATATGTAGTGAGAGTTAGTGTGGATTTCGGTGTCCAAGTGAATGGAGTCATTCGGATATTGATCTTCACAAAGTGGTGCTTTCAGTAGGAGAGTTGATCGAGTTTGTGTATTAGCCTAGTGTTTTGAATGGTGTGCAATTGAGGGATGATGGTGATATGGGTGTGGAAGGATGAATGAGAAAAAGGAAAGTTCGCTCGTACTTCTCAAGAATGACGATGGAACATTTGCGAGTTGTCTAGAAAATGGCTCATAGATGGATGCGTATGTGGGATACATGGTTTGTGATTTAACACTGGAGAATATTGTGCATCTTCTTCGTTGCAAATGGGTAAATATGTTGTATTGTTAGTGGGTAAAGAGGGCTTGGATGCATTTCCTTGGTTTATTTGGATTGTGTTAGGTTATGAAAGTTTGAGTTCTTGATGAATTTCTTACCTCCTAATTGCTCAACGGGTGATAACCCAATTGCGTGTGCAAGTCACATGATACAATCATAACTACAACACAATTTAACTCTCCTCCACAAACTTGGCACTCTAGGAAAAAAAAGTTTGGATGCAATAGTATAAAGCAATACTTGAATCTCTCAAGTGAAGAAGTCAACAAGTTGATCCTAGACAAAGTGATCCTTACCAACGATGAGTACCTGAAGCAACATGCTCACGAACAAGATAATAGTAAAACACAGTATATGGTGTTGGCATGAAATATAGGGTTAAAAGTTATATATGCATTTATAAAGTGTTGAGATAAACACAATAAAAAAAATGATATGCCGTAACATGGGGAGATGCAACTATGAAAAATCTAAATAATTTGATTACATGATAAGCAAGTGATTCTCACACTATGCAAGGAGTGCCTCAAATCAGGACATCCTATAAATTATCCTATGAGAAGGCACGGATTGACAAAGTACTAAGAGATGGACGTAACTTATGTGTTTGAAGCTTCGCCGCAGAGCCGTTGCGACTCCTGAAACTCTATTTTTTAAATTTTCCGCCTCAAAAGTTTATGGCATTTTCTGGCGCCGCAGTGCATCGCTTCAGTTGGGGCAGTAAATAGCTTGTTAATTTAAAATAAGTTATAATAATTAATATCATAATACTTTATTTAGTAGTCTAATATTAATATTAACTATTTGATATAAATACAACTACCGAAACATAATTGAGGAGCAAACCACCTTAAATCGAGGGACTCAGGTAACTTCGTTATAATAAGTAATAGCATATTCTTACTTTATTCAGTAGTCTAATGCTTTATTCAATATTGCCCTTATTTGAATTATGCGTTTTTATTAGTATGTGATGACTAATAAACTATATAAAAACTTGAAAAATATTTATGATTCTGCCTTAGCTTCGTTGCGACTCCATTGTAACTCTCACAACTCTTAAAGCGGAGGTCGACGTTTCGACTCGCTTCACGCCCAGACAACATAGGACGAAACATGAACCCAAAATCCAAGCTACCATTGAGGCATCATAAAATACGCTTAGATGCAACAAGATAATCGATTATTGGAATAGTCATAAATTGGCAACGGGTTGCATCATAGGGAATGTTGAGCAAGTAAGTGTCACGTACTTCAAGGTACCCACCAGCCAAATTACATAACTCATAAGCATCAGAAAAACCACAATATCAAGAACTGGAAGTTTAGACTTAGCACTTGAGGGCTACTGGATTTGCAATCTATCATATTGCTTATGCATTGGACATCTAGAATATACTCTATTTGAGATGAGTGGTGATTAAAACTCAGTGGAGAGAGTTCAAGACCGAGAAAATAATGCAACGGGGCAAGATCCTTGATCTCAAACTCTTTGCTAAGTGTGCATATAAAGGAAGATGGTAGAGAGTGACTATTGTAGGTGAGCACAATGTCATCAAGGCCCAAATCGTAGAAGAAACATTGAGATCGTGCCCGTGGAGCCTGCAGCAGGCCATAGACAGCTTATTAAGGCGACACCCGTGATGTAGAAATCTAGAATCAACAAACCTTGGGTGCCGAGTGCGTAAAGGGCCGATGTCTCATATAATAAAAACCCTACTGTCGGTGAAAGTACTTTTTTTAAAATAAATCTCCGGAAGGGAGAGCCAACTATGGGATGTCGGACCTTCATTAACTTGTCGAAAAATGTTGTATCATGCGATACAACTAGGGTACATTATGACTTCACTTGTAGGAAACCAGAAAATAAAAAACTTACATTGTCGGAACTCAATCGGGTTTTCGTACATACGTTGTTCGTGCTTTCTCTAATCTCAATAGCACTTCGGTCTACTAGGGAGAGGTACTAACATAGAATCTAGACTGTGCCAGAGATCCGCCACCGTGTTGACTTCCCTAAAAACATGAACACATTCGACCTCAATCTCTTTGTGCAACCCATGAATCTCCTTCCATACACTCTCTAGAAACGCAAAATCTTAAACTCACCAAAAACCCATCCTTTCACCAACATAGAATCCGTCTGAAGATGCAATTCCCAATTCCCAACTTTTTTACTCAATCGCATCCCTTCCAACAATGACCAAACTTCGTTTTGTTATTAGAACCTTCGCCAAAGAAAACTTGTTTTGCTCCAACGCATTCACCCAACTCATTTCCTATAATCACTCCCCCCTGCTGCCTTGTTAAAAACGGAAGAGTCGTCTAAATTAAGCGCAAACCACCCCTGCCGAGCGATGTCCCAGTATAGTATCCTGATTTGAGCACCCACAGACTGTTTAAACTGCAGTCCCAGGTGGTCTATGACTGCACTGTTTTGGCATCGAGATAGCGTTAACCAAACGCAGCCAATCCCACATCTCAGCAATCACAAAGGTAGCACTCCACTTTTTGGCCTCAAAGAGACTTCGATTGCGTGCTTCCAAATCTCCCAAAGCGCTAACATTGGGGTGAGGAAGTACAGTAGGCCTGTTTGGGTGGCACTATTAGCACGACGAAACCAGGCTGTGAGCAGTGTCGGGACCTCGGCAGGTCTACGCAAGTTAACATCAAAGATAAGCTCAAAATGGTGCCAAACTCTGGCAACCAAGTTACCTTCTATGAACAAGTGTTTCAGCGTCTCCACTGCAGGATCTAAACAACACTTGCATTTGGAAGCAAGACTAAATCCACACCGTGGAATTTTGCCATCCACATGATGCCCCATTTTACCAATTTCCAAATGAAGTTCGAAATCTTTGTTGGTAGCAGGGGACACCAGATCTTGTAACAAACAGCTTCCCCCCCCCCCCCCCCCCCCCCCATCTCTGAGTATCTCATGGACAGACTTCGTTGAGAAGTCGCCATAAACTGACGGTGTCCAAACCCGGCTGGGTCTGCTTTCAGACACCTTGTACAGTTCAATCACCATTTGCCTGGGCTGTGCGCCAACCAATTCAAACTGTCCATTTTTCACCTCCCTGATGCTAGGCCATCAACCCTGTACTTCCACCTCAACCGGTCTGTTGAATACAACCAGATTGTTCCAATTCTCATTAAAAACCCGCCATTACCTCAACCGGTCTTTTTTCAATTTTTATTTGTTATTTATTAGTTTCAATTTTTCATACTGATATATATTTATTTTTTCATTAACATAGTATTTACTTCTCTGCAGATACATACTGTTTTAAATGAGATTGTATTTGGAGGTCAAGTGCTAGAAACAAGTTCGACTGAAGTTATGAAAGCTGTTGAAGAAATATCAAGGTATTTTTTTCCCTCAAGAGTTTTTATCAATCGTCTCAATATTGACTGAAGTTCATTTGCTCCAATTATATATTGGACAGGTTATTGACACACTTTTGGATACATGTTACACACTTTTAGGGGCCCACATCAAATGTAATTATGAGTTCTTTGTTAGAATGATCTCTGCACAAAAAATCATCTCATTTCAACATTTCTAGCCTCGTCAAACAATGATATTACAATTGAAGAATGTAATCGTTTCCGGATGGTTATTTTATCAAATTTAAATTAAACTTTAGACATGGCTAATAATGTCGGAATGAAATGAATTTCAGTGAGTATGATCTTCATGTTGAGGTGATCATCCTCACAAATCAGCATAAAATGCTACTCCATGTAAGCCCCACAAAAGTATGTTGAAGTATTTTTCATATGTACTCCACTGGCAGTCTGGACGTGCGTTGCACGCGTTCTTTATGCGTGACCATTATCTACGTGAGATTTTAATAAATATTAACGATAACATATTAAATTAGACCATAAAGTTAATTTACACAAATAGTATGGTTTATTTACCATTTTTTTTTCCTTCTTAGTGTGACCATGAAATTATACCATACTAATTAAGTTTTTATTTTTCCTTTCGTCCTGTGTTACTTAAGAGAATAAGATTTCTCTTAATTTTTGTTTTATTGAGATAATAATTAAAATGGTGAAATTCTTATAAAAGATAGTGGCTAATTAATAGTCTCAAACATGGAGAACTTCTAGAATAGTTTGGAGATAGTGGGGAGAGAGAGGGGTGAAACTTTTTAGAAATAGTATATATCGACGACTTTAGCCCTAAGAGACTTTTGCCTTTGGAGCAATATAAGGGTTGTAGAAACCAAAGCTTTGATGGAGTGTGAAGCCTAAAGTTTTGGCATTATAGCATAGATGTAAGCCCCACAAAAGTGTAGCAAAGTGTCGCACACATATATACACAGACGAGTGCCACTACGCGTGGGTGAATATTTTAGTTAATTTTTATTTTCTTAACTATGTGAATTATACATATGAGATGACTTTTTTTGAAATATTTTAGCATGCAAATTGTTTGTAATTAACTATGTGAATTATACAAACAATGGCCACTTTGGTTTTTTTTTTTTTTTTTTTTGGGGGGGGGCATTGGGAGTTTTAAGGACAAGAAATTGTTTTTAGTAACCTAGGAGGATCTCCTTAGTTTTCATTGTAAATAAATGACTATCAAATTAAAAATATATTTTTAATTCGCTGGAGCTTCGTTTGAACTGAAAATTTCATAAATATTATGGACTAACACTAGAAATGTGTCAAATTTTTTTTTTACTGTTTCGACATCATTCCTTGAGATACGTATTTAGGTCCCGCCATTAAATATCTTGATAAACGATCTTTGTGAGTGTTTAAGGATCACTCTTTCGGGTGGTTTTAGACAATGGGCACTAACTGCCCTACTAGCTAGCTTGTGTCGCAACCAAGCTAGGCCTCGCTCGCCTCGTGATATTAATTGAGAAATTATCGTTACCCTATTTAGCGCGGAAATCGAGGCACGTATGTCGAAACGATCTGAAACTTTGTCACATTGTTTTTTTTAATGTTGGTTTTTAATTTTCCTCAAATTTCAGCTCAAACAGAGCTCAAAAGATGTAGTTTTCATTTATTTTAGTCATGTATATAGTGCCCTTAGTTTATAATGAAAACTAAGGGGATCCTCCTAAGTTAGTAAAGACCATTTTTCTCTTGAATATACCAATTTATTTTCAATTTCACTTGCAAACACTAAATAGAAGAAAATGTGGAGGGGGTATATTAAGAGAGTTAAAGGATAAAAAGTCAAATTGGGAGAATGAAAAGGGAGGGAATACAACAGAGAGAACAAATACGGACTCCATAGGAAATTGGTTTTGTGGTCATAATGGGCCCCACATATTAAGAGAGTTAAAGGATAAAAAGTCAAATTGGGAGAATGAAAAGGGAGGGAATACAACAGATAAGGCACTTGTCAGTCTAAACTCAATACCAATGGACCAAAACACCCATATGTAATTTTTTGTCTTGTATGATTTTAAACTATCAGATTTCTTTAGGGTCAGTTTGGTCCACATGCACTGTTCATTAAGTAAGTTTTCGTTATAGTAGTAAGATATACATATTGTTTCCCATTGTAACATACTTCCCACAAAAAGTTGTCATTCTGAGATAAAATGGTCAAAATTTGACTGGATGATCCAAACCCTCTCGTGTATTTATCTATCAAAATGATTTTGAGTTTAATTGGTATTGTTGTTTGTTCAAACAGATTGGAGAAGGCGTCAAATGCAATCTCACTAGTCCCGAAGTCTGTTTCGCCTTGGCAAAGTCGATAGTTGGTGTGATTTATTAGCTCTTGCCGAATTTCAGTTCACCTTTTGAGTCGATATGATCTTTTAAGTTTACATGTTTCTCCATGTGGTGACTATTCGGGAAAAACTAACTCAGAAGGACACCATTGAAATACAAAAGACCCTACATCGACATTAACAAATTCCCCCCCTGTACTTTCCCAGCTTTAGAAATATGCTGACCAATTCATGTACCCATTTGCTGCCTGATAATGATTCAATGTGAACAGTCTTATATATGTACAAGATTTATCCATCTAGTTAGTGTAATCATTTTCTTGTTTACAAAAAAGTTCTGCTGATTCTTCCTTGAAGACGTGCATTGGTGAATACTATATTTATGTAGTATTCAATTTGGAACCATTGCATTACCCTTGTAAATAGACTGAAAGTTTGATAGTATTGTTTCCCAAATGCGTGTCTGCATCAAAACTAGTTCTGGTGTTCATTTCTGCTATAAAACTGAATCTTTACTTGATGGGAAGTTGAGAAGGTGGAGGTAAGCTATATAATACAACAAGATTCAAATTCTAAGCCCCTGTCCTGAAGTCTATAGGACAGCATTGAAGAGAGTTTGGAGGAAAGGAGAGTTGGGTATGTTAGATTTGGTTCCTTGGTTCAAGGGAGTAAAAAAAAAAACTCATGCGGGGTAAGCTGACCTATAGTTTAGAACATTCACTTGCAAAATGTAAAAATTGTGGAATGTTAATCATAAAAGGCTTAAACGCCTTTGTTGTTTATGAAAACTAGGGTATTGACGCGCTCTACGTGCACGTATATTCAATACTTTTTTATTTTATTCTAAAACTTTCATAATTAGTAAAAATTAAAATTTTTGGAGATTTAACTAAAGATTTCTAAACACAATTATTATTTATACCATTATAGTTAAGGCATTGAGGCGGAGGCGAGGTGGACAAGCCTGAGAGCGCCTCAGGTGTGAGGCGAGGCAGTCTTAGCATTTTTTAAAGATTTTTTTTATAATAAATTGAAACATATTAGCATAGTAGTATATATCATCATTTTAATAGATATCACAAGCAAAAAGCTTGTGACACAACTATCTAGAATCAAAATATTTTTTAAAGCTTTTTTTAGGTGCCTTATTTCATCGCACCGCATTACCTCACTTTGAGGTGGAATTTTGGAAAAACGCCTTGAAGTGCGGTTAGGCGATCGCCTTGACTACATTGATTTATACTGTAATTTAATTAATTAAAAATGTTGAATAATATTATGGAGTAAAACGTTTTAACCAAAGATTACATTCTCAATGTTGTAATGGCTTATTTATAGTTTATAAATAATTGAGGAGATTCAAATAAATTATATTAAGGGTTTAGGTATAAATAAATTGAGTGAGGCTAGAGAGCGAGGAAACGGGCGAGGAAACCAGCGAGGAGAGGGATGTGGCGGGGTGGGAGCCGTCCACCCCGCTCGGGAAGCGTGTCACAATTTTTTGTGCGCGCATCCCGAGCGGGGTGGACGACTCCCACCCCGCCACGTCCCTCTCCTCGCTGGTTTCCTCGACATTTAGAATTCCCCAAATAAATTATGTTAGGGCTTAGATATAATCAATCAATGTTTGAGAATGCTGATTTTGATTGTAAAAAGTACGAAAATATGGAAGGTAAAATGGGAAATCCAAAAGTTAGATGTAATGGTCTATTTATATTTTATAATTGAGGGTTTTAAATAAGTTATGTTAGGGACTTAGGTATGATCAATCAATGTTTGAAAGATGTTGGTTTTTATTGTAACAAGTAAAATGTGCAGGGCAAAATGAAAATCCAAGAGTTAGATATAAGAGTTTATTTATGGTTTAGAGATAATTGAGGGCTTCAAATTAGTTATGTTAGGGGCTTAAGTATAATTAATCAATTTTTTAAAGGGGCTAATTTATTGTAAAAGGTACAAAATGTGCAGGGCAAAATGGAAATCCAAAAGTTAGATGTAAGAGTCTATTTATAGTTTATAGATAATTGAATGGCTTCAAAAGGCTTATGTATTATCAATCAATGTTTGAAAAAAACTGGTTTTGATTGTAAAAATTATGAAATACGGAGGGGTTCCTACTAATTAATGAAGATTTTATTTATAATATATCAATGTTGGATGTATTCATTATTAATGGTATCTCCCTCTTAGGTGGGATTATGAAAAATGTGAACTTTAAAGGCTATTATGTAAAGTATAAATAGTGTTTTTCATTGAAAAATCATTAAATCCCTTTGTCACTTTCTAGTACCTAGTCTTTGAATTTTATTTCTTGTAAATATTATAAAGTTGGGAGGGTAAAATTGAAAACAAAAGTTACATTTGAAGGCATTGTTACTATTCATCCAATGCTTATGTTGTTGTTGTTGTTTTTTGTTTTTTGAAAAGCAAGCAGCAGGGTTTTTTATAAGATTTCAGAACCCATAAAGATGTCGCAAACTGGGTTTGAACCCATGACCTAGTGGTACCATCCGTCAAGCTCTAACTGTTGAGCTGTCATGCCATTAGGCAATGCTTATGTTGTTATAGCAGTAGAGAGAATTCTTTCGTTCCCATTGACAACACAGAGTTAGAATCAAAACGAGATGAGTATCAACTTGGATGCCTCATCCTCCTCTTCCTTGTAGTTTTCTACAACATGGAGTTGGCCATCATATCTAGTGTGTGCCCAGAGAAAGAAGATGCAAATGATGGATTATTAGCATGGGGGGCAATGGAGGACGGAGGATGAACGAGTCAAAGATTATGGGAATTGAGATCAGTCACTAATAGAGTGACATGTCTTGCAAATGGCCTGAAATTCCAACAGAACGAACCCAAGTGAGTCAATCAAAACACCGCGGTCTGAAATTCCACTCAATGACACAAGAAGACCTAAAGATATAAGCAAATATAACTTGTCCACTTGCGCACCTGCTCCTAGGTTTTTTTGGCTTTCAGAAATCAGGGTTGAAGCAGTTCTTCGAGGATGAAGCCATTTAAGTTTTAATGAAGATTCCATTAATATGACAACAAAAGAAAGCCGGGAATTCATTTGGTAAATCACTGAACCGATTTATATGAGCTTTTGTTGTATGACAATAACAAATAATGTCCATTTTCAAAATGAGTAAAAGAATCTCCAGTCGTTAGAATCATCTTTGAAGGCGACGACTCTCCTTATGATTCTTGTACACTTGATCATAGCAAATTGAAGGCCTAGAAAGATATGGCTGGCTGAATGTTTCATTTGTAGACTCACTAGGCTTCACCTCTCTCATTCCTCAGTCATGTACGTGGGGACTATTAGTGTTGTTATTCTTCCAAATTACTACTACTAATACATAAACCATCCTTAGGGAATATGGATATATCACCTTAAAAGTGAACAGATTCTCATACACATCAGATACAAGTATAACACTTTTAATTATCACTTAAAGACTGTTCAAGGTTTTCTTCATTTTGTCCACAGAAAGAATACACATTTCCACTAAAGGCATTGATAATATGAATTCGTAACTAAGGCTTCAAGCTTATATTCATGGCATTCAACAAAACACTGAAACCTTTTACAAAAAACACAATGTTAAATAATATCTCTAGCATCAACTGATATCACGTTCAACACTCCATCTTACATTGCTACATCCAACCATTTGCAATGCACAACTAAAAAAAATAATAAAAAAGGAAGGTCCCACCGAGATTTGAACTCGGGTTACCAGATTCAGAGTCTGATGTCCTGACCGCTAGACCATGGGACCTTCTATGACTTAAAGTGATACATTATAGTAAATATATATTTTTGTATCTGTGTGTTGAATGTGTCAATTGTTATTTACATTTTTTGCTGTTAAAGTCAAAAGAAATTTTTTGGGCATGTAAGAACATCTCTAATGGGCAGGCTTAAAAGCTAACTATGAAAATTGTTTAAGCTTTGAGAGTGAATTTTTATGTTCCAATTAAAAGCCCAAAGCTTAAGGAGTTTCTAGCTCAAAGGACTTGTTTTTCTTTTTTTTAATACCCTTAACCCTCCCTACCCCATGCCGCCAGTCGGGTTTAAACCTGTCATGTGTGATTCCATCTGTCACACCTCTACCAACTTAGCTGGTACACCTTTGGCTCTCAAAGGACTACGCAAATAGTATAAAACTAGTTATTTTCCCTCAAAATTACTTTTGATTCATCTTTTTTTTTTTTTTTTGAGATTTTGTGGAAGTATTGGAGTACACCCACCTCAACCTCAACTTGGTCCACCCTTTTGAATTTGAGTTTGAGGTTGATCTCTCAATTGTAGATGTTTTAAGACACTTCTCAGCAGTGTTCTAAAAAGCGTTAGGCGGTGGGCGGTGGGCTGGCGGCGAGCAGGTGTCTAGCGCCTAGGCGGTCTTAGGTTTTGTATTATAACTTTAATAATTTACAAAATTTAAGCATAATACCTTATTAATTGCATCCAATTTAATGCCAAGATACATATGCAAAATTTAAAAACATGAAAATTTAACAATCATGAACAAAATTTATTAAAACTCAAATGACTGAAGTTGGTCATTATGGGTACTTTATACAAAGTTGAATTTGTGGACAAATATCCAAACCTACTATTTTATTTTTCTTCAAATTGCATGAATAACCTCAGTCATGTTTGATAAAATCTACATTACTAAAATTGGTACCGGCAAATCCTTTGAGAATTACATTAAGTAATCATCATTTGCTACATTTAGACATATACTGAATAAAAAACAATTAAATTGTTTATTTCTAAAAAAGAGGAAAGAAAAATAAAATAAGAACACAATCAGCCTTATTAAAAAATAAAATAAAATAAAAACTTGCCCAGACCGCCTAGACCCCGCCTAGGCCGCCCATACCCGCCTAGACTGCCCAGAACCCGCCCAGGCGCCGCCTAGGACGATTTTTAGAACACTGCTTCTCAACTGTCACTCACTCACAATTGGCAGATCAATAGTCCAGATTAATTGATCTATAAGATTGAAAAAAATAATGACCCGAATTATAATCATATCCCTTTTTGAGTGGAGATTATAACATTTCTATCTCATAAGCAAACTCAATTAAATGGTGGAGATTAAGGCATCTTAAAAGCAATCGTGTAGATTAAAACATCTTGCTCTCACTCACTCACAATCGGTAGATTAACGGTTCAGATTAACTAATCTATAGGCTTGAAAAAATTTATCCAGATTATAACATCTCTATCATATCTATCATATCCATCCTCCCTGAAGGGTGGAGTTTATAACATTTCTATCTCATAACCAAATTCAAAATTGAATGGAGATTAAGACATCTTAAAAGTAATGGTGTAGATTAAAATTTAAAACATCTATGTAAATATGTAAGTCATTGGAAACAATACTTCATTAGAAACAACACTACTTTTCTCCAACCATGTCGTCGCTTTGTACAATCAATGTGTCACGCCTCAATTTTCGAAAAACCGAAATCCTAATATCAACGTAGGTTAATCGATTTCCCGAAACTCAAGGCATGAAATCAATCCACGCATAGTCACTGTTGGCATCCACGAGAAACGATCAATTGCACAATTTACCATTGAAAAAATAAACAAAACAAACTTAATATTTCACCAAAGGAAAGAAAACTAATGTCAAATTCTCATGGATCTAACTCGATCAAAATTTAACTAACCCAAAAACATAATTCTGCCTAAATGCAACTAGTTGTTATTTGTTCTAGTACAATAGAATAAAGCGATCACCTAAAAATATAAATAAACTCTCAACACGCAACTCCTCATCAATGTCCGCTCTCCATGAAACGAACTCCTCTAATATCGCATGAACCTACTAGTCCTGAAACAAAGCTAGTCGGCTACATTTACGAAGGAATGTATCTAAGAAGCCAAAGCCCACTTGGGTCAGCAATTAAGCTGGTGTGAAATTTTTTCGTTCCCAAAATCAATAAATCCCATGTAATGACAGGAAATAAAGTACAAAACAGGCAAGCCAAAACATGTAGTTCCTCCTCAAGGAAAATGTATATAGCTAGTTAAAACTTCTAGCATATTTTTGTAACTATTCACCTTACCTATACTTACTCTATGGAAGTTGACCATGGCAAGTCGTACCTACAGAAAAGTTAGTGGACTTTCCATCTTGCACGAAATGATTAGAAAAATAAAAATGAAACATATTCTAATTAATCTAACTTTATCAACACACAAATTATTTTTCTTAAACCAGTTATTTATTTATAATGAATCGTCATCCATGCCTAAGTGGTAACATCACATATAGGCATACATCACCGGATACCCATAACTATATGAGTACAATAAAGCCACTATTGGGCTAACAATGCGCCTAAGTCATGTCACATTTTTTACGGATAAATATCGAGCCTATTTTAGGCATTTCAAAAATCACCCCCTTTCGCAAGACCCAGCCCGAAGGTTACTTAGTTTCTCTATAAGAAAGGGGGTTGCGCATTTCACAAGACCCAACCCGAAAGTTACTTAGCTTCTTTGTAGGAGAGGAAAAACATAACCATAAGAGATGTGATATTTCTAAAGGATACAATTCAATGTGATTTAAAGACATGAATTCAAAATTATTCACATTGCTTGTAGTGATATCTCAAAATGCTTATACAGTAACACATGCTTACACAGTGACACTTGGTTAGTCGTAGATAGATCCACCCATTCTTTTAGGGAACACAACAATTTATTTGAGAAAGGAACCAACATAAATTACATATAATTTCCTTTGTAAGTTGCAACTTATTTGACTCACGTCCTAATTTCATATTCATAGAGCAGATCTATCTGTTTCCTTCTTAACTCCACAAGATTGGATTTTATAGTTGAGAGATAAAAAAAAGTTCAACCCAACCCCACCATTTATTTAGTGAACAACACAGTGAACAACATAAATCACTACCCAAAAAATGAATCAATGAATACACTCTCCGGACCCACTGTGAAAAAAAAATGCATGTATGAAAAACAATGCACAACAAGATAAACCATCTGTTTGCATGTATTCAAAAGGAACATACACTCCACCCCACTCCCATCTCTCCTTTACTCACTGGGTGATTCTGTTTTCTTATTATTATTATTATTATTACATAACAAAGAGGTTGGTAGAAAAGATTCCACACCAATCAACCCCACGCCACTTTCATTGACCCCCACTCCTCAAAGGAGATAACTCCAATCAGGACTGACAAAACCCTATTCACATAAATATGATTCAACCCTACTTCACCTAAACTTAATTACACCCCCGATACAAGCCAAAATAAGAAGTTTCATAAGAATAAAAAAACAAAAAGCGATAGAATGAGAAACACATATAGAGGGATTGGGAAAAACTTTTTTTTTCTTGAAAGGCAAGCAGGGTTTTTATAGGATCCCAGAACCCACTAAAGATGCCGCAAGCTGGGTTTGCACCCATGACCTAGTGGTACCATCCGCCAAGCTCTAACCGTTGAGCTGTCATGCCATTGGCGATTGGGAAAAACTTGTACACTAAGATAAACAGAAAGTAGACAAAAGTTAAACCAAGCTACCACTAAAAGGACGAAGAAAACTCAATCAAGGGAATAAATCTCACCTATTTACTCTTCCTTTTATTTCCCTTTCTCCCTCTTCTTCGGTTCCTTTTTTTTTTTTTCGGCTGGCTGGAGAAAGAATTAACCCATATTTAACTTAAACCCTATTAGATTAGGGTTTTAAGAAAACTTCTATTTGCACCCCCATTTTCTTTTCTCTAATCCAAAAATAATTGTAATTAAGACAAAATATTTTTAGGAAATTGCTAAAAAATACAGGTTGTTACGTTATACACACCTCAAAAGGAATCTCGTCTCGAGATTCACGGGATGAACAACTCCGAGTGCATCTGTTTCACCTTGTCCTCTAGCTCCCAAGTTACATCATTTTTCTTCTCACTCCACTGAACTTCCACCAAGTTTACTATCCTTTTACGGAGTTGTTTCATATCACGATCCACAATCTTGATCGATCATACTACTTGGGTAAAGTCATTATTAATCTTGATTTCAGTGGGTTGGACAATTTGAGTAGGATCCTTCACACACTTCCTCAACATGGAAATGTGAAACACATCATGAATGGCTGATAAACTTGGTGGTAAGGCGAGTCTATAAGCTCCCTACTCGAGCAATGATCTTAAATGTTGCCACAAATCTAGCACTTAACTTCCCTTTCCTACAAAACCTCAATACACCAGGCATGGTGAAACCTTGAGAAAGACAAGGTCCTCAACCTAAAATTCTATACCCTTACGTTTCCGGTCAGCATAACTCTTATGTTGGCTTTGAGCAGTTTTAATCTGCTATTTAATAACATGCACCTTCTCTGATGTCTCACGAACAACCTCTGGTCCCATAGGCTGGCTGGCTACTAAGGGTTATAGTCCCACATTGCATGGGTGAGGGAAGGATATGTGTTATATATGTGCGAGTTTGGATCCACATGACACAACACATTTTACAACCGTACAGATAGTTAGGTTGGGCCTAGAACAGACAATATTGTATCATGTGGATTGGGACGTGACACAATGAGATTGAGTTTTTAGTCATTGTGATTATTGCGATATTCCATTGCAAGAATCGATATTCAAAGTTCCATAATCCTTGGACACATTTCGATGGTTGACCCAAATTTTTTTAATAAAACAACATTAAACTATCCATGTTTTTGTCTTCGTATTGGACTGATTAGAGTTTAGATATTTGAAAATGTTTTTGTCTTCATATTGAACTAGTTAGAATTTAGGTATTTGAAAGTTCATATTAAGTGATTCCTTGTCGAGATATGTTTCTTTGAACATTGAATTTCATTTATTTCTCACTCTGATTTTGGACCTTCGTTAGGGTTTGTGAAAGAGGAATAGTAACTTTAATTTGATTTGAGAATCAGATTAAAAAAAAATATTAATAAATGGAAATAAATTGTCATTGATTGGAGATCTTCTAGAAAGCTTTGGGAGTGGTGAACATCGTCATATAAATGTTTTAAATACAATTATCTAGACATTATGAATAATAGTCAAATCGTAAAAAAAAATGTTCAGAATGAGGTTCCAAAAGATGAGATGGAAAGAATGCGCATCGATTTGATATTTGAGTCCCTCTATCACAACGTATGGCTTATGCCTTATGGTACCATTTACTTAAGGGAAGATTGGTTCCTTATTTACTAAATCGTTAAGAGAAAACTATAATTCTCTTGCAGTTGATAGTTGTTGTTTCGTGCTTTTTTTTTAGATTAATTAAAGAGGGATTCTTATGAATATGTGTTTGAAAATGATCAATTAGGGTAACTAGACCAAGCAAAATGGGAAGTAGACATGGTAAGTTGTTTATCATTTATCTAATTGGGGTTTTCCAATTACCTTTGATGATTTTTTGGGTTGGTCATTGGAATGAGCATGCATGTGCATAAGCACTTAGTTATTTCTCTAGATGATTATTTGAAATTACGAGGCATGTCATTGATTTAAATAGAAAGATTTTATGTGATACAAATGAATTATGATTTTGGTTTCTTTCTAAAATATGAACCATGTAGCTTGGGAGAAAAAACAGCCTATTCTCCCAAATAAGAAATGTTTTTACTGTGTATTTTATTTTTTGTTGGAAAATAGTATTGATCATTCTTATAAAAATATTAGTTTATGTATATAACGTATACATATTCATTTGATCATTCTTATATCACTTATAGAAAGAGACTTACATCTTGCTCGACATATTGTTTTTATTTTTTATTTTTATTTTGATAAAAACATATTGCATATAAATATTAAGAATATCGGTTATAGTACTGAACGTAGTGGCTAGTTTGTGAGCCTCATAATTGAGCTCTCTTCTGATAAAATTACAAAACCAAAGGGGATGAAAAGTAAGTAGTCGTTGTATGTTGGTGATGAGGGAACGAGATACCTTGTCCATGTCCACCAAAGGGAGCTGTAAATCATCATATACACTGGAAATAAGTTGTCCGGAGTCTCCCAACAAAAAACTTGTTTACCCCTGTCGTGTTTGGATGAGAAGCAGAGCCACCTCAGCTGCATGACATTCAGCCATCGTATTGTCAGTAACATTTTCCTCAATGGGGCATGCCACATGAGCAATGATCTCGCCTTGGAGATTGACCGCAGAAACACCAATAGAACCTTGTTGTGATGAGGCAAAGAAGCTAGCATCATTAGTAACAACAATTGTATCTGGATTCTAGAAGTGATGAATGGGTCTGAGTTGAAGGGATCTAGAATTAAGAGGGTGATTTCTGACTGTTTGGATTTGAACATGAATAAGTTGTATTCTGGTTGTGGCTAACTCAGTGAAAGGACCATGTGATGAGGGCGGGTCTAACTCAGAAGGTGAAATGGGCTCTTGGTTTGACTGAGAGTCACTGTTGTGGCTAGGAAATGGTGAATGAAATCCATTTTATCAGTATCTTGGCTGGTCAGAAGATGTTGGTGACTCGGGGAATTGGTATTTGTGGGAAACCATTGGTGTTTCCAATTTTTCCAAATATGGTTGAAGGAAGATAGGAACCGCTGAGGACAAAATTTGGTGTTATTGAAAACCCAATTGTTTCGAATCTGTCAAATAATAAGGAGCAAGGCAGTGAATTGGGCAAGCATTTCATCATTGATATCTTTGTGCATGTTTGCAGTATCCCACATGAAATTGAGAAAAAGAGTGGTATTTGGCATCGCAAAGTTATCATTGCGCCAATCAATCGAGATAGGAGAGATCTGCCACAATTGGTGGATGACCGGGCGAAGGAATAAGATATGTGTACTATCCATGTGTGGTTATTACAGAAAATACAACAATCTTCAATGGGGGTGTGAAGCCGTTGCAGATTGGTCATTGTAAGAAGTATGTTATGGTTGATCTTCCAAAGAAGGAATATAGTACTAGAAGGCGCTTTAATTCGCCACAATTCTCTAAGAATCTTGGGATTTAACATGTTAGCATTAGAAGAAGAAGTGAAATAGTCAAACTATTCATTTATGAATGCCTTGGTTGCATTTTTTTACTGAATTTTTTTTTTTTTTTGTCTGGAAGCCAGATTAGCTTATCAAGACTTTCAGATGGCCTAATCAGGATGTCCTGAATGTCTTTAGCAACCGATTGAGGAAAAAAAGAGTTAATGAGAACATAATCCCAATTATGGTGTTGATTAGAAGAGGCGATACAAAGATTCGGGATCTTGGCCGACATGTTCTAGTCCTGGAAGTTAGGAACGCAATCAGCCAGAACCAATCCAAGTTTGACCCAATAATCTTTCTAAAGGTCAATAGATTCACCAGACAATACTTGCTAAATAAAATAGTGTTTCATCTTGGCAAGCACTGAGAGATTGCCTCTCCAAGATAACAAGGCAATTGAATAGGATTTAGAGATTTGAGATATGTTCTTGGTTTGAAAGTACAAAACTTGGAGTTGTTGGACTCGTGCATTAGAAGGGGAGGATAACGCTTGCCATATACTTCTAGCCATCAGAGCTAGATTTTTGTTTCTGGTGGGGGGAATGTTAAGACTACCCACGTTGCGAGGCTTTGAGATGCAATATAAGGTGCACAAATGTTTAGCTTTACTATCTGTTGTCCCATTCCACCAAACATTATGGGCAAGGTTATCAATTTTTTGTGGAAATAGAGACATAGAAAAAGAAAGTTTGCATGTTGTAAATGGGGATAGAGTTAAGGATCGCTTCGATCATAATCGTGCGCCCAGCCTAAGAGAGCACTCTAGATTTCTAGCTAGAGAGTTTGACATTGATCTTCTCTAAGAGGAATTGGAAGTCATTAGCTTTCTTTTTGGAAAAGAACAAAAGGGATCTAAGGTATTTGTCCCTAGGGTTATAAAATTTAGATCCCATGATCCTGTTGATCATTTTAACATGTCTAGGGTGGACATTCGAGCTGTAATAAACTGAGGATTTATCAAAATTGACACCTTGCCCCGACGCAGAACAATACTTGTGAAGTATATCCTTGGCTGAGTAAGCTTCAGTCAACGAGGCTCGACAGAAGATCATGAGGACGTCTACATAGAGCAAGTGGCTGATGGACGGGGACTGCCTTTTAAAAACAATCCCTTTGAGGATTCCTTCAAATTAAGCATGAACGAGCAGATGGGGAAGGGTTTCGGCAATAAGAATGAAAATGTAAGGGAGGGGGTCTCATTGTCGAATGCCCCTAGAAGGTTTGATAGGGGAAAAATGAGACCCACTGAGCATGACCTGCAGAAAGGTAGTGGAAATGCATTGCTCGATTAATTGAATCCATTCATAGGTGAAACCAAGCCTATCAAGGATTTGGAGCAGGAATGACGATTCCACTCTATCATAGGTTTTAGCCATATCAATTTTTATCGCCATCCAACCTTTTTTTTTTTCGGAAGTGTTTCATTTAAAAAAAAAAAAAAGGTTTCATGAGCAATGCTAACATTGTCTGCTATGGATCGACCTTTAAGGAAATCTCTTTGATTGGGGGATATAATGTTATCTAAAAGGGGTTTCAGAAGATTTGCCAAGATTTTTGGGATAACCTTATAAATAACATGACAGAGCCCAATAGGACAAAACTTGTCTGGAGACACTAGGTTGCCTACTTTAGGAATGAGAGCAATGAAGGTCTCATTGAGCTTAGGATTCATCTGACGAGTAGTGAAAAAGTATTGGACAACCTCACAGACATCGTGCTTCATGATATCCCAATAGTATTGAAAAAAGAATGCATGAAAGGCATCTAGACCGGGCGCTTTGTGACTACTCATGTCGAAAACAACTCGACAGATTTTCGATTCTGAAGGAATAAAAAAAGAGTGTCATTGTCTGACCTATTAATGATCGGAGTGAACATAGACAGAATCTCAGGATTGGGATTAGGGCTATTCATGCTTTCTTATACCACTTATAGACATGCTACCTCTTTTTCGAAAAAAATGAAATAAAATAGATAAGTATCTTAATCCATGCATTGAACCTAAACTCAACAGGAGCAGATGGTGGTGCCTACACTACAAAAAAAAATTCAGTAACAAAATCTTGTCGTTGCTAAGTATTAAAAAAAAACGTAGCTGAAATGAGCCAGCAATAGCCCAATGACCGTTGCAATACCGTAGCTATTTGAATTGTCACTCTGGTACAATAGCAACGGTGGACTTTTCCATGACTATGTAGCAACGGTATGTGACCGTCTCTAAGTTGCAAAGAATCCGTCCCTAAACCAATTTGAACTCGAAAGTTTATTTGAGACGGCAATTATTGGTGGTAGCTTTTCAAGTATTTGAGACAATTGTGGTTGTTGCAACTTGACAAAATAAAGACGACAGTTGCCGTTGCAAATCAGAGACAGACAAGTGGCTATTGCTAGTAATTTAACTTTCAATTGATTAGCCACTACATCTTCCTGTAGCTAAAAATAATTACTAAACAATGAAAATTAAATTTTTTAATGGAATTCATTTTCAGATTTCTCTCTATTAATTCTATCTATTAATTTTCAGATTTCTTTATTAAAACTCTATTAATTTTTTAATTCTCTCTATTAATTTTCGAATTTCTCATTTTCTATTTTTTTTTTTGTTTGGTCATTTAGAGGCATCACCAATATAATCCACCATCGATTTCGTAATCGTCCCTCCCCGATGAGCTTTCAAAATCTTTTGGGTTTAGTCCTCAGGTTTGAGTTCAAAGCATATGCTTTTTGGAATGGTCACAGTCACGGCAGCATGGAATTATCATTTCCCTCTTCTAGTGTATCATTTCCCTCTTCTAATGTTACAATTCTGATATTTAGTTGCTAAGGTTTTGAATTGTCATTATGCTCTGTTCCTTTATTTTGGATAGTGGCAAAATTGCTAGGTAAGATAAATAATAATAATAATAATAATAATAATAATAATAATAATGAAATAAAATAACACCCACCTATAGCCTGTTCTTAATCCAAACAAAGCCAAAAGCAAGTGGCATTTGTTATGGACTGTCTTACTTGGCCACACGATCTCAAGGGGTAGGCCATTAAGGAAGGCTCTGAAGTAGGAAAATGAACAGTAAATTACAAAGATCTTGATCTTCACTGATTCACTAGACATTCTTTGAGATGCTGAAGGTGAAATTGAACGTCACTCGTGGTTTCAGGACATCATAATATAGGCAAACTACTGCTTCACTGGTGCTTATACGCTGCCAAGATTGGGTGCATACGAGGCTGAAGCAAGTCCGGGAAGAACTACTGTGAAGAGTAACAATCTGACAGATTACAATTCTATCAAAGGTGCTCACACGGATTGATGACGTGTCTTATTATTTATTATATATATATATAACTTTTTTTTTAATTCCATCAGAGACAGTATTTACCGTAGCAAAATGTTTTTATTTGTGACAGCCCTCCCACTGTCACTAGGTAGAGACGGTAAGAGTTGTCCCTACGCTAAAAACAATTGAAATAAAAAATAACTTAGCGACAACTAAGATGCCGTCCCAACATTTTGAATTAGCTACAGTTTATTATAAATTAAGCCACGATTTTCCTGTCATAAGCACATTTTTATGATTATGGTCTTGGACAGCTATCAAAAGCATTAGTGACAGTATTTCATTGTCTCAAATCTTATAATTAGAGACAAAATCAAACAACCGTCTCTGGCATTTGATAGCTAGCAACAATGGGAGTTGGGCGCCAGTCCTGGCTAATCTTGTTAATTTAGGCACCAGTCTTGGTTAGTCTTATTAATTTTGGGCGCCAGTCTTAGGTAGTCTAGTAAAGTTCATTTGCCAACGGATAATTGGCCTTTAGAACATCTTCTCCAACAAAGTTAGCAGCAACCGTATCAAAAACCCTGAATCTTTTACAATTTACATTCCATAAAAAGAAAACTAATGACAAGGTATCAATTACAGTTTAAGAAAGAAAAAAATCACAGCTTGCTCGACAATGGACAAGCTCTCTCAACAATAAGAATCCGGTAACACCAGCTTCATCTCTCTCCCTCAGTTCACATCAAACACTTCCCCAACTCAACACCACTGTTTTCTTTAGGTGTTCTCTTTTAGCGCCGCATAGCCATTTCAGATAAGGGGTAGTCCACCTTTGCAACATCCCTCACAGACGAGAAATAATGGGTTCAGAGATCCTGCCAATGTAAGCTCTTTAAAAATGAATCAGGGTTGTAAACACCCTCACACAGGCACTCAAATGGGGAGCCTGCGGTATTATTAACAAAGAATCATGAACCGCATGCACCCTCTAACTAGTCTTCCTCTTGTCTTTCAGTGTCTGTTGGCTCAGCTGGTTCCGGGAAGATATCCCTTGATAATCTTTTATTGGAAGATGAGAGGTCTCCACCACCACCTTGTCCACTTCCTTGAGAACCAGCGGTACCTGACTGTTTTAAGCTACTTGAACCTTCTTTGTTGGTTGCACCAGGTACACCTCCGATGTCAGATGAACTGCGCCAGCTACCAAAAAGAGCAGCATTCCATGATCCTCTAGATGAAGTTGTTCTTAGCCTTGCTGAACTTGAATTTTCTTCCCTCACCACTTTCAAGGGGTTCTCCAATGCTTTTAGGATGTATCGCATGAGCGGGCGTTTAGAAGGTTTTGGGTTGAGGCATGACCTGGCCACAATAGCCATGGCCCAGACCTCCTCTAAGAGGTCCTCATCAACTATTAGAGATGGGTCCACAATCTTGGTTACCAGTTCCCGCTCGTATATATTGATGTAAGGCAACGTCTGCTCCAACCATTCATTTGTAGCTGCGTCATTGGACGCACTAATACCCAGCTTACCTGTAACCAGCTCAAGTAACACTTTGCCAAAGCAGTAAACATCATAAGCGCAAGTAGGTGATGGAGAACCTGAATATAAACAAAATGAATTCAGGGATCATCATGAACGACTAAAAATATATCAACCAAGTTAGACAATTATTAACGTGCAAGAGCATCAATGTCATCCTCTACCTACTTTTCTCACTATGGGTTATTAGGCTTGTGGTGGATGGTATCACAAGTCTAGCATTCTAACCCTGCCGGTGGCAATGGGGTGGGAGGGATTAAGAGGATACCCAACAAAATAATAATAATAATAATTAAAAAAGTACTTACGATCATTCATAGCAGGAGAGGCTTCCAACGACCCCATCAATTTTTTTATTTTATTTTTTTTATCATTTTTTTATTTAGTTTTTGGGCTCATGTGGCAGGTATAACATAGAGTTTGCAAGTGGCCAGCCAAATTTAGCAACAGGTTGCCTAGAGTTGCTAGATATGCAAGGGTGGTAGTAGGGTTGCACTTTTAGCATCCTATTGTGGTTATCTTTGGGGTGACATACTGACAACCACATTCCAAGTTGTCAGTATAGCAACCCAAAATTCAATTTTAGCATGTTGCTGTGGATGGTCTTAGAAGTTCAAAGCTCAAGCTTATGGACCCCAGTTTCATGTGCTTTACCAGTTAATCAGTTTAGTTCATTCCACTAGCAAACAACTTTCTTGAATGGCCACTATGAAAAGTAATATGATGGTACACTAAAAACACAAGTATATTGCCTTCATCTACTTGTTGGAGAAAAACCAAACACTCTAGCTTCCTATTTGTTGGAGATTCACTAAACATTTTTGCTTCCAGTCATTAATCAACTATTTGTGGATATCTTCTGATGATGAAAAGCTCAAAATTTTGACTTCTTAATCAGAACTTTAATTGGTTCGCCATCAGTTAACAACCAAACAAGGGCTGCCCACAGTTGATGGTGCAGACCAAGTAGCTTGTCTATGCAAACAATGGCTAATAGGTGTCATGTAGAGACGATAACTTCGGGTCATAGCAACTTAAACACACAAAATATAAATGTGCAATATCATAGTCATTTTTGTTAATAGTAAATTTACATACCAGAAGAGCTTTGTTCGGAGATCCTGCAAATCATCAAAGAAAGATCTTGTCAGCAAAATTATTATTGACATGCAAATTAAGCTAAATGGTAATAAGAGGATATCAGAAAACTAAACTAACAGATAACTTCTATAATACAGTGAACCCATCCTCATCTCAAGCTCATGCAACTTTTAATGTGAGATTCATAGACATTCTATGGGTAAGGGATATATTTTCAAATTCGATGCCCCTTTCAAACTAACAATGTATTTCCTTTACAATGGTAGTTTGACCCCAGACCAATATAAAGCTTCTCAATACAGAACCAGAAAACTTGGGACATCCTGTGTTCAGCCAGCAAAGTTGAAACTATTGGATGCATAGTTGGATCAGGGTTTAAAATTATTTACAATGCAGTCCAAGCAGAGGCTCCTTTTCAACTTTCCACATTGCTATATACTTCTTGAATAGTACATAGTTATGTATAGATAAACGTTAGGGGTTGGAATTCACTGATGATGATAGGTGCTGAAAAGTCTACACCAGCTGACAAGGGTTTGGGATAGTTCTAGAGAATTGCATATATCTTTAATAGAATGAAACTAGAAAAGGGATCAACGCAAAATGTAACTCCACTAGAAAGAGCTTACAGAAAAGTCAGAACAAAATGAGATATACATGACATGAAATTTAGGCTATGTTTGGTTCAGTGTGGCAAGTTTCCGATGGGAAAAGCATCCATCTTTAGCTTTAAATTTTATGTTTTTTTGGTCATACACCACTTAACTATAATAATAATAATAATAATAATAATAATAATAATAATAATAATAATAATAATAATAATAATAATAATAATAATAATAATAATAATAATAATAATAATAATAATAATAATAATAATAATAATAATAGCAATAAAAATTAATCACTTCAAATTGAGGTATTTACATTTATAGTAAGAGACAAATGGTTGAGTAAACATTCATAGGCATATAGTACTTACTGTGGAAAACGCAGCAACCTGGTTATCACATTTGGATGAGGACCACCTTCTTGTGTACATAGCTCACTCAAACTTCCAAGCCGCACTTCAAATTTATCATCAAGGAGTATGCTACTTGCTTGAACATCTCTTTAATCAACAAAATAAAGTACAATTTAGATCTTGCAACAAGTGGAAGAGCCGTGCTACTTTCAAACATGCTAACTTAACTAAATGTTTTTTCTAATCCATCAAGAGTACATGGTAAACAGAGGAAATTTTCAATAAACAGTATACTATTTCGAATATTATATATGCAAATCCAGTCATAATATCAAAAGGCCAAGAGGGCAATCTCCATAACAACCATATATTGTTGTGTTTAAGATATTGGAGACCCACGGCTAACCCTATTATAGAGCTGATGCTACACCATCAGTTGACGTTTGGACTATGTTGCAGCAGAAGCAATGTGAATAACAATTTGTTTAGTGCACCGTGTCCTTGGCTTTCTAGGTATTATAATCTATGGTTCTCAAATATGCATACGTTAATCAGCTTGGTAACCACATTTGATGACTGTAGCACCCTATTGAACTTCTTGAATAATGCATGTCACTTTGCATGATGGGGATATGAGTTAGGTAGTTTTCTTAGACAGATATTGAAGCCTATCCCTTGAGCTTAGATTAAGGACAGATGCTGATTCTTGGTGAAAGATGATCCCGATGACATGGAAAATCTTGCTTCAGAAAATCAAGTTCTTCTAGAACGACTAAACACCTTTAGGATTATATCTGCGTTGGATAGACTCAAGAAGCTTCTGAAACATAAGGTGGTATGACAAACATAACAATTCTCACAATAGTGAGATCTGTATGGCTTGCTGATTGGAAAGGAAGTTTAGAAACTGGAGCTACAGATCACCAATTCATCATATATAGATTAACTTGTTAAGTTTTTAAATGCGACCCCGGTTGCATATTATTCTGAAAGAGCGAAATGCGCGTATTTTTTAAGGGAATAAGAGGCATGTAGAACCCATCTGTGACCTGGCATTAGGGAAATATTTGGGGTGTTTATCTGAGATTGATGCAATTTTTAGGCAAGTTTATTTAAGTTGTGATCACCGTGTAAGTGTTTTCTTCGTCAGTCTTGCAATCTTCTCAATCGCAATGACTTGTGTTTTATAAATTTGTCCTGCCTGTTTGATTGATTAAAAAAATGAGGTTAATATTGTTTCAAAATTAAAGGTATGGTGTCTTTTATTACCAATTTCCTTATTCTATGAAATCTTCAGAGATTTTGAATCACGTGTCAAGATTTGTATTGTACACAAGATACCATACCAGACAACCTGCACTCGATAACAATCATCTTCGATTCCGATCCATGTGGACCATAGGACCTTGCCACCATGGTATAAATTGCACTGATTTCATCTTGCAGTAAGTTTGAGAGGAATTTCTTTAATAGGTTCATAAAAACAGATATGAGGAAATCTGATTCTTAAACAAAAATATTTTAGAACTATTGGATAGGCGTATGCTTTCACTATGTCACTGATCAGATTTGAGGATATGAGGTTAGCCCTGAACTTTTTGGGCTTAAACTAAAGCCCTAGACTGCTAGGAGTTTACCAGTGGGATTAGATCTTGATTGGCCATCCTATTCACCATCAACGTTCAGAACATCTGCTTAACAACTTTTATGGACAATTCACTATGATAGATCCATTACAGAGGGATCTGCTTCTGCCACTATTGACGTTCTCATTATGCTAACAAAGTTACATAGTTAAATCATCTCCATCTTTAAAGGTGGAACTCAATGGTCCAAGAAATGATAAAGATCCACATGACATGGTCACATCCAAGTGTGCCTCTCAAGTATAAAAAATTACCTCAATTTCCATGATTGTCCTTGTTATGCATTCCAATATTATGTTTCCTCTCAGCAAAGATCTACTTTCAAGCTAGGAGTTTGGTCCCTAGTCTGTTTGGTGCTACATTCATCTCAGCTTGGGTCCTTGGCTTATTATTGCCTTGTCTCTTCTTAAAAGGCTGTGGCTTAATATAGGACTTCCTCATAGTGAAGATTATTACATAATTTCCAGAAAACTTGGTCTTTCTTGGCTTAGGTTTTCAAGGAACCTACCAACCTCAAAAAGGTCTAACTACTCCTGGCTTGGAACTTCAGTAAACCTGAATTTTAGCAGGTCAAGCATTTCTTGCTTTGGGTCTGTTAGAAGACGGTATTCTCCCTTTCATTGATTCGTCACATGAAGAAAAGGTTCTTTGCATGATCAATTTCGCCCAACAAAATTAATTGTTCAACTTTACACCTTTTAAGTTTCAATTACGGACTAGTCAAACCCAAATACCAAAGACAAATGAATTCCATGCTGAATGTCCTTCACGTGATCACTTTCATAAAATATTTCATTTCGAAAAAGGAGATTCAGATCAATTTTGTATGTTTATGGATCTCTTGGCTAGAAGTGCAATGGAATTGAACTTGTGTTGGTTGCAAATGAACCTTGGGTCATCTGCTTTGTTATTGTGATGTGGCAAAAGTCTTAAATCTCTTTGGAGTGTTGTGTTTTCACCACTCCATTTGGGCTCAAGAGTTAATAACTATGGACGTTGAAAAATGATGTGAAATTTGGTGTACTGGGAAGGAAAGAAATGTGTGTATCTTCACGGGTAAATCGAGTTCAGCCAACCAACTTTTTATGGGGGTAAGGGAGAGTTTATGGAGATAGGGAAACTCTCGGAGACTAATTAGAGACGTACCCTTCAGTTCTGTCATGTTCAAAAGGTTTAATCTTGTTGTTAGATGCTAATGTAATTTACTTTTCTTTTTTTGTGAGTTTCTCACTCACCATCTTGTACTCCCTTTTCCATGAATGAATTCTTTGCTCTTGTTTTGCTTTGGCAAAAAAACAAAAGAGTTTGGTTCATTTTGTTTGTAATTGATATTTGTGACTGAAAAAGAACTACAAAAATTTAAAATTAAGGAAAGTGATAGAAGAAGGCTGATCTTTAATGGTTTGACTTTCCTTGGCATCCGGAATTGGCATCTAATTGCTTACTTGAGGTAAAGTCTAAAGTGACAAGAGTAATAAACAATACTATTGTGGCATGAAATTATCTTCTTTGGACCATCTTAAGATTTCATATAACAGCCAACACTTATGACAAAAAATATATATAAAAAGTAAAAAGCTGGTTACAAATATAATGAGGTATGCATAAACTCAGGGACTTCACCCACGCCGGCAATGCAACCATGAAAAGCGCACCATCAGAATAGTTAGATGCTCCAATGGCTTAAGAAATAAATTAGTATAAAGGCACCACCTAAACTTTTTCTAATAGACTAGCAAGTAAATTTAATTTTTAAACTGAAAGTGTATTATAAAGTATTAGTGTGATTGTTCCTTATGTAGGACCTGGAACCAATTGCATTCTTTATCACTAAATCAGTTACACTAGCATTTAGTATACTCGATTTAGTAGACATACCTTAAGTAGAAGTTTATTCCTTAAAGTTAAAAACACCTTTGCTAAATACTTGCAATAAATAAGAGAGACGTCCTTGAGTAGGAATTCAGTGATTCACTTGTATCCTTTCTAAAGCGGACATCAAAGGATGGACCATCATTTGAATCACGACAAAGTATAGATGGTAAAAAAAAAATTTGTCTCTGGGAATTGCATATTGATGATTGTGAAAAGATCTAGTACTGAATTAAGTGAAAGCATAATATCTAGGTACCTGTGAACAAGGGGCGGATTACATTCGTGATGTAGAAAAGATAAACCCTCAGCTGCTCCAATGGCAATTTTCAGTCTAGTTATCCAATCAAGTGACTGCAAACTATCATCTTCCTGATCAGACTTCTTGTACAAAGAATTAGACAAATCCCCATTTGGCATGTATTTGTATACCAGTAGCTTCTCATTTTCATGCTCCAAACAGTGCCCCAAGAGTGGGACTAATCTAGCATGTGAAGCTTTACTGAATAAGTCAAGCTCCACGGCATATGATTCCTTTTTTAATGACCGCACATCAACCTTTTTAATGACTACAGGTATCCCATTTTCTAAGACCCCCCTGAAGAGATCTCCTGAATGGCCATGTTTGATGAGGTTTGAATCATTAAATTCAGAGGTCGCCCGGAGTAGCTGCTCGTACGTAAATGATTCTCCTAGATTTGAGAAATTAATAGCCAACATGGCAGGCGGCAAGTTGCCTCCTTCAGGGGCAGGACCAACACCTCCCCCCCTTTGATCAGCATTACTTCTTTCTCGTCTTCGTAAGCAACACACTAGACTCAATACCAGAAGTACAATAAAACCAAGGCCTACAAAAACTCCTCCCAATATGAATGCAAACTTTCTGTTGCTCTTCTTCTTCCTTGGTTGGGGTATTGTTGCATTTGGATTTCCGAAATTATCAAAAACCAACCCTATCCCGGAATAGAATGACCTACATTCATCCAAACTTTTCTGACTTGTAACATTCTGAAGGCAATTACTTGAGAGAGAAGCAATGCCACGAGTCTCATTAGAAACTGGGCCTTCAAAATAGTTGTCAGACAGATCTATAAAACTGAAGCTCCTGAGCTGGGAAGTTAAATTTCCATAGAAATTATTGTGCGAAAGATTGAATACAGCAACAGAGGCATTAGCATTCAAACTAATGTTAGGAAGAAAACTACTGAAGTTATTGTACGAAACATCTAAGAATCTCAGTTCTGGCACTGTCCACAACGAACTAGGAATACTACCAGACAAGTTGTTGTAACTTAGAACTAAAACCTGCAGTCGATTGACACCCAAAAACAAATTATCATTCAACACTCCAGTTAAACTATTGTTATGAACCACCATTCTCCGCAAACTCCTCAACCTTCTCAAATCCACGGGCACCGATCCAAACAAAAAATTCAACCCAAGATCAAGTTCAACCAGGCGCGAAAGGCTACCAAGCTGAGCAGGAATAGAGCCCGAGATTCTATTGCTAGAAAGCTTCAAAACTTGAAGATTGGAGAGGTTGCCAAGGGCGGGAGGAATCGACCCGGATAGAAAATTTGATGAAATATCAATGCTAGTAACATTTCGAAGTAAAGATAACGACGAAGGAATAGATCCAATAAATGAATTATGTGACAGATCAAGAACTGATAGACGGGATAACCGACCTAGGGTTTTAGGAATCGAGCCAGTAAGCCCATTATTAGACAAATAGAACAAATTGAGATCAGTCAAATTCCCAATTGAAGCAGGAATAGAACCCACAATTGAGCAAGACCGAAGATCAAGCACTTGGAGTGCAAAAAGACTTCCAAACCAGTTGGGTATGAATCCCGGGAGAGCGAAACCAGAAGCATTGAAGGAAGATAAGCGAGTGAAATTTGCAAGGGCATCGACAGAGAATTGGGGGTTTACTCTACCAACCCGGGTTCGTCTCAACCCGGAGACGGTAATGCCAATGACTCGGCCATCTGATCCGCATTCAACACCGATCCAGACCAGGCAAGGATCAGCTTTGCGTGGCCAGTCTCTGGCTCTAAGCCCTAGTGAAGAGCGAAGTTGGAGTAGAGCGAAACGCTCGGCGGGTGAACTAATGGGCACTAGTTGAGCTAATGTGGTTACTGCAACCAACAGTAGTAGCAGTAGAACTAACTCTGCAACTTTGCACCTTCTTCTTCGATCTGCCATAACCACTGATGATGCAGGTTTGTTGTTTCTTCATTTCTCATTAGCCTGTTGCAGCAGTAGTACAGCACGAGGACGATGTATGTAGGAAGAGTGTATGGGTTGGACGGATTTCTCCATGCTGATCGCTCAGTGTTTGAAGAAATTTCTGATCCAAGAATTGAAGAATAAATGGAGAGGAAGAAGAATTGAGAGTATTAAAAGCCGGGGAGTTGAAGCTCCAAGAAAAAGCGAAATAGGGGATATAAATGACTGGGGGAGAAAATTAATGGCATAGATTACTACTACTACTATTCAACTATCTCCCTCTATGGTCTCTGTGTTTGGTGTTCAAAATGCAGAGAAGGTGTTTGACAAATGGTCCAAATGGAGAGGGGAGGATCGATGGACCAGCTCGGATTAGAGAGGGAGGGAGGGAGGGGAAGGGTTGACTTTAAGTGTTTTTCCAAGTAAAGCGCAACGAGACAGCTAGACTGGGATACCGAAAGAGCCCCCAGACAACCAACAAAGGTGAGTGGTGAGTGTTAATGTGTTTTGATTTTGAAGAAGATGGGAGTGGTGGGTGTTAAGACTAGTTTGGCATATTAGTTCTTGATGGACCTGAAGACGAGAAATAAGGACAAAATTGGTGCCCAACTACCGAAGGAAAGTTATAGCACAACACATTGATGTAGTTAGTATTCTAGTGGAGTGATTCTTTCCATCTTGTTGTGGTGGCGGATTGTGAGATTTTTGGGTTTTCAAAAGAGGGTGGTGTTTAATCAGAGAGTTAATAAGGTGATTAGGTCAATGAGTGCGATTGCTTACTTTACGAAACTGAAAATTTTGTCAGAGTATTTTAGGAAGCCTAGATGCTGTCCAAGCCAAGATTTTTGTCAATACCAAAGGTTTTCCATTTCAGGAATGGAAAACTTAAATTAGGGGGAGTGTGCGCACAGAAAAATGTTAATAATAATAATGAAAGCTTAAAATGCAGAGATTTGAAAGCTGAGTAATTAAATGAAGAACATGTTTGTTCACCTAATGGAGCTCATGTAATGAAGGTTGATTAGAAATGTCAATACTAAAAACGATTATGCTGTAATATCAAAAAAAAAAAATGTTGTGTCAATATTTTAACAATCTTATTATGTAAGCATTTCACAAAATTAGCTAAAAAAATACTTTTTTTAGGTAAAAAATAAATGGATATATAGAGATATTTTAACTATCCATTTCTAGTGGATTTGAGGAATAACATTAATTGAGTAAATATAGCATTATTTCATATAGTTAACAGATACTAGGTAGGGAAATACCGGGTTTAGGCCCTAAAATTTTGTATTAGTAATATCGAAAATAAAAATTGACATCCCAATATTTTTCCCATCCAGTGGGCACACAGCCAGAATAAAGGTGGGAAAAAAAAATTGAAGTTCTGGTACTTTGGTTCTTACTCTTTTGATTTTATACTGTTCTTATAGGTCGATTTCATTCATTTTGTTTGATCATAAAATGATCAAGTATATTACACTGGTCCTTCCTCCAACATTAATAATGTAGATAAATTTAGTATCCACCTACCAAAGCTTATGGGATTTATTTGTTTTCTACTATTACCCAAAATGGGGAAAATATAATATAAAGTAAAAGCATAAGCTTAAAATGCAAGTTTCATGCATTTATATGTGATTAAATTTATTAAATTTCTCAACAATCACATAATTACTCGGAAAAGTCAATCCAAAACTTGAATTGTAATCAATGTTGGTAAGAAGAAAAACCAAATTGTCCGATTCCTAACCCAGGATGAATTGATTGTTTGAAAGAAACTAAATAAATGAAAAAAAAAAATATTTAAGAAAAAATCATAATGGTGAATGATTAGGACGTAAATAGCGTCTCAAGGCATTCATACTTGAGGTTATAGTTGGCCTAGAAAATGATTATATTTATTTGAACAATGTGTTTGGTCTTGTTTTTTAGTCCTTTTAGGGATCTTGTTAACATGGCTATGCACATCACAGTATTAACAAAATAAAAGAATTGAAGTATAATAAAATAAAATCCAAACAAATAATGACTAAATATCTTGTTAAACATTATTTTCGGTGTCTAAGGACCGCTCTTTCGAAATGTTTGAGACAATGGGTCTTGTCCAACTGACTTGTGTCGCATCTAAGGTAGGCCCTCGCTCACTTTTCTCACTTTCCGATTATGGTAGAAAAATTCTATGAATTTTGATGTGTCCCTTTTAGCTCAATTTCTATTTATTTTAGTCCAATATTTAATTTATTTGATAATGGCTCCTAGCTATTTTGCAATGTCACGTCAACAAGACCTTTAAAAGGGTAAACACAAGGCTCCATAGAATTTGTGTTTGAATGCTCAGATCGGCTCTCTAGAATTTTTTAAATTTGAAGAACCCATGATACTATGCGCCATAAGTCTTACTAACTAAGCTATCTGACATTAGCAAGCATTCAATATTTTTTAGCATTGTTAAACAAAATAAATTAAGCACATTGTATTATTTGAAAACATCCGATATTTGTAAGTCACATGAAATGTTGATAGGTATCCGATCTTTCTGTGAGAGTAATATGTCAAGGATATCCAGGGTCAGCCTTGAAACTTAAGGGGCGATGTGGGCTCGCTAAGAGCAACTAGCGAACAACATACATTATCTTATGTGAAATTGTCACGAATTGACAAGCTAATAACAGAAATTAAGGACTGAGAGAAAATAAAAAGTAGAACAATAGTTGATATTCAAGCAATCAAGCAAGGATTACAAGAAGAACCTCTCAATCAGCTGGATTGAGCCTTAAGAACACATTTCTCTGTTTGCTCTTGTCTAGGGTTCTCTCTCTCTTTATAAGGGGGATTCTAACAGAAATTTCAAAGAGTACAATTAAAAGGGGACACGTGTTTTCCTACACAATGGTCCCAACTGTATTGTTAGCCAATATTTCAACTTTGTCCTTCCTTCTATATTTAAACTTTCTGCCTAAATTTCTTCTTTTGTAACAGTTGTGACATTGCCCACCTCTCCAACACATCCTTTTCCTCAAGGATTGAATGTTGGAAAGTGGGCTTGAATGGAGGGCCAATCCTCCCAAGTAGCAGCGTCTGGTGTGGAGTTCGACCAGTGGATACAAACCTGCGCAACAACTTTGTTTTTCCGTGGTATCAAAGGTCTCCCCAAAATGGCGATAGGCTCAGCCAAGAAGCTGTCGTCTTTATCGGCTATGGGAAGAGTAGGAGAAGGGATATAGGAAGATCCCAATTTTCTTTTTAGTTGCGAGACATGGAACACCGAGTGAATTTCGAGTCCATAGGGAGGTTGAGACGATAGGCCACTGCTCCAAGCTTTTCAATTACCTGAAAGGGGTCGTAGTACCTTGAAGAGAGCTTCAGGTTGCGACGTAATTGCACTGACATTTGCCTGTAAAGTTGCGATTTGAGGTAAACTCAATCGCCCACTGAGAAGACTCTATCCTAGCGATGTCGGTCATCATAATGCTTCATTCTCTCCTATGCCTTGCTCAATCTCTCTTTGATTATGTTCAACATATCTGATCGTTGTTTGAGGTATGTTTGTACATCTGAAAGTGAGAGTGAAGCTGTGAGTGGTAAAGCCAGGAATGGGGGGGGTATACCCATACAGAGCTTCAAATGGAGTAGTGTTCAAACTTGAGTGGAAATTGGTATTAAACCAGAATTCCACCAAGTACAACCACTTTGACCAATTTGATGGTGCATGTCCAGTGAGACAACGGAGATACATCTCAAGACAAGAGTTGGTTCTTTTGGTTTGTCCGTCGGTTTGTGGGTGATATGTTGTACTAAGAGCCAATGTGGTGCCAAGAGCAGCAATTAATTCCTTCCAAAATGAGTTCAAGAATATTTTATTTCTGTCTGAGACAATGGTCTGTGGCATACCATGTAGCCTGTAAATTTATTCCAAGAAGACATCAGCAACAACATGGGCAATGAATGGGTGGGCGAGTGCAATAAAGTGGCTAAACTGGGTCAAACGATCCACGACTACCAAAATCACAGACTTGCCATGAGATGGTGGTAATCCTTCGATGAAATCAAGGCTGATGTGTTGCCATGCTTATTCTGGAATAGGCAGGGGTTGCAACAAGCCACCATAACCAGACTGATCCCCTTTGTTCCGTTGGCAAATATCACAAGATGAGATGAACGTAATGATGTCAGACTTTAAATTGGGCCATTAGAAGTGGTGTTTGATGCATTGGTGTGTTGCAGTGATACCCGAATGACCTCCTAGAGGAAAAGTATGCAAAGTCTCTAATAGTTGCCATCTCAAATGGTCTGAGCATCCAATATATCACATGTTTGTGCTTGAGGATGTTGTTTTGAAGGGAGAAGTTAGGTACTGATGCTGGCTGTATTAGAAGCATGGTGATGATGTCCTGGGCATGAGTATCAGATAAGTAACTTTGATGAACATCTAGCAGTCATTGAGGACTTACCAGGGATATAGCCTAGCAAGTGGAAGCACTGTGAGGGATTCTAGACAGGGCATCTGCAGCAGAGTTCTCGGAGCTCTTATTGTAAGTGATGCAGTAATCGAAACCAAGTAATTTAGCCACCCATTTTTGCTGGAGCATCGTTGTAAGCTTCTGATCCAGGAGATGTGTTTATACTTTGGTGGTCTGTTAATATGAAAATTTTGGCGCCTATGAGGTAGGCCTTCCATTTGTGGACAGCCAAGACAAATCGCTAGTAATTCTTTCGTATGTTGACAGTCCCAAGTTCTTAGTGCCCAAAGCTTTGCTATAGAAGGCAATTGGATGGCCTTGCTATAACAAAACAACACCTACGCCTAGTGAGCTGGTGTCTGTTTCAATGAAGAATGGGAGAGTAAAATCTAGAAGTTGTAACACAGGCGTGGAACTCATTGCTGTTTTGAGTATTTCAAATGCCTCTTGAGCAGCAGGGGACCAAAAAAAGGAGTCATTTTTCAAAAGTTCAGTTAGGGGTTTGGCTAGTAACCCGTAATGCTTGACAAACTTTCTATAGTAGCCGATCAAACCCAAAAAACCTCTCAATGTCTTCAAATTATGAGGTATTGGCCATTGAGCCATAACAACTATCTTTGAAGGATCAGCTGAGACACCCTTGTAGTTGATAATATGCCCTAAGTAGGCTAACTTTGGCTGAGCAAAAGAGCATTTAGACATCTCAGTAAACAATGAATGTTCTCTTAGAGTAGATAGAGTATCTCCAAGTGATGAGTATGGTCTTCCATTGACTTGCTATAGACTAATATGTCATAAAAAAAAAAAACCAAGATGAATTTCCAGAGAAAGGGTTGAAAAACTTGGTTCATAAGGGCTTGGAAGGTAGTCAGGGCGTTGGTTAGACCAAAAAGCATGACCCTAAACTCAAAGTGGCCATGGTGAGTTTTAAAATCCGTCTTGTAGATGTCATTGGGATGGACAAGTACTTGGTGATAACGGAATCTAAGGTCCAACTTGGAGAAAACAAGGGCACCATGTAATTCATCTATGAGGGGCATAAGAAATTTATCTTTGATGGTGAGGCCATTCAATCGCCTGTAATCTACACAAAACCGCCAAGAGTTGTCTTTCTTTTTTACCAACAAGATAGGGGCCGCAAAGGGGCTATGTGAGTGTTGGATTAGACCCGTTTCTAGCATCTCTTTGACTAGCGTTTTGACCACGTCTTTGTATTTATGAGGCAACCTATATGGGGCTTGGGAGGTGGGTATTGCATTGGGTTTTAAGGGAATAGTGTGGTCAAGGCTTCTAGGTGGTGGGAGTGTAGTTGGTCGTTGGAACACATCGGAATAAAAATGAAGAAGAGGTGCAAGATGAGGAGGATATGGAGGAGGTTCTATTGTGAGTGTGACAGAAAAAAGGCGAGCAATGAATGAAGGGGAATGCTTCTTGACAAATTTAGAAAATTTGGAAGGGCCAATAAGGAATAAATAAGCGGAATCATGAACACCTTGGAGAGTGATTTGGCGGCCATGATAAGAAATGGTAAGTTGCAATGTTTGAAGATTGATGATAATGTTCCCTAATGACTTAAGCCAATCTCCGCCCAAGACCACGTCATAACCCCCCTAGAGGGAGTACTCTCACTTGCCCTTCAAATTGATGGTTTTGCATGGACCAAAAAATAGAGACTTTACAATCATCCAAAGACCTAGGGTTAGACCCATCAAAACGAGGGAAATCTAATTTAGGGAAACGAAACATATTACCTCCAAATTCAAAGGGAGGGAGGGTGGGTGCTTGTATATGATTTTCCCTGGTTGAGGTTGTCTGAGAGTTGCTCGATTCATCTCCTGTGTTCAAGCCGATCGAGTTCTGAACCAGCTGCAGTAGTTTATCCATTTTTTTCATCCCTTCGTTTCTCATTGTGTTTGCTATTCTGAGATATCCTTTTGAGTTTCGTCTTCATCCATTCCATTTGATTGGACGACTCCATGAGTTGCTTCTTCGTGTCCTTCATGAATGACTCAACTTCACGAGCCCTAATTTCCATTATTAGGTGTTGGATCAATCGCTCTGAATACCAATTGTCACGAATTGAGCTAATAACAGGAATTAAGGACTGAGAGAAAAAAAAATAGAACAATGGTTGATATTCAAGCAAGGATTACAAGAAGAACCTCTCAATCAGCTAGATTGAGCCTCAAGATCACATTTATCCGCTTGCTCTTGTCTATGGTTCTTTCTCCCTTTATAAGGGGGATTCTAACAGAAATTTCAAAGAGTACAATTAAAAGGGGACACATGTTTTCTACACAGTGGTCCCAACTGTATTGTTAGCCAATATTACAACTTTGCCCTTCCTTCTATATTTAAACTTTCCGCCTAAATTTCTTCTTTTGTAACAGCTGTGACAGAAAACATCTAATATTTGTTAGTCACATGAAAAGTTGAGACATATGATCTTTTTGTGAGAGTAATATGTTAAGGATATCCAGAGTTGGCTCACTAAGAGCCACTCCCCATCAACTTAAAAGAAAAAAGTTTAGGATTTGAACTCATGATAATTATCACACTATGTACTGCTATAATCAAGCAATTACGAACTAAGCCACAAATTAATCATGTTAAATTTTGGGGCCTCCCCAACAACTTAAAAGAAAAAAGTTCTAAATGTAGGAAAATAGGGTTTGAACTCGTGATAATTACCACATTGTATACAGCAATAATCAAGCAATTACTAACTAAGCCACAAATTAATCATGTTAAATTTTGGGGGGCCTTGCTTATACATAACATTAAACATTTAGGAGCCCTAAATGTTATATTTTTCGAAACCACAATTCACCGAATGGTTTGATTGGTTCAGGGTCGGGCCTGAGGAAAACATCTTCCTACTCTTACCAAATGATCAATCTTCATCCATTGTCTTGAAGTTCAGCAAGAGGTGACACAATCTTACAAATGGCTTATAGATGTTGACTTTTAACCCCCCAAATTAAGGATCTAATTTGTAATAGGCTTTTCTTACACATACAAAATGTACACATAAGTGATCATATTTGTGAATTGCAACACATTTGTAACTTACAATATAAAAACATTTGAAGAACTTCCAATCAAATTGAAATGTTGGACATAAAGGGCTTGAAATCAGAACAACCACCTTACATTAAACTGCACTCTTTGTCATGCATCTTTCAATAAAATTATGAGTTCCAAAGTTTTTTTTTTTTTTTTTTTTTTTAAGTAAACCTCCAGTGGGGAGGGGCGGCTATGGGATGCCAGACCTTTATTACTTATCAAAAAAATTTGATTTACAATCAAAACGGGGGTACATGACGACTTTACCCGTATAAAAACCAAAAGAAGTTAAGGACTTTGCCCAAACAAACAGGACTTTGAAAACTAAAAAGCCACTACTCAGCACTTTAAACAAACCAAAAAGCAAATCACAAATTGCAAAAGAGAAAAGAAAAACAGTAAGCAAAACTGAGACAGGGTAAGCAGCACCGCACCCCCCTGTCCAGACTGCAACCTCACGCCAGCAGCACCTCCCGCACCAAGCATCCCACCGCTCCCTGCCGTATCCAGACAGCAAGGGCGAACCTGGCTGCTCTTGCCTCGCAGCCAAACCGTCAGCAGAAAACCGGCCATTCGCAAAGCCTGGCTCTGCCTAGCATCCCCTGTTTTACAGAAAAACAGGGAGCAAAAAAATTGTTCCTGCGGATAGCACCCAGACCCATACAGCACCCGGTCCCAGACTGCACTCGTCTTGCGCGCAAGACATTCCAATCCTCAGCGAGACTGACCCACTGATAGACTGCACCTTCGTCTGCCTCTACATTTCCCCGTGGCGGATGTACGCCGTATGCCATTGGTCCAGCACCAACAAACCTGCCACTCTCCTAGGAAGATCATTTGCACCAAAAGAAATAGTCCTATGGTCTCGTTGTGCTCGGTCCGCTAACGCATCCGCCACCACGTTCACTTCTATATATATATGAATGCAATCTAAAGTCATTGTTGCCGCCAAAAAATGAATTTCCTTCAAAATATTCTCCAAATGCCAAGGAATGTTCAAAGTGTCTTTAAACCATCCACAAACCAGATCCGAGTCTGATTGAACTATCACCTTGTTGAAACCCAAAGAGATACAAAGGCGGAGGCCCTCAGCTAGAGCCAAAATTTCCGCTTTGTTATTGTAGCCTGCACCAAAAAATAATTGTTTTCCCATCACACAGTGACCCCGAGAGTCCCTAATGATCACACCGCCAAAAGCTCGATTCTTACGGGAGGAACCATCCACATTGATAGCAACAAAATCTGACGGAGGAGATTGCCAAAAACAACTCTGACTAACTTCCTTCTAACTAGGAGCACCTGTAACCCCAAAGCCCTTAATGGAGCCTTGTTGCAGCTAACTTGTTTTGGATTAATAAAACTGTTTGCCAAGCGCAGATTACGCCTGACATTCAAAATCACCAACGCAGGATTTGGGGGACATTTTCATAAACACACTTGCACCTCTGTTTCCAAATTTCCCATAAAATAAACATAGGAGTAAGAAGGAATAACACACCTGTTTGCGAATTTCGTGTGCCTCTCTTGAACCAAATTACGAGAACCGTGGAGATTTCTGCTGGTTTCCTTATGTGCACATCAAAAATCCGTTCAAAGTGGCGCCACACCTGCATCGCCAAATCCCCGTCCAAAAAGAGATGGTTCAAAGATTCGCTATTTGGCGAGTTGCAACAGTGACATCTAGAGGCTAGACTCAAACCGCATCTGTACAATTCTCCATCCACTGGCACCCCTCTACGGAGTAACTTCCAAACAAAAACTGATATTCTGGAAGGAAGAGTATTGTGCCAAATCACCTTACTAAATTCATTGACCTTCCCATATCTCCGTAACATTTCATAGGCCGACTGAATGGAAAAATCTCATTCGGGTTTGGAACCCATACACACTTGTCCTCACCACAGTCCTCACAACGTAATCTATCAGCAAAAAGATTTCGCGCCAAGTTTCTGAGATCTGGGTGGACCAATTCAAAATTCATTGAAATCACCTCACTAACTGAAGGCCAGAAACCTTGGCTAACCAAAGCCGCCGACCTCCTGAAAGAAACAACCGTGTTCCAATTTTTCTCAAAAAAACTTATATTCCCCTTGTCAATACGCCAAAGGGAATTGCTCAAGATAAAAGACTTACTAGTCATGATCTCCTTGAAAAAAGGTGAAGACCCACTTTTTACAAGTTGACTATGCAACGCAACTCCATGCGACCAGTATTTGTTCCTCATAAAAGTAGCCCATAAAGAGTCCGAATTAATCAGTCTCCATAGAGCCTTGACTCGGAAAGCCTTCAGCACCACCGTCAAGTCTCTAACTCCCAAACCTTGTTCCTCCTGAGGGAAACATATATTCTCCCAAGACACCCATTTTTTCTTCAGTCTGCCTTCACAATCCCCCCAAAAAAAATCCGCCAACAAACAATTAATCCGTAATAGAACTGTCCTTGGTACACACATGGTACTAAGAATATAAACTGGGATCGAGCTAAGGACATGTTTAATCAAAATTAATCTTCCTCCCGGAGATAACAATTTTGCCTTCCATCCCTGAATACGAGATTGGATTTTATCAATCAGATCTTCAAAATATGAAATTTTAACTCTCCTTGGGAACACTGGCCCGCCCAAATATTTCAACGGAGCATCTTTAAACTGGAAACCAGTGCAACTTTTTAACAATACAATTCTCTCCGCGGTTGCCTTGTCGTCCAAAATAAAAGAACTTTTGCCCTCATTTATTTTCTGCCCCAAAGTCTCACAGTACCGTTTCAAGAAATCCATGCACCCCCTAATTGACGACTTTCTTCCATTTAAAAAAATGAGGGTGTCATCTGCATAAAGAAGATGTGAGATAGGACTGCAGGCCCTGGGTGTATAATAATACCCAATTTTTCCTTTAGCGAAGGCCTCTGTCAATCCTCTACTCAGCACTTCAGAAGCAATAATAAAAAGAAACGGATAAAGAGGATCGCCTTGCCTTAAACCCCTAGTGGATCTGAAAAAACCTTTGTAGACTCCCTAAAGCAAAACTGAAAAGCCACAGAACGCGATACAGTTGGAGATGAGATGGCAAAATCTACCAGAAAAGCCAAATTTTTTCAGCACCGCGAATAAAAAATTTCATTCCATTCTATCGTACGCTTTCTCCACATTGCCGCTAAAAACCTTTCTGTTAATGTCTCGAATCAATTCCTGCGCCAGGCCAATATTTTCACCAATGAATCTGCCTTTAACAAAAGCCCTCTGCTCCTGAGAAATCTGCACTGGCAAAAGATCTACCAATCTATTGCAAATGATTTTGCTGAAAATCTTATAAATCACATTACACAAACTAATTGGGCGAAATTCTGAAAAAGAACCTGGATTCTCAGTTTTGGGGATCAAAGCCAAGAAATTAGCCGAAAAAGAAGCCGGCATCGCCTCCCCCTCAAAAAATTGTATAGTTTCCTCCCAAAGATCCATACTCAAAACCTCCCAACAAGACTGAAAGAAATCAGCAGTAAAAATATCCGGACCTGGCGCACTATTTTTGGGAATGTCGAAAACAACTTTTCTCACTTCCTCCAAAGAAGGTCTTCGGACTAAAGAATCACAATGACCGGGGCTTACCAACATCGGCAGGAAATTTAACAAATCCGTATCCACCATGCAAGTTCCTTGAGAAGACAACAAATTAGCAAAAAACTCGTTGGCTTTGTCAAGAATCTCACCAGGTTCCGAAATAACCGTACCGGACAGTAAAGTGATCTGATTGATGGCTCGTCGCTTTTGTTTGGACTTGGTGGAAGCAAAAAAGTATTTGGTGCATGCATCCCCCTCCTTAAACAATTTTTCACCTGATTTTCCAGTAGAGCTCCTCCTGTTTGAGAGCTAGTCTGTATTCTGCCTGACAACGATGTAAATTGCAACAAGCAGCAACATCCCAGTTTGCATCAACATTTAGACCATTACTGCTGTTAGTAGTGAAACCTGCCAAAAGAGTAGCCTCCCACTGTTGCATTTCATCCTCTAAAGCTTGGAGTCTGCTGAACACGTTTCCAAAGACCGTCATGTTCCACTGTATAAGAGCTCGGCGGGTCAGTTTGAGTTTAGCATCCACTCTATCAATGGGTCTCATGGTACCCATGTCTGTCAGCCACGTGTCCTTAACCAGATCAAGAAAACCAGGATGAGTCGTCCACATGTTTAGGAACCGAAAAGGTGCAAAACCGGTTCTAGATTGAGTTGGCATGGATGCCAGTAATGGAGAATGATCAGAAAATGTTCTGCTGAGATGTTCAACTTTAGGAGAAGCCAAAACTGTCAACCATGCCGAATTAACAAAGATTTTATCAAGTCTGGCCCAAATACGCTCACTGCCTCGCCTATTATTACACCAGGTGAGACGAGGACCCGAAAATCCACAATCAACTAAGCCGTTGTTTTCAATACAATCTGAAAAATGTGTCATGCTTGCCAAATACGGCATAGCACCCCCGACTTTTTTGCCCGAATGTAAATATGCATTAAAATCGCCGCCGATCATCCATGGAATATCATTATTTGCAGCAAAATTGATCATATTGAGCCAGAGATCCCTTCTTTCATCCACAGAGCATTTAGCATAAACAAAAGAAATTAAAAAGATGTTTGAAGCAGAGTCCGTTACCTGGCAATGAATGATCTGATCCGACATATCCACCACCGAAAGAACAAGAGAGGTATCCCATAGAATCCAAATCTTGCCGCCAACTATGGCATTAGAGGCAAATCCGCCAAGGTTGAGTTTGTTCCCAATCTCCATGTGTCTGCTAGCATCAATCATAGGTTCCGCAATCATAAGAATTCTGACTTTATGTTCTACAACCATTTTTTTTAACCTCCTTCTCGTGGCCTTATTACCAACTCCACGAGCATTCCAAAATATAAAATTTTCTATCATCTCAAACTCAGGAGGAAGATGTACCCTTCTTGGTCTTACGACGATTGCCCGGAGGTACCGCCAATTTGACTTTTTTCTTTAGATCCCCATCGGACTGCGCCCCCAACGCTAAATCTTTAATAGGTTGTGGATCCGGCTTTATCGCCGAATCCGAATCCGCCTCATCGCTATCTTCAGTGGCACTATCACGAGTATTGAAATTCATTGTCTTTTTCATTTTTCGCAAATCATGTCCCTCCTTCACCAAATTGAGAGCGTAATCATGCGAAATAGGGACATCCGTCAACTGGTCCTGTGCTGGCAGTTGCATATAATCAGCCCCTGAAACCCGTGTCGAAGCTGACATCATGGTCTGCGTAATAGCAGAAATAGAACGAGGAATCAAAACCTCAGCTTGAACCGGAAAGAATTCTGCTGCGGCGAGCGGAGCATGCACTGCCAGGGGCGAGACCACATCCCCTGTGTTGGGGCAGTGAGCTTGCTGGGTCGAGACAGAGTCCCCTGGTTGGATACAGGGTGCTGTCTGGGATGAAATAAACGCCCCTGTGATGAGGCAGCGTGCAGTCTGGATCGCAGCAGTGTCCGCTGGGTGGATGCAGTGCGCTGCCTGGATCGCAGCATTGTCCGCTGAGTGGATGCAGGGAGCTGGCTGAGGAGAAGGCACGACCCTGGTTTCAGTGCAGGCTGGCTTGGGCGAGTCGGGGTCTGTCTGGGTGCGTCGCTCCATTGTTGAAACAGCAAATTCGTCCTTAATTTCGCCTTCAGTCTCGCTTACCACCCTGCGCGGCGCAACCGCATGAATAGCCTTAGGACTAATGGTATTTCTGGAGTTCCCAGAATCGACCGCATCCTCTTGTAACAACGTCTGTTTTGTGTGTCCCATAACTTTCTCAATCTCTAAGATTGTATACCCCGCCTCCAGGAGGCAATCCTCCGGTTATTCTAGCACAACCTCGGCATTGGCATGGGCCATTGGCTTGCCCACTTGCTGCTCATCCGCTTGAGCATCCGCAACATCCTCGATATTCTCTGAAAGTGACTCAAATTTATTTGACAACCCCACCTTTACCGGATCAATGGCCACCGACCTCTTATCCCCAGCTTTCTCGGTAATCTCCGCACCCTTGTCAGTTTTAACACCACTCGGACCCACATCTGGGATGGGCAGTTTCACCCTTTTGGTTACCGGTACATATTGTTGCTTGACAGTATTGGTGCCGGCCTTGAGCTTGATCTCATTCTCTGCTTTACCTAGATCAGAAGACCTCCCCCCGCCCTTAAGACCTAGCTTTTTCCGACAGAACTCCTCCTGATGCCCTATCAAGGAACAAAAATCACAGTATTTGAAGCCTGGATATTCAATCTTCTGCCAAAAGCCTCTATTATTAGCCCTGTCAATCCAAACTCGAGTGGGTAATTTTTCCGCCAAAGTCATCTCCACGCAGACACAGGCAAAGCCCGGGCGCGAGAGGCAGCTAGTATGATCATCCATCCGCAGAAAACCACCAAAAGAATTCACAATTGCCTTTAAAATAGGGGGATGGAATAAATGAAAAGGTAGGTTAGGCAACTCAACCCACAATGGCACCGATATCGGGTCCTCCTTCAAACTGAAGCCATCATGCCAACAAAAAGCTTTGAACCGAACTCCACGGATCAGAAAGGAATCTCGCGACAAGACTTTCTTTGCTTCCACCTCCGATTGAAGTCGGACTAACACATGCCGCTGATTAAGTAAACCAAGCGAAAAGTCACCTAGAATTCTCCAAGTCCTATGAATCGAATCTCGGATATCTTCCAAAGTTGGGCGGTAACTAGGGAATTTTAAAACGATCACATGTTTTTCCATAAACTCCTCTCCCCTTACTTCATCTGTTGCCGTAAGTCCGATTGCCGGTGCTCCCTATTTACGGAAGCGAGTTCCTTCAACCTGAGTTTCCACAACTTCGTCCACCAAAATTTTACCCAAAATCTGTGCGAAAGATGGCTTAGCCGATCCATGACCAGGTCCTCCCGCCATGGGCGGAGGGATGGCGGCTGGAGGCTCCGACATCACATCCAGCGGACGGTGTGTATTCTGTGTTCATCGACAAAAACCAGCGAAACAAACGTATCGGTTGTTTTGTGCTGAGATTTTGTAACGGCGGCTGTTACGAATCGGCTGCTGTTACGAATCGTCTGCTGAGAGGGCTGAGATGGGTGGCAGATCATAACCTGACAGATCCGTCTCGCAATCAAACAGGAGCCACCCACCACACAAATAAACAATCACTGCAGGAGCGGCAGCGATTTGTCGGGCTCATGTCGGAGCGGCGACGGCTGTGTCGTGTCGGCGTATCTCAGTGCAGCGGAGAAGCCGTGTCGATCTAGCAATGCCGGCCAAAGAACGACTGGGAAACCTAGATCGAGCTCGAGCCGCCACTATGCTCAATGGCTCAGATTTACTCCAACCAAACTGGGACGGCTAGGATCTAAAGATTAGAGTCGAAAATCAATACCCAAAGTGTCCCTCAAAATCGCCTACAGAGCCTCCAACAGTACACCTTTCAATTACTGTAAAAAATGAGTTCCAAAGTTTCATGTCTGCAACTTATAGAAATTAAACATTTGAATGGCAACTGGTCATCAACAAAGATACTGAATTTTGGGTGCAAAACCGTGCAATATACAATTGCAGAATTGCTCTTACAAAATTTAATATCCAAGTGGACCTTGATGGATGATTCCTCCCCAATAAGTGCAAGATGAGAAATATTTGGCCTCTGGTAAGCAGTAAGCACCGTCTATGCACCACTTGAATGAGAGCGCCTCACTTCAAATTAGGGTTCAACAAAAAACCGAATTAAATCGACTGAATTGATTGGTTCGGTTTTGGTTTAGAAAAATTTGAAACTGATATGGTCAGTTCATTTTTTCGATTTTAAAGTGATTTCAACTGACAAAATCGAGCTGACGGAATATATATTATGTCTAAAAATAATATAATATATTTAATTTAGTCGGTCAGATCGATTTTATGTCGATTTTAACAACAATTTAAGTGGTCGGTTCGGTTTTCGATTTACATAAATTTGAAACCAATATTGTTGGCTCAGTTTCGCTTCGACTTCTTATATGTTCGGTTCGATTTTGGTTGAAAAAATTGTAATCACTAATAATCAGTTCGATTTTCAACCCTACTTAAATAGAGTCGTGACATTTAAAATTGTGTAGGGAATTTCAAAACCTCTCTTTCATTTCTTGCTTTCGTCCATTTAGTTCAACAAGACAAATGGTGCCCTGGACGTTAGCACACATTGTTAGTAAGTAGTTAATTAAATTTAGCTGATGCTGTAACGATGAATTTGACAACAATGTGGATGTTGCTGGAGGTGGCGTTTGTTAAATTTAGCACATAAAACTTCAATGCTCTTAATTAGCATATGTAAGTTGATGATTGAATGATTGATTGAACTCAATGTGTAAAACCCTAATACTACTTTGATTGATTTTTTAATGGAACACATGGCTAAGATTCTTTTCTTAATTAAGGAGTGACTAAGATTCAGACCTCTCTCAATCAAACCTTGGCTGGGTTTTCGGTATCCATTGACAACCTTACTGTGCACACGCCAATAATCACTTAAAAGTATCTCAATATGTAATATCCTAATGAGAACTCCTTACAATATACATATAGTGCACCAAACTTTTAGGTATTCAAGTTTATATACTACATTCAATTTTGGCTATCTTATTGGGACATTATTTTGATGACTTTCCACCTAAACTGTGATTTCAAAATGGATTTTTATTCTTCCATTAACTTCCACACAATTGTTTATTTGATTTCATTAGAGCATCTTCAATGTAAAAGTTAAAATGGGGTCTCTCTATTTCTTCCATTAACTTTCTCATAATTGTTTATTTAACCAAAAGCTAAATATAGGGGTCTCTCTATTTCTTCACCACTTCAATCACATTCCCTATTTTAAAAATTTCATCATTATTTTAATATATATTCAACTTTTCTATACCAATTTAATTTTAATTATATTATTATTAATTTCAACTTAATATAATTATAATATTATTAGTTTCAATTATATTATTATGATATTATTAAATATATACCATTATTAATTTCAACTTAAATATATAACATTATTTATTACCACTTTTATTTATTTAAAAATAAATTGAATAAAATAAAAGGCAAATAATTATAATTTTTTAAATCATTATAAAATTTTAATTAATCATTTTTCATTATTATTTTATTATTATATGAGATTTATTGGTAGGTTAACTTTCCCCTAAATTTAGGAGTAAGTTGAATGAGAAGCTATTATTGCGGATGGTTTAGGGAGATGATTGGAGGGAGAGTTTTTTCAATAAAACCCCTAAAAGGAGATGATTGGAAATGCTCATAGCCACACTACTAGTAATTGTGCTACAGTCTTTATCAAACCAATTCAAATGTTATTTCTTCAATATTCTGAAAGGAACGTCAAAGCAAGAGATTAACTTGTTATTCGAGATCCAAATTTGCAAAAGCATTTAAATTAAATTGGAGTTAATTTGTGTTTGGGTCCTATAGTTTGTACCAAATAACGGTCATGGGACCCAAACGCAAATTGACCCATTAAAATTTGATGGTATTAGAAGTCTACATCGAAAAGCTACTTTTACTAATGTTTGGTTGACTAAGAAGGGTGCAATTTATGTTTAGGTCCTATTGTTTATACGGTTAACGGTCATGGGACCTAAATTCAAATTGACCCATTAAATTTTTATGATATTGGAAGTCTATATCAAGAAGCTACGTTTACAGTTTTACTAATGTCTAGTTGACTAAGGACACAAACAAATGTTATTTCAGTGTTTTTATCAAATTTCTTCTTCTAACTTCTCGAATTTGTTTTTTCCTCATGGAATTACCTACCATATATGTATGCTTGTTTTCTTTCTTTTGGGTGTGTTTGATTGCATAGAAAAGTTTTCATAGAATATTATTATTTAAAAAAAGACTGTGTGAAAATAAATACACTCAAAATTATTTTTCCTCTGTTTGTTTGCATCAAGGATTTTTTTTTCATGAGATATTTTGAGGCAAAAAAAAACATGAGATTCGTGAGTTGCATGAGTTATTAGTACATTCTTTATTGGACATCTCGGCCCAAGTTTTGAGCTAGCCTGCTTATACAAGTCAGAACAAATTGGCCAGTCATTTCATCAAACACTTGGTGTGCTCTAGTTTGAATGAATTTTTAATTTTTTAAAATAACATTGAGTTGCGTATAGATAAATTTAGATTTTAGATCTCATAATTTATATCAATTTTCGTTTAGCTTCTATATTTGTAACAAAGAGTTGACAATAACGAACCATCATGATCTTGAAACCAAGATTCAAAGTTGGACAAACTTAAAACCTTAACTAAAAACAGGTACAAATATAAGAACCAAATGCAAGTTAAACTAACAAATGAGTAAACAAAAATTCTCTTTATAAAAACTTATAATAAAATTTGGTGAAGTTTGTGTTTGGTATTAGCAATTGGATCCATGAAGTTCCAATGTGGGGTGTTTTCCAAGTAAGATTTAAATTCACTGATTTTGTAGGATTCAGGAACAAAATCAGAAATCAAAACCATGATGAATAGCTACAATTAAGACCATGATGATGTTTAACAGAGTCTGTCCTTGTGACAGTCCCTAGAGAAGAGAAGAAGAGATCTTGTCAGTTTGAATAGCTACAATTGAGAGAAAATATCTGGATCAGAACTCAGTTATGGGCCCCCGACAAACTATTGGGTCAAAGTCAAACCCCATTTCAAGCCAAAACTCCTTTTGTATTAAAAAAAAGATTAATCATAAATGTCAAATAAGGACAGTGAAACTGAAAAGCTCATAATTAGATCATAAGATGGAACCCTTCTAGTCGGCCTGGAAAATTGGCCTGGTTTGCTCGTTTGAAGGGCAAAGTTATATTTTTGCCCATCTTCTTTAAACACACAACAAAAAATACTTTTTGTAGAAATCTTAGAAGCTCATGACTTGGCAGCTTCAGTTGGCCGGATGATGTGTACTCAGACCTAGCTATTTTTGTTCTAATTGCTTAAAGCTTTAACAACAAAAAAACCTCCGTGTAGCAAATACATGACAATCTTTCATTAACTTGTGCTCAAAGACATGAGGTTGGAAGAAATCTAACAAAAGCATAACATCAGATTTTCTTCGTGTTCTTAATACAAGATCAAGTGATGGCTGGAGCCTGGATGGATGGACCAAGTCAATTAATTAGAGCACTTTAATTTCTCATATAGTTTTATCACAGTTCAATTTCTGTGCTTACCACATGTCTCTGCGTTCCGCGCCACAATATATAATTAAATTTTCTCTCACGTCCTAATCTAAGCCAGGTGATACATCAGTACTGAGTGGTATACCACTACATTGTACTCCTCTTAATTGATCTAGTTATTATCTTATTGCTCACTCTTTCTACTAAATTAATCCTGTTTGAATTTTTCAAATGATCAATACTATTTAACTATATCAATTAACAGCTAAAAACTTGCATTCCAATCAAATTTGTATGAAACTACGTCAATAGATTCCTTATTGTATCAATCAAGCTGAGGGTATTTTAGGGTAAAGTTAAGTCACATGTTTTTTTTTTAAATATTTATTATTTACATAATATTTCATTTTGTTATAGCATTTCAATGTATAAACCTGACTATACACATTGAGATATGGGTAAGGGAGTTGTAGAGTGTTGAGATTTTCTGACTTTTAAAGCAATTAAACAAAGAGCTAGGAAATTGATTTTTAAATAAATGTGCTTGATCCCACGAGTGTAACATATTTACTTGTTTTCCCCAGCATTTACAAATCAAATTCAACTTATGACTTGGAGGTACTCTAAATATCCTCTTGCTTCATATTTGTGGATACCTTAATAACATTTAAAAGATATACAATGAAAAATAAAATAAAAATAGAAAGGGCAGGTTTTTGGAAGAGTCAAATAGGGTCTCTTTCTTGCTTTCTTGAGAGGGTTTGAATTAGAAAGAAGAAGAAGAAGATTCAAACTCTAAATAGCTATTATGATTTTGCTTTGCTTGCCGACCATAACAATAACATATTGCCTTGATTTTTCTAAGACAATAAGTACATTTGAAGTGGATGGGCACGGGCTGATAGAGAGAGAATACATGCTCTGAATTAGCTGATGGCTTCACAACTCTCCACCCTCTCTAAGTGCCAAGTCAATATGCGTACGTTATGTTACAACTTAAATATATATGTTGCCATGTAATGTGGTCCAATAGCTGCTGCTGCTTAGAGTGGAAAATTGGCTTTATGTATAGTTGACTTTGTTGCTTTTGGGATGAAATCAGCCTTTGACTATGACCAAGTAAAGAGAGGCAGAAAACCCATAAATAATAAAAACTGCAAAGCCCCACTCTTTCAGGTATTGGCTTCAATCATCAATTGTTGGACCAATATGTCTAATTGTATCTCCTTTTGACTTGCCCGAAAAAAAAAGATGTGGGGTGGAAGAAAGTAGCGGACAGTTTTGAAAGCCTTTCAAGATACTACAAAGCCACTACAAGATGCAAGAATTGATAAGCTTAGCTTTTCTTAATTACCCTAAATCCTATAACCTAATTTTCTACCAATGGCATTTCTCTTATATTTTGAAGAGCAATATACTACTTAAGCTGTACAAAGCATAAAAAGGAGATTTTATGGTTTCCACGATGATAGTGTCATGAGCAAGGATGTTAAGCAATGCAATTGTCTTTTTGTTTACGTCGATATCATGCAAATGCAATGACATGGATTGCCATAGACACCAATCCAACATCAAATGCATCTGAATGACTACTTGTGAAAAAAAAAAAATTTAACAATAAGAAGAAAAATATGAATTTTGAAATAATGATTAGTAGAAGTCAAGCTTGTAGAACCCTGAAGGCACATAAGAAGTGTGAACCTGAAAAACCAAGATTAGATACATAATGATTGTGAAAATGTTAGAAATGAAATGATAAAGTCTAATTCAATGGCTGTAATTGAACAATTATGCCGTCTAAGTAGATTGCAAATAATAATAATAATATGGTTTCAAAGTTTTGCAAGTCAATGACTCCCTAAATTGTAGGTTGTGCAAAAACTCATTAAGCTTTTTCAATTGGTTTGACCAACACTTGCTTGATTGTGAGAGCAACTAAAATATAGTTAGACCTTGTTTATCTAATCGAATTGTTTGAATAAGACATTGAGATCAGTTATTTAAAAAGTTTTGTTTGTCTCTACCTATGTTTCATTAACAAAATATTTAAACGCTTTCTAACTTTCATTTAAGTGCACGCAAATTTTTTTTTTTTTTTCCATCTGTTCAACCCAACAACGTGCCTAATTATTATTATTATTACTACTAGTATAATTATATTAAGCATTTGTTAATGGTATCCCGACAGTTAACACAATTTATCTTAGAAATTCAGAATTCTCTCACCCAACACTCTGGATCTTCCATAGTCACCATTATATCCTTATGTGCAGGTATGGATGACAACTCTTGGGCATATATCCAAATACAAATGAAGTCATGGACAAATTTTGGTTTGCCCATATATATTTGTTATCAACTAGGAATGATGCATCTACAAGTAACTCAACTCTCAAACCATTTCAATCAATATCAAAAGTGGATAAACTCTTACCTAATCACTTTGAAAGTCTCTCAAAAGCAATTAACTCTACATAAACCTCACCTTCAGCACAAGTTTTCTCAAATGGATCACTGACCTAAATAACTTAAGCCCAATAAATGAGGGCTTAAAGACTGGGCTATTTTCTAAATATCTATTTTCCCTACAAGCAAGTGAATGAATGGTGACCTATTTCTCAAGCTTATTTAGATTGACCGAGTGTTATACAATTTAGAGAAGTTAATTCTACTAGAAAATTTCCTAAATATTCCCCTTTGCCGAACTTCTAAAAACTTGCTCGATCTTTTACATTAAAAAAAAAGCTACAAAAAATAATGTTGCCCCCAGCTCTAGTTTGGGCAAAAGGAGCCAGCATATTATGTCCACCAACATACACACGCTAAAAAAAAAACGACAGCACATCCCAAAAAAGTAAGAAATTTTGGAATTGGGCTAGACCAGAACTGAATGTCCATTACGAATCAATCAAGCCCGACTGTGCTAACTGGGCTGTGAGGCCCAACTAAAAGAATATAAAAATAAGTGATGGTTAGTAGCACCAACAACTTAGATTAAACACCACCACCAATTGTCATGACTGATAAACTATGCATTGACGAGTCAAAACTTCTATGCTTTTATGTTATGTGAGCTGCTACCCTTCACTCTTACAACAATTCTAGCTAGCCATGTTTGCTAGCCATCTTAATTATATATTTTCAAGTCCAGCTTAGCCATCACTCTCATCCTCAAGTTTTCTTCTCTAAACTTTACTCATCTTTTTTTTCTTTTCTTCATATCTTCTTTTTTGAAAGGCTTCTTCATATCTTCTCATTCATCATCCTCCAATTTTTTATTATCTTCATCATCTTTCATTTTTCATCGTCTCCACTTGTTCCTTATTTATCCTCCATTTGTAATTTTCTTATTTTCTTCCTATACCATCACCACCAATCACTACTACAAATATTAGCTTAGGTAACGCCACTTAGATAGCGCTTTTTTAAAGAGCTATCCAAGTGGGCGCTAGGATAGCGCTTATTTGTCTTTAAAAAAAAAATAATCAAAAAAAACGCTACAATAGCGCTTTTAAATTTTTTTTTCAGTTAAGCGCTATCTTAATTATGTCTTAGATAGCGCTTTAAAAAACGCTATGTGAAAAAACGTTACCAAAACTACCATAGCGCTTTTAAAGTGCTTGCATAGCGCTTTAAAAGCGCTATGCTACTTTCCTCTTGTATAGCGCTTCAAATATCAAATTAAATCTCGTTTTTAAAGATCTTGATATGATCGGACGGTTAATATCAAAAGCCCTAATAAAAACCTAAATCTCGACCACATGTATTTTGGTTTTGCTTTTGCCATTTTTTCAAACACAGAGAGAGGAGGGACGGAACAGAGGCGAGGAGGCGAGGAACCAGATCGAGGAGGCGAGGAACCGAGGAAGGACGCGAGGAAGGAGGCGACTCAGGCGAGGAACCGAGGAAGGAGGCGACTCAGGCGAGGAACCAGAGGAGGCGAGGAGGCGAGGAACCGAGGAGTCGCAGGGTAAGGACCAGGTTCGTCTCTCTCGCTCGACTCTCGCAGCGGGTTTCAGCGTGCGCGGTTAGCACACTGGTTTTGAGCTGTGGTTGAGGTATTCTCCTTACTGGTTTTGTCTCAAACAGAGCAAAGCTTTATGGTTCATTGGTTAATACTCAGATTTATTTTTTTTACTTTTATTTTTCATTTTAACTAATAAGAACAAACGTCCAATATCACCACATAATTACTTTTAGTTGCTAATTTGGTCTATCTCATTGATAGCTGCATCTTTTAGTTGTAGAGAAGCTAGGAGAGTTATCTATACTTTTAGCTTTACAGTCTATTCTCATACACTGGTTCGAAAGCATGTGAAAGATAAATTGTGAGTATTGTTGTACAATGGAATTTAAAATAGGAAAAAAAAAAAAAAAACCCTGAAGGAATATAATTGCTTGGAAAAGTATATGCATTAAGGATGAAGGTAAGGAAATTTTTTGTTTCCAGTGATGGTATGGTTTGTGTCTGTTATGGACAATGAGTTTCTAATGGAAATGTTATACTTTTCCTCATCAAAAATTTGAAATGGTGCTTTGCAGTCATGTCTGGTTTTGTCATTCTAACCAGAAGCTGTGAAGGATTCAATTGAAAAACTTACAAATATGATTAATTTTTTCAGACTATAAGTGTGTCAGCTGTATAAGAACAGGACTGGGGTGCAATTTATAGATACTAAATAAGAAATCTACATTCATTGCGAGAATATTTTACACCCGAGAAGATTCTTGTACCAAAGTAAGAGTCTCTTTTAAGGAAACCCTGTGTTAGATCCCAAAACCAATCTGTCAATTAGAAGTTTCAGAACTTGAGAAACAGAAACATAGACAGAAGTTCATTTGTAGACCACCAAAATCCATTCGTAGGAATGTTTGTCATTAAATTATTTTCCCACTGGAACACAGCAGTTACATTTTTCTCGTAGTGATCTCCCATGGTACTACAAGGGTTGTTTTGAACATAGTAATGTTTGAAATGTAATAGGCAAGTCCAATAGATGTTCAGGGGTTATGTCTGGACAACTTTAGTTAGTAATTTCTCTTTGTTGGCTTCTTAAGCAATTGTATGGATGCAAGAATGCCTCATTTCAATTAAAGAGGATATTTGGCAATGAGGATTAGCCTAAAAATCAGTCCAGCATGTGGCTTTTGATAGATTCGTGTTCAGCTGGGATGACATTCTTAATGACTAATGTTTTGTTTCCCCTTTCTTTTTCTACTTCTTGTAATATGAGCAACTCACTAACTTCTGTGTCCTCTTTTTGATCATTAACAATTTTGCAGTGTGTTCTCATATAAAAAGGATGCAGCTTTATTGTTTTCTATTGTCTTGCTGCTTCTGTTATTTACATAACATTATTTTTTTCTCCTCAACATCTTCTAAGTTTCACATGTTATTACTCGGTGTCTCTTGAGTAGTTGAAAAATAGTAGAATTGGGAAGAAGATAGTTAAGTATCATATCAAAAGCCAGACAGGAAGAGAGAAGGTAGAAGAGAAGCCGTGGAGAGAAATGGCATGGCCTTGGTTTGCACGCCAAACGTTAAACTGTTTTATATAATAGGTGGGTCTGATTGCACCCCAAACTTACATAATCACACACAATCTATTAGACATACACTAAATGAATCTGACAAGACCTGTGCCAGAAAAGTTATCATAACTGCCAGGACAGTGGGTACTCTGCAGGACAGTGGGTACTCTGCAGTGAAACAGAGCGCACTCTGGTTTGCGACCAGCAGCAAGCTCGCATCAGTGCGTCCCTCACAGAGCAGCAGTTCATCCCTCGCAGCAGCAGCAGCAGTGCGTACCTCGCATCATCAGCAGATCGTCCCTTGCAGTAAGTCCCAAAATCTGCTATTGTTTACTCCCAAAATCTAGGATATTTCCTTGAGGAGATCTTGCAGTGCTACACTTATCATTATGGTGCACATGCGTTCATTCATTCCTTACGAGGACTGTTTCTCTTGGGTTTGTCTCAAGTTCTTAATTATATTCCCAAACCCAAATTTACCAAGTACAAACAATTGAGTTGCATTTATGTTGAAATGCCTCTTCATAGAATGCATGTCACAATAAAACTCATCATTATAGAAGGCCTGAAACCATTCTAATGGCTTTATTTGTTTCCTATTTGCTTCTGAAATACTTTATTTCCTCATTTTTAGAATCCGAGAAAAGAAGGAATCTGTGACAGTGTTGTTGTGCGGTACAAGCGGGTGCGGCAAGTCTACATTGTCAGATGGTATTGGTATTATAACACCAGATCTTGCAGCAGCAGTAGCAAATAAGTTAGAATTGACTACACACCCACCTTGTGCCTATCAAATCAGATATGCTGGCTGTAAGGGAGTCATAGGTTTATTGGCTGAGAAGAGAAAAGGTTGCCTGGATAACCCCTTAGTTATAGAGTGCTTTGATTTCAATAGCAATGGAACACATAAATTTATAGGGTAACTACTTAATTCCTGCTTTCATTTTATTTATTTTTGTTTTTGTGTGTATGATTATATGAAAACGCTATGACTCAAATATATATTAAAAATAGAACATTTTTGACCTTGCGTTGAATTATTTCATCAGGAAAGTTCTGAAGTCAGTGATGGACCTGGAAAATCTTCATAAGGAAAGAATTGGAGCACAACTTCATACAGAATCTTCTGCGAGGAAGCCTCATATGAGGGTATTTTGTATGGCCATTCTTCTGTCAGAAGTTAATTAACAGATGAAGTTGACATGTCTAACAGTACATTTCTTAACTATTTTTTTTGTAGATGTTGAAGAGTCAACTTTTTGTGGATGGGTTTTCTGAGAAAAAGCTAGACAGCTTCATTGACTACATTTCTAGTGGATTCGAGCTGAATTTTATGGTTGCAGTTGATTTCACAGGTACATATAATGTTGAGAAATATCATTGTATATTCCTTATGCGACTCAAAGGACAAATCATTAAAAGTATTATTTGAATTTTGTTCAGCTTCAAATGCAAATCCTAGACATCCAGATTCCCTGCACTACATTGATCCTTCAGGAAGATTGAATGCTTACCAGCAGGTGAAGTTTTACTTGACTTTTTTTAGTGCATGTAAATATATTAAAAGAATCTTGAGAATCGACATCTGCCGTTGAGGTTTATTAGTCTTTTCAGAGGGGTAGCACAAAAATAAAATATATTTATAGTATGTTAATTTTTCAGCACCTATTGAGCTGGCTGTCCTGTGATTGATATATAAAAATGGCTTCTTAGAGCTAGAAGATCTCCTAATGGAAATTTCTCTTGACAACCTTATGAGGAATACTGATCAATCATTCTTTTGTTGACAAACTGCTGATCAATATTTTTAAATCAGTTCTACTAAATATTATAAACTAGATGGATACTACGATTGGTTAAATCATTGGTAATTTGGTATAGGAGGTCTTCTGGTGGGTCACTTTCACATGTTTTGAGTCCCTTTGGTTTCAATGCACTCGAGGAGTCAGTTATATCTTATATCGATTGGTTAAATCATTGGTTATTCTGGGGTAAGTTCCACACCTATTACTGCTACTATATATATATATATTAGTTGAGAAGGCTGCTATCAAGAAATATAGTTGGACCTTTAGTCATTTACATTTATCTTACTGATACAAAACCCTTTGTGTTTGGCAGTGGTTTGCATATATATAGTAGCAGTAATAGGTGTGTTCTTGTATTTCAGGTTAAGATTTATATACCGACTTAGTGTGTGTGTGTGTTGTTATACTTATACAATGCCATGATGCAATTTCAGGTTATGCGAGGATATAATTTGAAGTGGCGGTAGAATCTGAGAAACATTCAGCGGTGCCGCAATGTACAGACGAAGTTAGGACTGTAGGAGAAGCTGTTGGCCATTTCATTTCGTGGCCGAAAAAGCTGGTGTATATATATGATAGCATATTAACAATTTTGTATGAATGCTTAAATTATATTTTGAATGAATGAGAAACAGTTAGTTATCATGTTGTGTCTTTATTGATTGATTGAACGTTGTCATTATTATATTAAATATTATATAAAAAAATATTATATGGTAGTTAATAAAAAAAATTCACCGAAATTAAATAGCGCTTTAGAAGCTAATTAAAAAAAAAATCAAAAAAAAATAAAAATAAAAAAATAAAAATAAATCAACAAAATTAAAAAAGCGCTATTCAAGCTAATTTAAAAAAAAAATTCACCGAACTTCTAAAGCGCTATGTAAGTTAATTAAAAAAAAAAAACAACGCTTAGATAGCGCTTTATTAAGCGCTATCTAACGAAGCGCTATTTAAGTATGCGACTTGCATAGCGCTTGTTTGAGCGCTATCTAAGCTACCATAGCGGTAGTTTAGATAGCGCTAAAAAGCGCTATCTAAGCCTATTTTTAAGCGCTATGCAAGCCTATATTTGTAGTAGTGAATATAACCAAATTGTGTCACCATCACAGCCACCACCCGTTTTCCCTTTCTTATTTAAGAAACCTTTTGTCTGGCACATTTTTGAATCTCATTAAGGATCCACTTGCTCGGATCAATTGTCGGATGGTTGGTTCAAAATAGAAACCTTTGTAGGGAAGGGGTGGTTAAGTCTAGACTGTAACAATGATACATGAGTGCATTGTACCATATATGTCATCCATTGCATCTAGCATGAAATTATTATCATGGTGAAAGTATGACATTTATGCAAGGAGTGTGATTCATTTTTTGAGATACTTTCGGTAAGTTGATTTTAAGAAATTTTTCGTTGTATATAGAAAAAAAAAAAGATTTGGTTGTAATTTTGAAGTTGTCAATATAATTTAAACACTTCAAACTCTTACATACTACATAAAGAGTACCACAAAACTCATAATGTCATACAACACTATATTGCATAAGAATCACTTATATAACAAAATTTTAATACTAAACTAAGTTTAAAACGGGTTAAAATGTAGGGAAACTGAGATTGGTTTAATGAAAAAATGAATAAAAAGAAATATTTCGTAAAATTTTGACATTTATTTTGAGAAATCACATTCTTTGCATTTATGTTTCTGAATAGTAGAGAGACATAGAAATTGGACCGAAAGGCCCAAATTTGTGTTATATTTCACTTCCCCACTAATTTTTTCTTTTTCCCCTATTCTCAAATGGGTGTCCAGTCAAAAAAATCACTTTGACACCCTTTTTATATATAAATATAAATATTTGTTATTTTATTTTATAAACCTCTTTCATTGAGCTAAGTACTTTTTTTTTAAACACTCCCACCTCGGTATTTTATTTTATTTGTTATTTTATTTTTACACACTTTTACCTAGGTATCGAACAAATCAAGAATCTTATACTATGAATAAAACTTTCAGTAAGAAAGTGCATGATGTGCCTCTTTATAACAATTATATCGATCTCAATGTAATCGAAACCAAAAAAAAAAAAAAAATCTTGAATCTACTCCGATTCAAACGATGATCAACCTTTGTTTTTTTTTTTTTTTAAATGAATAAAGTCTAATATTGTCTAACAACAAGAGAAATATACCAAAAGCGACTAACATCGTGAATTTACATCCCTTAAAATATGGGGGTGTTGAGCCATAAATCACTCAACATCTTCTTTAAGTTATCGAGCATAGCAGATGTTATTGTCTTTACATGCAGCGTGGTTGAAAGTGTGGTCTAAATGACTAGATGGGGTAAATAGTCAAAGCGTAAAAATCATATATATATATATATATATATATATATATACTTATTTAAATTACATAGCAAGTTTTTCTAGGGATATGCACATTCCAATTCGGTTTGGTACCAACCTCGTACCGATACTGTTCCACAATTTAACTTCGATATGGCTTGGTTCGGTTTTGGGGATTAAAGTTGGTACCATATTGGTCGGGAATGGTATGGTTCAATACCAATTTCGGTCCGTCCAAAATCCTAGAATTTTGTAGCCCTTAATTTTATTTTATTTTGATAAAAGGACTCACATTTCATTAATCAAAATCAAAGTTCTGTGGAAATACATCTAGCGAAACAAGAGTCCAATTGCTACTAGGCAACCTACTACTAAACAAGAGAATCCATCAATTTCAATTCAGCCAAATAGATAAATATATTGAACAATTCTTGATTTTTTTTTTAAAACTAGCTATTTAAAGCAAGTTGTTGCATTCTTTAATGTTGTCCAGGCGTGTTGTTATTATTGGTCCTGCCAAAAGTTCTTTAAATCAAATCGGCCTAGAGAGTCAGGCCCCAGCGCCAGGGGAGGCTCTTTAGCACGTGTGATGGAGAGAGAGGATAGTTAAAAAAAAGTTGCTCAAAAGCTAACATCTGTTATCCCCTTCCCCAAAAACAAATAAAAAAAAGCAGAGAGGTGGATTTTTCCAAAAGCTGGGTTTCATCTCCACCCCCCAAAAGCTCTTCTCTAGGGGTTCGTTGCTCTTCTCTAGTTCTTCTCACGGCATAGTCTTCGATTTCGTCTTCGATCTGAAAAGGGTGGATTTCATCTTCGATCTGAGATGAAAAGTGACGAAAAGTGTTGAGAATGAGCATAGTGAAGAAGCAAAATCAGATCTAAGGTTTCGTATTTTCCAAGCTTCTCGTGTCAGCTTTGATTTGGTGGATTTCATGTTGATTAGTCTCAGTGATTTCGTGTTGATTCAAAGGTGTCGTGTTGATTCAAAGGCGTCATCTCCCTAGAGAAATCTCTTATTCTTTGAAGAAAAGACAGTAAAGAAGCAAAACCAGATCTAGGGTTTCATATAGGGTTTCTTTGAAGAAAAGACAGTGAAGAAGCTCATTGATCCCTGCTTTCATCTTTGTTCGATTCGGTTCTGTCTCAACTGTCTCAGGTAATACCCTTCTTCTCCCCATCTCATCTTCTTTGCTTCATGATTAGGGTTTCTTCTTGAATCATCTCATCTCATCTCTCTTGTGAGTTGCAATCCAAGTATTCTTGACTTAATTTAAAATTTTATCCAAGTTTTATTTCTGTTTCCCTTCTTCCCTGTGGTTTTTCAATCCAAGTATGTCCGTAAAATGCTAGCAATTTTGAGTTTTCAAAAGATTTCATGTTTGAGTGTGAGTTGCAGATTGAACACAAACTGTTTATAGCAAATTACTCATCAACAGTTGGTTTAATAGAAATGCAATCCAAGTATGTTTGTAAAATGCTAGCAATTTCGTATTCACTTGCACATCTTCCCAACAGTTTTAAGGTTTAAGCTATTGAACTTGGGAGTAACAATGTATTCCCAATTTTTTTTAAATTGCTCATCAAGTAGATCCATGTTTTTCTGTTTGTTGGTTCAATAGAAATGTTTGTTAGTTAAAAAGAAATGAGGTGATGTTTTGAAGTAGTATGGCTTGTAAATTGATCTTACAAAATATTATTATCCTTGAATTGCTTGCTTCTTAGTTGAAATTAGGCTTTTAAAGCAAGAATAACATACAAAGCATATGTTGTTTATCACAGCCGTGATCCGGGAGTATGTCTGACTTAGGCAGGTTGTTTATTACAAGTATCCGGGTATAAGGATAATATGTATGAGGGTTTTCGCATCAGCTGAAGAAACATATGAAAATTATGACCTGTGGGTGTGCTTAGACGAGGCGAGAAGAGAGAACGAGGCAAGAAGAGAGCACAATGAAGATGTAACCCAACCAACCAAACAATAATCGCGAGGGTCATGGCGAAGAAAATAACGATCATAGACATGAAACCCAAGCAAACAACGATCCTTGGGCATTTACAAGGGACAAGATCAACACATTGTTAGTGGTGATTATAATGATTCTTATACTTGTTTTCTTGAAGCTTTTGGTTGGTGAATGATATGTCATTTTATTTTGTAATGTACTTATGAAGAGATTTAGCTTTTGTTTTTGTAACTTATGGGCAACTAAGTTAAACTTTTTGTAATGTAGCAAAAATTCACTGTTGCTTGGTTTCACAATTTGAAAATTTCTCCTGGCATGATCGGCAAATCATTACTTGGATATGGTCAGCTTTAGTTTCTATCTCCATTTGTAAAGCTTCAGTTTCTCTCTCCATCTGTAAAGCTGGTCATAAATCTTGATGCTTAGTATTTGATGCTCAGGCTCTTAGTATTGTCTTTTTAATATTTTGATGCCCTAGAGAGGAACCCTTGTATTATTTCATGAAGGACTGCATAAGTTTTCCCTTGTATTATGGTAACAAAATTTGTTACGAGAGGTTAGCATCAGGAGTTGAAACAAGTTAGTTGTTTTTCGATGTGTTTATAAATGCAACCTTTTTGCCTATGGAAGGGACATACAATATCTCATTTGGTGCTAAAAGGGCAAAGCATTTATCGTGCTTTGATGTATTCGAACTTGCACTATACCTTGATGTCCTCTTATTCCACCTAGTGGAGTTTCACGCCATTCTAATGTTGTTTTACAAAATAGTCACAGCATCGGAACATGATAATTTAGAAACATCTCGCTACAAATACGTAGTAATTCAATGAGTGTCTTAGGCCATGCCTCAATCCAAAACACCTTGTATTGTTATTGTTAGCACTTGCCATAGTTTAGGCACTCAGTGAAGAAGTTATGAGTATTTCTGTAGCTATTAGGTTTAGACTAACAAAGCTTCGAACATTGAAACAAAACAAATCTAAGAGAGCAAACTGGAAATACATCCAAAATAAAAGTTGTGCTATTAGTGATTACCCTAAGGATTACAAGTGACAAACTCACAATGCAGCAACCTCAAGTAGTTCTGCCACTCAAATCCATGCAAAAATTATAGCAAATTCTCACAACAAAATTTACAGCAGAATACCAAAAAGAAAGAAACAACATAAATACTCATACAATTTACAACATAATTTACAACAAAATTACAGCAGCAACAGTTTCATACAGTTTGTCAACTCAAATCCAACAGTTTGTAATACATCAGTTTGTCTAAAATATTACAACAGTTTGTAATCCATCTTCACATCTTCAAATCCATCTTCAAATCTTCATATCTTCACAATGACCTATAGTTTGTAAACTCCATGTCGTTGCTTGAACCTAGTGGCTGCAAAAATTAATAATAAAGATTAATACTATGGCCATTAAAAGTATATAGTTCAACAATATTTATATACATGTGAAAAAAATGAGTAAATATGATCAAGTCCTTTAATTGTAGCACAAGGTTGTGAATAGTATGACCCCATGATATCATCCTTGAAGACAACAAACATACAAATCATAAGTGCACAAGCATACTTAGTGGTGCATACCTTGTAAATATACTAAAACAAACATGTGTATTGAGATTTAATGCACCATATGGCATAATATAGCTTTCATGAGGTGTCATACACTGTGAACCTTCAATTCCTATTTCGGTAGAACCCTACAAATGACATGTGTAAATAAAACTTAATATTCTTGACTTAAGAAAATATATATTCATAAAAGTAAAACATAGATTGCAAAACATACCAAATTCTTTTCAATAGCCCGCTCCTTATTTGTTTTTTTTGTTTTTCTTGTGTTGCATATTTTTACAAATTTTTCCACCGTGGATTTCATAGTTGAATTAGAACGTCGACCTTTGCTATAAACCGCCAATGGACTATGAATTTGGATCCCAGAACCAGTAGTGTTAGCGCCTACATCCAAAAACCCTCTGAATCAACACGACCATCACCATCATCAGTTTTAAGTTCCTCCATCTTCAAAGTGATTCTTTGTTTAACCTTATTTGTCTTCTTTTCATCCTCAGTGGCGAAGTCGGCCATTTCATAGAAGACACTGCACATCTTATCAAACCGTTCATTTTCGGGCTTTATTCCCCAATCTGAATAAACAATTTAAACCTTTGTATGAGTCCTCTTAATATCTTTCCTCCACTTGCAAAGAACATATTTTTCTGGTACAACATGAATCCCTCTTTGAAACAATACTGTCAATATATGTTTGCATAAGATCCTCCTGAACTTAAACAATTGACAATTACATTTAATATTGAAGTCGACAACGTTAAAAGATACTATAAAATTGACTGATTGTTGTCTATCTCCTATCACCAAGTCTTGTGTAACATTGTATACCTCAAAGCCACTCTCATCCATAACATCACTATGAATTCTACAACATATATTCCCTGCTAGCTATTCTTGGAACTCCCTAAATTTATTTGTAGTGTATACAGTTTGAAAAATTTTCTCTATTGTATAAGGAGTAATGCAAGGAATCATTCGGTTAAACGATTTAAAGTCTCTTCAGCTTCCTTTTGAACCGTACTTCGTAGTGCATTCTCATATTGTTCTACGAATTGCTTCAAAGTGGTCTTCGAATTTACATAACCATAAAAAAAATATTCACGCTTTCACTCATTTGAGTTGAAGACATCCCAGCCCAAAAAGTATTTCTTTGAAATGTTGGCACCAAACGCATCCTTTCATGGTATAATCTACTCAGCCAATCATTTTGTTGCAGATTATATTTCTCAATGAAACCATGCCAATTTCCTTCAAACTCTTCATGAGACAGGGGATCATAAACTGCTATTTGCATTGCAAATTTGATTGCCTCGTATTGATTGCAACCAGATAGTTTTTTGGGCAACTTCTTCATAATATGCCACAAGCACCATTTGTGTTGTGTGTTGGGAAATACAATTTCAATGACCCTCTTCCTTGTCCTATCTTGATCAGTGATTATAGCAGTCGGAGTATTGTCATTCATACACACAAGCCAAGTTTGGAAAAGCCAAACAAATTCTTCAACGATCTCACCACTTATCAATCCACATCCCAAAAGAATTGACTGACTGTGATGATTAACCCAACAAAAGAAGCAAATGACATCTCATACTTATTTGTTAAGTATGTAGTTTCAAAAGTAATAGCATCCCCAAATTTCTTGTAAGCTGTTCTACTCCATGCGTCAGCCCAAAAGACATTTCTCAACCTCCCATCATTATCCAAATCCATCATATAAAAGAAATTGACATTGTTAGCTTGCAGTTTTTGGAAGTAGTTATGAAGTGTCATCACATTCCCCTCACCAAGTCTCAACCTCCTCATTTTGTTCAGATAATTGTAACAATCTTTTTGGGAAAACGTCACAATATCATGCCCACCAGCTTCAACCACACATGCCAAAAAACTCTTACTTGGTTTAATAACCGCCCTATCATTATAATCAAGCTTCTTCTTTATATATGAGCTCATAGTTCTATTCTTTGGGTGGAATCTTGATTTTTTGGGCTCAATTCATGATTGTGATCAAATGTTACTCTTGTTACTAAAACTATTCCATCAGGGCGTATCTGACCTCTATTCTTAGCCAAATAACCACATTTACTCGTACCACACAATCCCACAACATTTTTTGCTTTACTTTTTTGCTGCCCAAACCGACTACATGAAAGCTGAATAAATTTAGGTTTTTCATCTGCATCTTTTTCAAAAGTCCTTACTTTCATTGGAAATCATTTTTTATTACCATAATCATGATAATAACCTTAGAACTCATCAATGTTGATGAATTCTATCCCTTATCTCTTCTAAATTTTCTTCCATCAACATACATTCATTCATTATCTTCTACACTATCCATTCCTAAATATATGTTATAATATACAAAAAAGTTATAACATAAAGGCATAAATAACAACCCTAGTACAATTACTTGTATAGTCTATTTTGGGGAACAATGTTGCAACTAAGGATCCACCAGGGTTGTTATACAAGTAGTTCCGGCCAAATAGATTATACAATAGAAGTAACAAAAAAAGTGATAACTAAAGTAACAAAATGAACCTAACATTACCTAAAAGCTTTGAGAAAGAAACAACCCTAGTACAATTACCTTGTATAGTCTATTTTGGGGAACAATGCTACAATTAAGGATCTATCAGTTGTTATACAGGTAATTTCGGCCAAATAGATTATACAATAGAAGTAACAAAAAAAAGTAATAAATAAATTAACAGAATGAACCTAACATTACCCAAAAAGCTTTGAGAGAGAAACAAAATATAACATTCAACAAATTAAATGTGAATTGTTTGCTGGCTACTTTTAATGCTTGCTTGTGCCTGGCCAAAATTATCAGATGGCTGGAAGGGAGTTGAAAAACAAGCCTGTACATTGAAAAACAACATAAAATTTGTACTTTTAGTTTCTTCTCAAACAATTCATAAATGCAACCCTAGAGAACTTGCCAAGATTTAGTTAAAATTCAGTCAGTAATATAAATACACATCTCAATGCACAACTATTTAGCTGGGCTTGAAGATATCCTAGCCTTAAAAGATTGTGACTCTACATTAACAAAATTCAGTCACAAATATGACATTGGATCTCCAAGGTTAAGATGAACTGCATACATTGGAGAAAACGCAAAATATTTATGCGAGATAAACGAACTATAGTATTTCGAAAGTGCTTTACTAATCTGTATGAAAATATGCATAATTAAGCGCTTAGGAAAATATCAATCTTATCCCTTTGTTACTATTAACCAAAAAATATGGGAGGTGGAACTGTGTCACCACCCAAGACTATACAATGTAAGAGGTGGAACTATGTCTGTCACCACCATGTAATCATGTTTGTGGGTTTTCAAAATCTTCGAAGGTGACATACAATGTGGGAGGTGGCATTTGATATGATAATTTTCAGAATCTTCGAAAGTGAGTTACAATGTGGGAGGTGAAACTGTGTCACCAGCCAAGACTATAAACAACATATTTGTAATGGGTCATTATTTTGGCTTGGCTCATTGCCAAGATTTAGTTAAATTGCCAAGCATATTAGAGAACTTGTGCTACCCTAGAGAATAAATATTTACATTCAAATGTACCTTGAAGCAGTACTTCACTCGTTGTTCAACATTCCAAACGTTGAAAAGCTTTAGTTGTTCAACACTTCAAACGTACCCTAGCCTAGAGAAAAGGGTATTCTGACCTTCGATTCTTCATTAAAAAGGGGAGATGAGGTGGGTTTATTCACCTTCGATCTGAGATGAAAAAGGGAGATGGGGTGGGTTTCTTCGTCTTCGATCTGAGATGAAAAGAAGAGAAAAGGGTCGTCTTCAGCTTTTCGCGATTTCCTTGTCTTCGATCTAAGATGAAAAAGGGAGAAAAGAGTGCTTCTACCTGTCGAGGGAGGGAGGGGACCGTCCATTCCCTCGGGATGTGTGCCATCATTTTTCATGCGTGCATTCCAAGGGGGATGGACGTTCCCGTCTCTCCCTCCCTCGTTTCTTCGCCCACTTCCTCGACATTTAGAATTTTCGGGGAGAAAATGCACCCTTCAGCTTTTCGTTTTTAGTTGAAAAAGGAAGAAGGGGAGGCTCTCTGAAAATTTTTATCAGTATTTGTTTTTGGGGAAAACAAAAGTAGTGTCGTGTTTAACATAGACGAAAAGGGGGTACCTTTTTCAAATTGTTGGTCTCTCTTGTAATCATGTGTTAGAGAGCCTCCCCTAACCCTAGCGTTTGTTTTCCTTAGCGCTAGGGCCTGGCTAAAAAACTGAAATCAAGAAGAGCCCATTAACCAAAATCAACAAAAAAAAAAAATTTCCCAAATTGAGACATAACAAAGGTTTGACCAATATTAGTAAACAAAAATCAATATTTTATGTTTTCCATGGCTTAGAACATGAATCACTGTTGGACCAGGATTTGGATCCTTCTTGCACAACATTATGGAAAATCTTGCATCAGCTTTTTAATATATTAATATGCTTGATTTCAGACTGCTAGAAAGGGTGGAGTTCTTGGAAACCCTAGAAATGACTCAAATGAGGGAAAAAAACTTACTTTGGGGATGTTGTGGGAGGTTCTTGAGAACATGGAGACGTGGGTTTCAAGTGAATCGACAGCGGGGACTTCTTCAGTTTGTGTTTGGAGTTAGATGAGTAAACTGGAAAGAAAGATAAAGTAAATTAATAAAATAAATGAAAAAAAATTAAAATATTAGTGAATTTATTGTTTGGTTTTTACGTATCTCAAAATGCAAAACTGGTGCTGTATCGAACAGTAACAGTACAGTTTGGTACCAAAACCGAAACAACAAGTTTATTCAGTTCGGTATGGGACCGGGACGCTATGGCACGATTTCTATTCTTTGAGAACTTATGCCCACCCCAATTTTATTTTTTTTTTCGATTCAAAATTTTTAATTTACACATGGTGGGGAATGGTGATGCAACTCTTCAAGAATTGACAAAATGTTTAATCAACTTAACTAAAACCAAATAAGAAAACCAAAAACAACACAAAGTCGAATAAACCGGTCGACCAAGGGTCTTTGGTCTACCAAAACATGCCTAGTTTCAAAGTTCAAATCAGAACTACGATGTGGTTTGTTTGGAAGTTCTAAAACTTTGTAGTTCAAACATGGTGTATTAAGCACTAAATGCAATAGGAACCTATCCAATTCAATAAGAGGTATTTAAAAATAACAACAATGGCAAATTTTCCAAATTCGTTTAGGTTTATATATGAGCAACGAACCCATTCAAGCATATAAGATATTTAATTAACAAACATACAATGACAGGAAACTGTAGATAGTAAGAAGGTGGAAACCAAAAGACACTCAGAAATTACGAGGTTCACCCGCATTGAGTAGTTTTAGGGTTCACTCAATTTCTATCATGCGTTGAACCTATATGTTTAATTGAAAGTCTCAGTAGCACATTTACAATCAACTTCTCACTCAAAATGGATTGTGGATGAGCATGGTTTTACTCTTTAAACTAAGGTGAAGTGGTTGAAGCTTTCCAATGGAGGCATACGCCAATTACAAAATTCTTTCGACTTTCTATGATCCCTCACTTCCTTTTGAAACTATAAGGGATGTCTATTGAGATAGTTTCCAATGAAAAAGGTGTCTTCATATATATGAAAGATAATTTCAAATATGCATGGCATGGGTTCAGGTCGACCAAACCTAACTACTCCATCGACTACATTTATAATGATTATTTAAGATGTTGACCTGTGTGACTTAGTAAACAATACTTGAGTTGGTTGACGATCGACCAGACCTTACTGTTTTTAAGGTTCTATTGTTCTTTTTTTTTTTTTTTTTTTGCTTAGTCTTCCACTTACTCTTAGATAGGATTGTGATTTTGTTTTTTTTTTTTGAGTTAATTTTGGTCTCCCGATTTTAAGAAATATTTCAGTTTGTAAAGAAAAAAGGTAAAATTTTCGAGGATACATGAAATATATATAATGAATTTTAAGGGTATACGAAATATGTGAAAAATAAGATGTAATTAAATAAATCTTCTAAGCACTAATGAAGCCTAAATACCAAGAAATGAAACAAATATGAACTAAATATATAATTAGAAAATAAGGGAGTGGTTTTAAATATCAATATATAAATACTATAAATGCTAATTAAAAAATCAGGGGTAGTATAAAAAATCTATAAATAATAAGAAGAAATGATAGTTAGAAAAAAAAAACTTCAAAATTTACAGAAAAAACTCGAAATTTTTTGAAAAAATGTATTTTTTGATTGCCCTGGAAAAAAATGTATTTTTTGATAGTTGTTTTGTATTTTTATGAAAAAAATCCTGAAATTTAAAAAAAAATCCCAAAATTTACGAAAAAACCCTCGAAAAATGTAATTATTTCTTTCGCCCTTTTTCTTTTCGTAATTTCGAAAAAACGAAAATTTCACGAGATTTCACAAAATCTCATTTTTTGATTATGAGTGCCTTAAATCTTCTTCTTGGATTCAGCCTTGTGCTTTAGTTGTTGATTCCTTAATTTAGCTTGGATTTTTGCCTTCATGACTTTGGCTTTCTTCATTTCATGGATAACAAATGAATAATCTTATAAAACCAAATATTTCTAAGTTCTAACCGCAATAAATATGGTTTTGTAAATTAATTAAGTATTACATTTCAAACTAACTCCTTTACATTTTATAAGAATGTTTAGAAACTTCAAAACAACACACACACTACAAAAAAAAGCAATATTAGCTACGGAAATTAGCGATTTAAACGGTTTGCGACGGCATCAAACCGTCGCTATAGTTTCTGCTACGGTTTCGGTACATAAATTAAAATAACCGTCGCTAACCGTTTTGCGACGGCTTAAAACTGTCGCTAATATGAGAATTAGCGACGGCAATAGGACCGTAGCTAATGTTTACAAATTTTTTTTGTTAGCCACGGTCCAAATACCGTAGCTAATGTGATTTTTAAAAAAAAATTATAAGAAAACAACTTAGCGACGACACTAGGGCCGTAGCTAAGGTTTAGAAATTTTTTTGTTAGCCACGGTCCAAATACCGTAGTTAATGTGATTTTTTTTTTTAAATTATAAGAAAACAACTTAGCGACGGCACTAGGGGCGTAGCTAATGTTTAGAAATTTTTTTATTAGCCACGGTCCAAATATTGTAGCTAATGTGATTTTTTTTTTAAATTATAAGAAAACAACTTAGCGACGGCACTGGGCCGTAGCTAAGGTTTAAATTTTTTTTTGTTAGCCACGGTCCAAATACCGTAGCTAATGTGATTTTTTTTTAAAAAAAATATTATAAGAAAACAACTTAGCGACGGCACTAGGGCCGTAGCTAATGTTTAGAAATTTTTTTATTAGCCACGGTCCAAATACCATAGCTAATGTGATTTTTTTTTAAAAAAAATTATAAGAAAACAACTTAGCGACGGCACTGAGCCGTAGCTAATGTTTAGAAATTTTTTGTTAGCCACGGTCCAAATACCGTCGCTAATGTGATTTTTTAAAAAAAATATATTATAAGAAAACAACTTAGCGACGGCACTAGGGCCGTAGCTAAGGTTTAGAAATTTTTTTGTTAGCCACGGTCCAAATACCGTAGCTAATGTGATTTTTTTTTTTTAAATTATAAGAAAAAAACTTAGCGACGGCACTAGGGCCGTAGCTAATGTTTAGAAATTTTTTTTGTTAGCCACGGTCCAAATACCGTAGCTAATGTGATTTTTTAAAAAAATATTATAAGAAAACACCTTAGCGACGGCACTAGGGCTGTAGCTAATGTTTACAAATTTTTTTTTGTTAGCCACGGTCCAAATACCGTAGCTAAATGTGAAATTTTTTTTTAAAATTATATAAAGCAAATTTGCTATATATTTATAAACTGGATAAAATCACCAATAACACATTTTCGTCCAGCCCGGTTTGGAAACTTGGCTTTCACCTAGGCGACCCCGGTTCGAATCCCGCCAATGAAACTTTTTTTTATATTAATATTTTTATCTTAGCGACGGCAGTGTGCCATTAGCCACGGTTCTCTACCGTAGCTATTTTTTTTTTTAAATTATATAAAACAAATATATATATATATATATAAACTTGAAACATACTCCAAGCCGCTTGATTTTTCTTTACGATCAGATAAAAGAAGATCAGATCAGATAAAAGACGATCAAAGAAGATCAGATCAAAGAAGTTCAAAGAAGATAAAAAAAGATCAAAGAATATCAGATCAAAGAATATCAAAAAAGATCAGATGAGATCAAAGAAGATGAGATCAAAGAAGATAAAAGAATATCAGATCAAAGAAGATGAGATAAAATAAGATCAGATCAGATGAAGAATATAAGATCAAAGAAGATTATATCAAAGAAGATGAGATCAAAGAAGATCATATCATATCAAAGGAGATCAGATAAGATCAAATAAGATCAGATCAAAGAAGATCAGATCAGATCAAAGAAGATCAAATAAGATCAAAAAAGATCAAAGAAGATAAAAAAAGATCAAAGAATATCAAAGAAGATCAGAACAGATCAAAGAATATTAAATCAAAGAAGATGAGATCAAATAAGATAAAAGAATATCAGATCAAAGAAGATGAGATAAAAAAAGATGAGATAAAAGAAGATCAGATCAGATGAAGAATATAAGATAAAAGAAGATTAGATCAAAGAAGATGAGATCAAAGAATATTAGATCATATCAACGGAGATCATATCAAAGAAGATCAGATCAGATCAAATAAGATCAGATCAGATCAAATAAGATCAAAAAATATTAGATCAAAGAACATCAAAGAAGTTCAAAGAAGATAAAAAAAAAATCAAAGAAGATCAGATCAAAGAATATCAAAGAAGATCAGATCGGATCAGATTAAAGAAGATTAGATCAAAGAAGATGAGATCAAAGAAGATAAAAGAAGACCAGATCAAAGAAGATGAGATAAAAGAAGATCAGATCAGATGAAGAATATAAGATCAAAGAAGATTAGATCAAAGAAGATGAGATCAAAAAAGATCAGATCATATCAAAGGAGATCAGATCAGATCAAAGAAGATCAGATCAGATCAAAGAAGATCAAAGAAGTTCAAAAAAGATCAAAAAAGATCAAAAAAGATCAAAAAAGATCAAAAAAGATCAAAGAAGATCAGATCAAAGAATATCAAAGAAGATCAGATCAGATCAAAGAAGATTAGATCAAAGAAGATGAGATCAAATAAGATAAAAGAAGATCAGATCAGATGAAGAATATAAGATCAAAGAAGATTAGATCAAAGAAGATGAGATCAAAGAAGATCAGATCATATCAAATCAAAGAAGATCAGATCAGAGAAGATCAAAGAAGATCAGATCAAAGAAGATAAAAAAAGATCAGATCAAAGAAGTTCAAAGAAGATAAAAAAAAGATCGAAGAAGATCAGATCAAAGAATATCAAAGAAGATCAGATAAAAAAAGATTAGATCAAAGAAGATCAGATAAAAGAAGATGAGATAAAAGAATATCAGATCAGATGAAAGAATATAAGATCAAAGAAGATGAGATCAAAGAAGATCAGATCATATCAAAGGAGATCAGATCAGATCAAAGAAGATCAAATAAGATCAAAGAAGATCAGATCAAAGAAGTTCAAAGAAGATAAAAAAAAATCAGAGCAAAGAAGATCAAATTAAGAAGTTCAAAGAAGATAAAATAAGATCAAAGAAGATCCGATCAAATCAAAGAAGATTAGATCAAGGAAGATGAGATCAAAGAAGATAAAAGAAGATCAGATAAAAAAAGATTAGATCAAAGAAGATGAGATAAAAGAAGATGAGATAAAAGAATATCAGATGAGATGAAAGAATATAAGATCAAAGAAGATTAGATCAAAGAAGATCAGATCAAAGAAATTCAAAGAAGATCAGATCAGATAAGATAAGATCCTACCAAAGAAATTCAAAGAAATTTCATTAGCGACGGTGGTGTACCGTAGCTAACGTTTGTAAAACAATGTATATAAAAACATGTAGCGACGACAAAGGGACTGTCGCTAAGCTTTAGAAGTTAAATTTCATTAGCGACGGTGGCGTACCGTAGCTAAAGTTCGTAAAAATAAATATATAAAACAGGTAGCGACGGCCCGTTTGTCGTCGCTAAGCTTTAGAAATTAAATTTGCTTTGCTACGGTTCGTGCCGTCCCTAATCGATAAAAAATATAAACCATTCGGCGCGAATAAAATTGAGAATCAGTGAGAATCCCGCGTTTTGTGAAGAACCAGTGAGAGGAAGAATCAGTGAGAGAAAACCCTATTTTTAGAGGAATTGCTTTGAGAGGACGAACCAGTGAGAGGAAGAATTAGTGAGAGGAAACCCTAGTTTGAGAGGAAGAAGGTTTGGAAGAGCGCTTTTGAGAGGACGAAGGTTTCACATCCCTCGTGACGGTATTTTCAGAGGAAGAAGCTCTGCGAGGAAGACGCGCGATTTTCAGAGGAAGAAGCTGTGAGAGGAAGAAGGTGTGAGAGGAAGAACCCTATTTTGAAAGGAAGAACCCTCGATTTTGAGAGGAAGAAGGTCTGATAGGAAGAACCCGCGCCGCATCACCTGTAAATTTGGTGTTTTTGTGCTCTATTAAGGGTTCAAGGTGAGTAAAAATCAAATCCCTAACTTAGGTTTATATTGTTTTGCAAATTTTGTCTAAAGATGCAAATTTTTGTATATTGTTTTGAACTGTAAAAGGCTTTTTGTACATTCATGAACTCAAAGACTCACAGACGCACAGACTCAATTTTTTTTTTACATTCATGAACTCAAGGCGTAATCGACTTTTTGTTTTTCTTCACCAAAACTTATCCTTCTAAATGGCCATCCAACACCACTCAGATTTGTGAGCCACTCCTAAAATTTTAGGGAGTTCTAATATTTATTTGGTCTGAAAATGTTAAAGAGTTGCAACTCGAAACGAAAAAATGCTCGGACATTTTTCAACTATAAACAAAATGGGACTTGCTATTTGTGAAACTGTACAACTCTTAAAAATTTTGTGTCTGACATAAAAATTTTGTGTCTGACTTGATTAGAATGTGAAGATTAGAGTGTCCTTTCTAAGTAGGGATGACAACGGGGCGGATTGGGGCGGATTTAAGCAAATACATCCCCACCCCACTGGGGACTGTGGGGCCCCAAACTTTGCTTTATCAAAATTTCCCTCGTCCTAGATTCATTTACTTGGGGTATTATGTTAATGGTACAAAAATGAAAATGAATCATTGACCGTCCACACTTTTGATGTATTTTAAGTGTATCAACCAATAGTGAAATGCTTGCTTAGATTGGTTTTGTTTTGACCATGTTAGTGCACTGCTTTTGTTGAATATGTTAGTGCCCTGCTTTTCTTGCATTTTTTTTTCATACTAGGGCATTCTAAATAATAAAACTTGCCCTGTTAGAAGGTTTGATAACAACTAAATAATAAAACTTGCCCTGCAAACTTGTCATGAAACTAAGGTGTTCTCTAATAACAACTTGCCCTGTTAGAAGGTTTGATAATATGGATGGTGATGAAGATGTTGTAATAGAGTGTTAGCAAGTTGGGTCTTCTAAGTTCATAGAGTAAAGTATGAAGTTGTCAATCATATTTTAAAGTATGACCACATGTTCTGCATCTCAACTTTAATGCTATTTTACAATATGCACAGTATATGATTGGTACTTATATTTTATTCAATGGTTTAATATATGTGGTTCAATCTATTTGGCTCTATGGCTGTGATAAATTTGATGTTGCTTTCTGAACTTATATTTTTTTTCTATGCATGAATATGTGCAATCTTGAATGTTATAACAGGTTAAAAAAATCTAGAGATGAGGCGTCTAACTCAAAGAGGACGGTTGCATTCTCGAAGAGCAACCTTTTCACAGCATGCTTCTACTTCACAAGCTATATCAAGTTAGGAAAGGTCACAGCATGTGTCTCAACTATCTCAAACAGATAGTGTAGTCCCTGAGACTATTACTCCCTCTATTGCTAGAGAGGGACAACCGCTATCTGAAGATCAACAAGACCTTGCTGACCATGATATGAATGAAATTGAACAACAACTAGAGAGGAGTGTGGATGGACGCCTATCTACAAGGCATAGGGATGAAGCTGTTCGAATAGGTAATGTTTCCTGACTTATCGCAAGTGTAAATTTTTTTTTTCCAGATATGACATAGTTTGAGGAAATCGATTTTTTTTGTAATATTCATGAGATATAGCTTATTTCACTTTGGTGCTATTGGAATTGCAGTACAACGATATAAGAAACGCAGGGGTACGCATCAATATGATGGCCCAAACCATACAAAATTGATGGTGGTGAAATGCAATGCCTTTGGACAGCCTATCGGCAATACAACGGCAAAAGTATCCACTGAAATTGGTATAATCGCACGGGATGGAAGTAAGGTGCCTCTTTCACCTTGCAATTGGCCGAAGATTTCACCAGATGTGAAGGAAACTATTTGGAAGCTAATATCGGTAATAGTCTTGCAAGTTTAATAATATACGACATAGCACATTTTCCCAAATTGTATTTCTATATTACTTATCGTAGCTTGATAATTATTGGAATCCTACATTTTTGTCACAGGCAAAGTTCAAATTCGAAAACTGTACGGACAAAACTAAGGTCTTTGTCTATCTTGACGAGTGATTTTGTTTCAAATTTGATAATTAGTGTTTTTATATATCGTCATGTGATTATATTGTACTAAAAAAAACTTTATTATAAAATGTGACAGAGATGGGTCCAAACTAAAGCTTGCTATTGTTGGAAACAATGGAAACACAATTTGTTCAGGGCATATCATAGGTATGATCGACCACTTGAGTAACAATATGAGCACACTGATGATGGGGTGGATAAGGCTCAGTGGCGGATGCTTGTACAGTACTGGAGGAGCGAAAATTTTAAGGTGTATATGTTAAGTACTGTAGTTTAACTAGTACGATAGTTCATATGATTGAAAGGAATTGTAACTGTGAATTTGTGTTTGTATGCAGAAAGTCAGTGAACAAAATAAATCAAATCGCGCCCGATTGAAGATGATTCATCGATGTGGAACCATGTCATTTGCACGTAAATGGTAGGAAGAGGTAGTAATCTTTTTTTCCAATGATTTCTATATATAATGTATGTTATGTGCCATGCCGCTCATATATTACCCCTTAATGCATGAAGATGTACTAGCTTATGTATATTCTTTTAATGTAATTTGTATTATTCCAGAGAGAAAAAAACCCAAATGGACAAGAACCAAATCGTATGCAAATGTTCAAAGTAACTTACACATTATCTGATGGATTATTCCCTCAACCTGAAGCAGCAAGCAGATATGTACGTTATATTCTATGGAATTATATGAATGTACCTAGTTAATGTGTTGTTCAAATGTTGTTAACCATCATAAACTGTATTTGATCATTTATGGTTTATGGGTGTGCGCATCTGTTTTGATGTAGGAGCAAATGGAACAACTAACACAGCCAACAGATGGCCGAGAGGGAATGAATAGGGAGGAGGCGTTTACAGATGTGATGGGGGGGATTGGACATGGGAGGGCCAAGATGTATGGGGTTGGCGTCACTCGAAAAATGCTCCGCAATGCAGTGGGGGATGAAGCTAATGCCAAAGTACGTGAACTAGTGGAATCACATGAGCTTACTAAGCAACAGCTGGTTGCAGCTCATGATGCAACTGCACAAGAGCTTGTAGCTACGAAGGAGAAGCTAGCAGCCACTGAAGCAAAGCTGGAGACAACGACAGCAAAGTTGGAGACAACGACAGCAAATCTGGAGACAACGACAACAAATCTGGAGACAACCAATCAGAAGGTAGACACGTTGACCAATGATATGGAGGCATTTAGAGCATTCATGTCAAACATGCAACCTCTAATGGGATCCGCGACGCAGCCAAACGGGGTGAGTAATTAAACTTTAACCATACGCACCTAAATACATGAATAATTAAACTTTAACCATATCTAATTTGAATGCTGAATGCTGCTTGAATGCTAAAGTGATGAAATGCTTGAATGCTGAAATGTATGCTGAATGCTGAATTGTATGCTTCAATTGCTCAAATGTATGCTGAATGCTGCTTGAATGCTATTTGTATGCTTGTAAAAGGTTGCTTGGAAAAGTAGTAACAATTTGCTGAATGCATAGGTAAATGAACGTGAGAAAGCAGATGGCTCAGATCAGGGAGCTAGTGGAGCTCCCTCGTAGACACCCCCAGCTCTTTAAGTCAATTGGTGTTAAGTCACGGATGGACTGAAATCACAAGCTCATGTTATTGTCATGGGAGCTACCAACCGGCTGCATGGAGGGGAGCCTTTCTCGTAACAGTCAGAAAGACGGGGAGCATTTCTCGTAATTTACGCAGAGTTAGGCAGGGTCTTGATCTCATTAGAGCTTGATTCCAGCAATTCCTTTCGTCAGAGTATGTTCATCCCTCCCTTGTACCTTGTATCAATCGAGATTCTTATTCCATGTAGGCTGCTATCAATTTGTTTTTTTTTTTATATTGAAGTCTTTTATGTGTAGTTCTCCTATAATTTTGTGGAGTTGGTTATTCTTTATAGGGATTTGCCCGTGGATGGTTCAGCTGATCCCTTCAATGTCGGGTATAAAAATTGGGTTTTATTGTACTTTACATGCTAGTCTATGGCTTTTCATTAATGGGGGTGTTTTGATTTTTGATTTCATTTGTTCCAAGTTCTTGAATTTGAGGTGTGTTTCAATGTTTTGAGTTGATGAGGTTTCTGAGTTATAGTGTGTGTTGAGTCCGAGATAGAAATATGGGTTTTTGAATGTTGTTTGGTAGTCTATGGCTTTTGTGTCTGCTTTGTTATCTGATAATTTAGGGTCCTAACAATGACGATGTCCTAGCAATTTCATTGACAAATAATGGTTTACTTGTACGAAATTATGCTTTTGGTCTTTTCAGATAAAATATTCTCCAATCACCAATTATGTTTCATATTTGCACACTGCGTGCCTACATGGACAACCAATTGGTAAATTTTAATTTGGAGCTAGTTTCACTTGAATTATTATATTTAAATATCCTATCTGATATTTGGAGTAAAAATATCAGTACTTGAAAACAATGATAAGTTTGGATTTGTTGGCTAGTTTTTGACGATCAAGTTGGAAATCTGATTTTCTTAATGTTTGTTAAATTGGTATTAGTTATCTTTGAGCATTTTTTACTTTGCTTTTTTGTTCTAAGATACTGGGATCTCCTTAAAATTTTATGTTTAATGAGTGCTTGGATCTCCTTAAAGTGCAGTTCCACATGGAGAAGTATGTTAGGATGATCATAGACAAGATGAAAGCCAAGAAACTATTTGCTGGACAAGGTGGTCCGATCATTTTGGCACAGATCGAAAATGAATACAACAACATTCAACGTGCTTATGAGGAGGATGGAATGAACTACGTGCAATGGGCCGCAAACATGGCCGTAGGCCTCAATGTCGGTGTTCCATGGGTTATGTGCAAGCAAAAGGAAGCACCTGATCCAGTGGTAAGTTTGTATTCTCTCGAGGAAACATATTCATTCTTATCATCATATTCATTCTTATCTTTATTTGTTCACCTAGTTCCACATGGAGAAGTATGTTAGTAAAATCAGCCAAACACTTACTCTAGGAAACATATTCATTCTTATCTTTATTTGTTCACCTAGTGACACCATCTTCTTATCATCTCATTCAACAATGGTACTGATCGGAACATCCTCCAGCTCATACTGTCAATCCCCTAGGCTTTTCCTTCCAGACCTCCATAATGAAGGAGGCCCAAAGGAGCCTCTTGACAGGGTCCTTGTTGGTTCACAAGGTGCTAATGGATCCAAGAACATAAGCTCTTCATCCATGGAAAGATTCTGTCTTTGGTATTCAATCTTCTTCTAATTGTACAAGTAAAAAATTGTATATAGTTATTTGTTTATTAGTCGGAAGATATCAAAGTTTTGAATGAACTAAACCAAAACCAACTTAATAAGATGTGTCTAAAAATTGAAATACTTGACAGAAATTCTTACGAGTCAAATTAATTGCATGAACAATCAAGTATAAATTATTTAATACTTTTGGTTCTAAACAATTAACAACAGACTTGGCCTTTATTCTCGTAATTACCTATTGGCATTTTCACCTCCTCAATAATTGTTACAAAAATTACTTAGCCAAGAAACTTCAGTAAGTCCTGAATCACATGTATTACTAGTTTTACATAAGTTGTTCCTGTGACGAGCTTTTCTGGTGGTTGAAAATTTGGATACTTGTTATGAAGGTCTATAAGACAATTCCTGGCCTCATCGTAGCATATCAACAGTGTATCTGCAGCATGCTCATAATTTCCTAATTGAATTGGCATTGAGACCCCTCTCATTAAACCCTTTGCATCACTGAATTGGTAGCCGCAATCGACCAATATTGCCTTTAGTCCATCATCTATAATATTTTCTGAATAATTATCCATGAACTCGCTCAAGCTCAATAACTCAGGTTGTGGACAATCCGTAGATATTATCACTAACTCTTGAGCACTTGCAGTTTTGCTACTTGGATTTGATTCAAGACAATTGTGACATATCGTTGGGTCTATTGTTTTACAGCACATTCTATTGATTAAATCTTCATCACATATCACATATGTTGAAGAAAAAATCATAAGAAGGAAAAAAGAGAATAAGGCAGTAACATTGGAGGCCATCTAGAGTTTTTCTTTTTCTCTCTTTTGGTGAAGAGACTGAAGGATGTTCAACCATATATATAGTTCCCATATTAAATGTTCATTTTTATCTTAATGAAATAGATGTTAAATGATAAGTTCAGTTAACTTACATCAATCATTATGGATTACAGATCAACTCATGCAATGGAAGAGAATAAAGCAGCCTTTATGTGTATATATGATCTACACAATGCTGTGCGTAAAGTTAAGGAAGTCTGCTGGGGCGAGCCTGCGGGCGTTTTGGTGTTTCGACCAACATTTCTTTTTTCGTGTCAGGATGCTTCGTTGGCTTGCAGGATTGAGCGAAATGCGAGAATCACCATCTGTTGGGACTGGGAATATCTCTGTTTTTTGGACTGCAGGGAACTGCAAAACAGGATTGCAATTAGGGGGACGAGCAGCAGCACAGTGGGTGCGCACTGGACTGGGCAGTCTGTCGCAAAACAGAGTGTTCTCTGTTTGGATGGGTGCTGTGTTTACTGCGGTCCGAATCTGCGATGACATGGACTGCTGCTGCGATGCTGTGTTCTGGCTGAGTGCTGAGTGCTGCGGCCTGACTTGCTGCGTGGTTGCGGTTTTTGAGATTCTGCGGCTGCGTGGATGCGATTATTGTGTGTACGCTGGTTGCTTATTCAGCCTTGGGTACACTCTGTTTTTGCTCAAATCCTTGTTTGTTCTTAGCTTTTGGTTATTTCTTTTCAGGACAATTGATTCAAAGATTGTTTCATTTTTTGGCTTTTGGCTAAATGCGGGTATTATTAATAATGTCCAGTATCGAGGTTTATATGCATCACTCTTCTAGTTTGAATTATTATGAGCATGTTTATTATCTGGGTGCACCAAGATGGTGTTTGACCATTATCTGAAAAACTGGTTCTTTGTCTTATTTTTCTTGTCCTGATTTTGTTACTCGGATGGTTTTGGTACCAATATCAGCTAATTTCTTACGGATTCATAGTTGGTAGTTTTCTACAGGATGCTATTATACAGTTCTTCTTTGCATGTTCATTAATAATGTTGTGCTACTTATACGATTATACTCATCTTTCAAATTATCATTCATCAACACATTCTACTTGCCAAGGCCCTTGGTTGTTATATTGAGAATGAATTCTGTTGTGATGTCATAAGTATGATTAACACCATTCTTTCACATTTTCTGAAGGAAAACTTGAGAGAACTTCCGTACTGAAGGCTATATGTGCAGGCTTTAAGGAGACAACTGATCCTCCGGTTTGTTTGAGTGGAGGTTGGTGCCAAGTTCTGTTCCAGATGTATCTGGTCACTGAAGCTCTTGACATGTTTTTTTGAAATTGACATTCTGTTGTTTTTTTCTACTTGTATAGATCTTGAGACCAACGAGTGCCTTGATAGGAATGGTGGCTGTTGGATTGATACAAAATATAATATAACAGCTTGCAAGGTATTCTATGGAGATCATGTTGGGTATCCTTTGATGGAACCTTTCTGCATGTATGGTTTATGGTCTTATTCCATTCTCAATTGACACTAATTTATAGATTATTTTACTTTGTGTAGGACACTTTCAGGGGCAGAGTCTGTAAGTGTCCCCTCGTCAACGATGTTCAGTATCATGGAGATGGTTATGCTGCTTGTGAAGGTATAGCTTTAATTTCCGTTTGCGTGCTCCATGCTTGAATAATAATATAACCACGTGGCCAGGTGGGATATGCAGGATTCAATGAGAATAGTGGCATTGAACATAGATGATGTTACTACATTAAGAAACTCCTATTTTTCTGTTGATAGGATAAAATATTTACCTCCTTTGAGCATAGATTCTTAATCCATGTAATAGAAACTAAAAATTACAAAATGATAAACCTCAACCAGTTATGAATTAGATTACCACCTACTAATAGTCTGGGAGTAACAATGTACAGGAATTGATCCAAACCACAATCTTGACTTGAGTCTGGGAAATTCAGTGACCAAGGATGGAGAAGCTCGTGAAGGATATGATCAAAGATCTCTGCTATTGTCGTTGGAGCCTGACTGGAGGAATAATAATCGTGGCATTAAGCTCATGGTACAATATTTGTAACCTATTATTCGGTTTTGCTCATTATATTTGATTGTGAAATTGTAAACTTACCATGCAATCCAACTCTTATTCTAGTCATTTGACGAACAATTGAGAAGCAATGGTGCTTCTGAACAAAGAGGTGGCGACAAGACAGACGCGATGAAGCATCTTAATAACGCCCACTTGACGCCATTCTCTCTCAAGGTAAATGAAATGCAAAACATGTACTCCAGTGCTTCACATCTTTCATCAATTTAGTTCACCAATTCATGTAACTTTTAGAGCTCTTACTCCTGAATTTTTTTTTTCTAATGGTGCATGTGCATGGTAGCACTACTTTACGTTGTGTGTGCATGGTAGCACTACTTTACGTTGTGTGTGTGACTAGAGGTTGACATTATTTATTTACTCTGATGATTGTGCAAATTGTGATTTTAATGCAGTTCTGGTGATGTTGGTGAACTGATAATAGCCACGTCGGAAGACCAAGCTGATGCAGATCTTAAAGCAATTACTGTGTGCAATTACTGTATGTAAAAACTTTGTTTTATGTCCCATAGACGATCACAATTTTGTTTTATGTAGTTATTTAAGTTTAAGTGAGTTATATCTCAATTTGAGGTTGACAGTATTTGGGATTGTATTTTTTGTGATGGACAATTTATTGAGTATATGAAAATTAATTTAATTTTGTTCAGGTTTAAGATGTTTATAATTTGCCAAATCTTAAAATTAATATAATTTTATTATAAACTTAATATAATGACAAAAAAAAGTATATGCCAAATTTTAAAATTAATATAATTTAATTATAAAAAAATCATTTTTCAATTTTATTTTGTTAGCCACGGCAATCTGGCCGTCACTAATGGGTATTTCTATTCGGGACTTAGCGACGGCAGGAAGCCGTCACTAACTAGCCACGGTAATCTGGCCGTCGCTAATGGGTATTTCTATTCGGGACTTAGCGACGGCACGAAACCGTCGCTAGCTAGCCACGGCAATCGCTAATATGTATTTGAATTTGGAAATTAGCGACGGTGTGTAGCGGTCGCTAATATGTAATTTTTTTAAACCATTTAGCTACGGCACAACACCGTCGCTAAAATAAAAAAATAATGTTAAATTTAAAAAAAAAAATCAATTAGCCACGGCTAAATGCCGTCGCTAATATTAAAATATTTTTTTTAAATACCATTTAGCCACGGCCAAAATGCCGTCGCTAATATAAAAATAATGTTAAATTTTTTTAAAAAAAATCAGTTATCCACGGCAAAATGCCGTCGCTAATATAAAAATAATGTTAAATTTTTTTTACAAAAATCAATTAGCCACGGCAAAATGCCGTCGCTAATATAAAAAATATTAATTTTTTTTTTAAAATCAGTTAGCCACGGAAAAATGCCGTCGCTAATATAAAAAAATATTAAATTTAAAAAAAAAAAAAATCAGTTAGCCACGGCAAAATGCTGTCGCTAATATAAAAAAATATTAATTTTTTTTAAAAAAATCAGTTAGCCACGGCTAGTTTACACTTTAGCGATGGTTTTATCCCGTGGCTAATTAGCCACGGCTATTTTGCCGTCGCTGAATCTAATAGTGACGATAAATGTAGCTACGGGATAGCGACGGTTTCGGTGCCGTCGCTGATTCCTTTTAGCTACGGTTTTGAGTCAATTTGCAACGGATTTTAGCCGTTGCTGATGTCAATTTTTTTTGTAGTGACACACACACACAAACTAAACTCCTTAAAATTTTGTAAGAATGTTAAGAAACTTCAAAACAAAAATATGTCTTCTATTTTTTGTAATGCTAAAAAAATTGTAAAACACAATGATTTTTAAGGGTTTTTTTGACAATGCCCCCCAAAACATATTCATAATTAGTTGAAAATAAACATAAAAGGAGTACAATAACGGACTATAGTTCAAGTCATGAAAGATCCATGTTTTGGTTTTCTGTAACTATTCATAGATTAATCAACTCTTATTTTCATTCATTCATACTTTATCATCTAACAAGCCTATTTATAGGCAAACAAAATCAATATGAACTTGACACTTCATGACACCCCAATTCCTCACATGATGCAACCTCAACATGAGGTGGACATCCACATTGCTCCAGAACATTTCCCCTTAGATGTTCACTGCATATTGTCGATAGACTTAAGTCCTGTTGGATGCGCGAAATGCAACCTCATTAAAACCTTGCTAGGAAAACCTAGTAGGACAAAAGCTTATCGAAGGGAAAATAGTACAACGTGCAAATTGTCTAAAATCTTTGCGCAAAATCAGGTATCTCTTATTGAATGCCCCCCTGATAATCACAACAAAGGGATAAGATTATAAATCATCTCAGTCTATTACCATGTGACGATTTCTGAAAGTGGCATTCAAATTCACGTTTCTTCTAGAGTACATGAGTATATCCTTATGTAATGAATGTTGTATTACCATCATTTTTGCCTCATTAAAACCTTGATAGGAAAACTCAATGGGATAAAACTATGTCGAAGGAAAATGAGTACATCCACCACTTTTGCATACTTCAGGATGTTCTATTCGCACAATATTGTCTCATTAAAACCTTGACAGAAAAATCCAATGGAAAAAATCATATTGAACTAAAAAGATTACGACACACATAAATAAACTAATAGTATATTATGATATGATCTGTAACATACTTTTGGATACTCCCCTTGATAATGGCTCTCGCTCATGATAGTAGAACTTGAAATATTTTGAAGATTAAGTCGGTGCATGTCAATCTCGTAAGCAAATTTGATGAAGAAATCAACAAAATTGTTACTATACTGAAATTGTCCAACTTCAATCACATGGTTCTTCTGATCTCATGTGGATAGAAGAATTTTACTGGAATGTGTTTCGGTTGATCTCCTTTGATGAAGCCTGCAAGCAACTCTTATGAGGGTCAAACATATAATGTGAATCTGCAAAACCAACTAGGTGGGAATGGTTAGATAAATCATAGCAATAAACTCATATCAATGATCCAACGAAGATATGTACAAGGCCATGCCAATATCTATAAGTTTGTGCAAAACTATATATTGCTAGTAAATGCACAAAGAATTAATATATCAGGTTCTGAACATAGTGTTAAAAATAACAATGCACCAATCAAATTTAGATATGGTACTTCAGGACCGAGTATTGTTTCATTTTCTTCTTTTGGTCGATACAAGTGTTTTTTTAGATCTAAAGATTAGATGACCATGGACATATTAAATGAATGAGAGTTGTCCATGTTAAAAGTGTTATAAATCTTGTGTATATCTTGATTGATGGACCAATTTCTAATAGTAATTTACTCGATCTATAAGCCAAGACAAAAATTATTCTGCCAAGGTCTTTAATTGCAAATTTTATCGTCATATAATTAACATTGTTTTTAAGGTCCAATAAGCGTAATATTATTGTCATAAACTGTTAGTACGACAAAAGTAGTTAACGATTTCTTAGTAAAGACACATAGTCAAATTTGCATAACCTTCATTGCATAGATATGTACTAAGACAATGATACCACAATCTTCTTGAATGGTGTAAATTGTATAAAACATGTCTTACTTATATTGAGTAATTATTTCATGGCTTTGCTTCAGGCATTTTCATGTAAATATTTGTGTCTAGCAAAGTAAAACCTTTAGGGATTTATAAATATTTGTGGCTAGATTCACATAAAAATAAGTAGTTACGACATTCATAAGTTGCATATCAAGTTTTCAGAAATTACAAGACTTAATGGAAATGTACTCATATCCATAACAAAAAATATATCTAATCAAATGTCGGATTTCTGCAGGAACCCTTGTGCCATGAGTCTTATCTTATATCTGACAGTTTTTCATTTTTCTCATTTTGTGCACTATAGGTCCAAATACACCACATTTCTCAAGGGGAACCCAATTTCGCCTGGACAAAATTTTCCATTTGGTCAATCATTTCATTTGTAGACATTCATAGATATTTCGTTGTTGAATAAAATTATTTATATCATCGCCCTTTGATATTTCTGTAGCTACCATATATGTGAATATGTCATCAATGACCATTTCATTTTATTCAGTTTCTCCTTGATATATTGAGATCTTATTATTATCATGTACCCGAGCCTCTTCAGGAGGCTTAGGGGGCTTTTAAATTGCTTCAGGGATATGAATAACCATTTTTAGGATAATGGAGAAATTCCATTTTTCAAACATGACCTCATCTAGAGCGTCAAATGCTACTGTTGGGGTCATAACCTCTTCAGAAGCATTATGTAATGCTATACTGTAGCTTCATGTATAGCTTTTGCTAGAGACTGTGCAACTTCTGTAGGAGTTTTAAAAAGTACTTATCCGGGAGCATTAAGGCATGCAATTTTTTTATTTTTATTTTTTTTACTAATTTTTCCTTTTTCGGGAGTTGAATATTTGGAACCTATGGGGCTGCCACAATTCTGTCATGCAACTAATTCATTAGTTGCCTTGTTCGAAGTTTGTCCTCCAGGGACACAAATTCGAGCATATGTATTCATAGTTGGTACATGTGACTTTGTAATTTTGCCTTCATCATTAAATGCTTCAAGTCATAATAGGAAATGAAACAAAGTTGAAATACTTTGTAATTCGAGCATATGTATTCATAGTTGGTACGCCGTTCCAAGAACTCGCCTATCTCCCCCTAACAACGAGAATATAGTCTCATAAAACTGACAACTGCAAACTAGCAGTAAACATGTTACCAGTTAAAACTAACAGCCTGCGTAATGTGCTAAGGCTAAGCAGTTATGCAGTATTCAATACTCTAGTTTCCCAAGCACTATGGAATAGTCTAGATTGTATAAGTAATTTTCTTCCAATAAGGTGGAGACTTGTAATTTAAATGTGGGCAAAACCATTTTGTCCATGCAGGACGAGACTGTGCAACAATCCCTATCGATGAGCAAAAACAATAAAAAAAGAAACTAAAAATAAACTTAGCTATATAATCAAATTAGATAAACTAGATGTAAGGGAATAAAACTTGTGCGATAAACAAAATATTGTGTGACATGTAAATGCATATGAGATAATCCAACATTAGATATGGTGTATATATTTTGAAATTAAGCAAGTTTCTGTCTGAACTGCAGAAACATAACACATGCTGGATAAATAAAATGCATGTCATTTAATGAGAGAAGATGAGACTCATGGTGCCATCAATGATTGTGATAGTCTCTGTTGGGGCCTCCAATAAATTACATAGGTCCAACTATGATAGATACCTCTGTGTCTTAAAAGTCAATACTAACAAAATGTTTTGACTTGTCAATAAATTATGGGCAGTGACACTAACAATTAAATAAATATAATTGTCCATCATTTGCATTTTATAAACCATGTTGTTAGTAAATAAAAAAAATTAGAACATAATATACTGCATATGTTTTACAAGTAACAACAAATATTCTAATGTAACATCAACAATGATATTTATGTTTCACATGGAGCGGATGTTCAAAACCACTTCAGTGGTTTATAAAATAAATATTAGACATAATATACACTACACCAAATATCATCATTGATAGCATTTGATAATAGCATTTTTTACAAATGTGCTATCAAAAGTCAAGTTTTAATGACTTAAAAAAAAACGCTGTGTAAAATTGGTTGAGCGTTTTGGCGCTCCCCCAAATATTTGACTTAGCGCGCGACCCTTTCTTTGGCTCTACCAAATATTGAACTAAAACTAAAAAAACATGACCCTTTCTCTGCTTGCCTTTCTCTCGCTCTGCTGCGATCTTCCTCTCCCTCTACGACCCTTTCTTTGGCTCTACCAAATGTGCTGGATCTTCCTTTCCTTCTGCTGCGATCTTTTCTTCTTGCCTCTCTATGGCCCTCTTTGCTCTCCTTTGTGCCTTTCTCTACTCTCCTTTCTCTCGCTCGGACGCTGTGGATCTGCTGGACCGCCCAATTCGTAGATCGAAAGTTTGATTAATTTGACATCCAAATCTGAAATACGCTACGAATTTGTCAGTCTAAGAAGAGAAGATGCTTCCTCTGCTTTCTTCTTTTGAATTCTCCTCCTTCTTGTGGTGTAAAGTGAGATGAGTGGGGTGAACAATGGGGACGACAAATGGTTGTTGTGGAAACTGCCCATAGTGAGGACGAAGCAGTTGGGGAAGCTCGGCCCTGGTTTTCCCTTCGGCGCTGGTTGTGGTTTTGGTCTCGTTTTTTGTTTCATTGGAGGTATATCTCTCTATCTTTATATCTGTGTTTCTTTCTGTTGTATGTATGTTTGTATCTGTGTGTTTTGTCTCCGCCTATTATCATCACCATCTCAATGTTAGCGAAAACCCCATCCTTGCATCAATTGAAAAGAAGAAGAAATCGAAATCGAAATCGAAAAAGAAGAACTTGATGATGATGATGAAGAAGTGACTTTGGGTTTTGTGGAGAAACCCAAAAACCCCAATTCATTGCTTCGCCACTTCCAAACGAAACTGGAGGAGTGCTTGTATGTTTATTTTTTTATTTTATTTTTTTAATTTCAGTTTGTTCAAATTAGAGGATTTGATTTGGCTTTGTATTTGGGTTTTTGCAGGCATGGTTGAATCCAATTGATTTACTGTCAGAGAAATCGAGAGTTGTGGCATTTGTGGAGATTTCCTCCAGTTCTTTCTTCAGGTTTTATTTGATTTTCAAGTTCATCAATCTCGAAATAATTGTTCAATCTAAATGAGACCATTTTGAGAGTATAGTTAGCTTGTTTGTGAAAAAAAGTATTTTTCGATTCGAGAAGTAGTATGCGTTTCTTAGCAAGTATGAGTGAACTACTTGTTTGCTTAATTGCAGGGTTTTTACTCAGACAGTGATTTTAATGACTAGAAACTTATGTATCTTTTTTCTTCTTGGTCATTGTTTGTTAGGTTTATGTACCAATTTCTATTAAGGAAACTTCATTCCATCAGACATAATTTGTGTTCATGTGCCCCTCAGTGAAATTTCTACTCCAAGATCAACATGAGCAATGGAAACAGCGACCAGAAAAGCAGTTACAAAGGTGGTGTTTTGAAGAAATCTCTCTCTTTCTAAGGGAAAGATTTGTTTATACATGAGGTAACTCGTCGCCTCATTTTTTACATCATGTTAACATTGAACTTTACATTCATTTTTTTTCTTAAGATGGAAGAAATCATTTGATACTTAAAGAGATGAGATTATTTTACTCAAGGCACATGGACTCTCTCCATGGTGTACAAGTCAACTTGCTTATATACACTAGCTTTCAAGCGCGTGTTGCTCGCTCTTGTCTACTTTAATCATCTTATACAAAATATATGTCATATGATATTCTCTACAATTTCCATCAGAGTGAATTTTATTGAATTCAAGCTCTTGTGTGTCGTTTTCTCTTGTATTGAATGTATGATGTCAGATTGGCTAGCAAAAAACAAAGTTCTTCCATTAAAAAATGAGTTATAACCTTAGATAAATACTTAAAATAAGTACTCTAAAACTTTGTCAGTGTGATTCTAATACGAGCTCAGTTTCCTGTTGAATGAAACCCAAGCAAAATTGGGTTCGCAGAGTTGTTTGGAAGGTTATTAACTTTGTCCCACAAAGAACATCTGCAAATATCAGTCAGTATGACATCCATATCCGAGAAATGACATTTAGGGAGACATTGGCTTTCTTTGCGAGATGTCAAGGAGTTGGAACTGGCTATGGTCAGACAAATTTTACTTCAATTTGTAGGATATTGCAAACCATTATTTCATATAGTCTGAATCAATTGTTTGAAGAATCTTGCACAGATGTTGGAACTGGCTATGTTATGCTTTTCTACAATTGTGACGTCTCCAAAAAAAAAAAACAAATTTGATATTTTCACAGGAATACTTGTTTATTTGATTCACTGTGTGATACATGTGATTTGAAGACATGAAAGTGGTCTAGTAAACCTAAAATACTATATCTTGAGAGTTTTAAGGATGCACTTATTTTTTTCTCCTTGTATGGTCTTAGAGTGCATGTTTATTGTTTAGTTTTCAAAAATGATTTTACCTTTATTAATGGTCTTTTTTGGTTATGAACTTCAACAACATTTCAGTGTATGCAGTCCCAGCAATGCAATGAAAGGAAGCCACTACCAACTTCCCTACCAAAATCCATGCCTTATTTGCCTCAGCAGCAGTAGGTGCCATCTCATAGCATGCAGAATACAATTGCATTACACTGTAAAACTGCAAAAAATAGCAGCAGCAGGTGCCAACTACCCTACAGAGAAACCAAGTGATCGGTACTATAAAGCTACAAAAAATAGCAGCAACATTTAAGCAAGAACTGCATTACACTGTATGCATGTTTTCTTTCATCCAGTCTTTTGTTTTTAGTGGCTAGATTCCTTTCTTCCTTTTCTTTAGTCCCTCTTTAGTCAATTGAATATGGCTATGCATGTTCTTGATTGTTACATGTTTTGACAGGGGAGACATTGGAGTGATGGGCTTCACCTGACAGTTGAAGCAAAAGAAAGGTTACATATACAGAATGAAGTTGTAACATTGGCATCCATCAGCTACCAAGTGAAGAACATTCAGTTGAATCATTCTTCATATAAATATCATTCTTCCTTTTGTCAGGATTTGAATGTACTTATTATGAATTCCATACTTTCAGGTATATGCAGGATTTGACTTCGAAAGTTCCTATTATGGTGGTAGAAGGGAACCATGCGTTTTCAAACTGTAAAGTTGCTATTATGATGAGATAATGTTATGCACATGACAGAGGCCCCACTAGCAAGCTCGATAGGGAAGGTAAGGTACAAACAGTAATTACTATCAAGTTTACTTTAAATTTACAACAGAGAAGCTGAAGAAATTGGTAAACAATTTGTTTAAGGAGTAATATCAGGAATCTTGAAGTACAATTCAGGTTCTCATTCAATCCATTTGTCATTGAAGTTAGGAGGTCATTTAATTGGCATTCTACCAGCTGACTGGATTTTTTGCTTCTTATTCTGCTGATCTTGCAGCAACTAGCTGTATTTGAAACTGGAAGCTCATTACTGAACTCAATTAAGTGACCAGAATTTCAGAAGTGAATTTCAAGTGAGTCAAGTGAAAGTTATTGTTTCAATTGTACATGGTCATATGTTTCAGTCAGGTTAATCATTTATACATGGTATTGATGCTCTTCATGGACAGGGTGATGACCACTGACTTCTTGGAGACTCTCCAATGTCTCTAAGTTGGATGGAATTGCAAGGCCACACTTCTAAAATGACCTTAGTGAGGGAGTGATATGAAAGAGGTGAGATCATGTTCCCCGTTGAAAAATTAAATTTTTGTGTTCCAGTGAAATTGTTTTGTTTATAAACTTTTTTTTTAAACATAAAACAGTTGATATATATATGAGAGAGTGATTTTGGTGATGTTATTCTGAATGCAACTGTTTTTTACACTAATTAAGGAAGAAAACAATCGGAAGTCAACTTCTTAAAGGCTCAAATGCAAAATACAATAGTGAAAACCTTGTTCCAAGGAGTATTCAAGCATTTATGTGAGTTCTATCTTTATTGCAAATACAACATGGTTTTTAACGAGAATCAACTACACCATTCCTCTGCTTCGTTGAGCTATTAGGCTGCTAAAGGGTCAAATGCAAAATGCAAAAGTGAAGTTTTAAGGTACATACAGTGACCATCTATAAAATTTGTGGCTTTCATATAAACCTTGTTTCAAGAAGTATTCAATTTGAGCCTTGTTTCAATGTTTTTTTTTTTTTTGGAAAGTGAGCTGGGGTTTTTAGGATCCCCGAACCTTATATTAATAAAAAAGATGATGATAAAGTTTACAATCGCTCATATGTTCACTCGTTTCATCATCTACAAAACAATAAACTTGCTTCAAAGCTTCAACAAAGAACCTAACTAGTTTTAGATTCACCGTCTCCAGGTTAGGGAGTAACCTTGCAAAGTGTTCTGCTACTAAAGTGGTTGCATGATAGATCAGCCATAACTTTTCTTCCTCGTAATTACTAATCAATCCTTTAAGCACGCTCATGACCTGATTTATACCTAATGTGGGCCTCGGGATGTATGAGAAGTCGTCGTAAAGAAACGAAATATAATTAATCATGATATAGAAACCATTGAATGATAGCACTAATCTAGCATCCCTACAAGGTTCTAATAAACATTTGCATTCTACTTGAATTATCATCATCAGTTATCTGAATTTAAGATTTGTCTTCTTGCTTCGAGAAGACCTTTGAGGAACATATTCCGTGGGAGGCTGTATTGTGGAAACCTCATGTTTTGCCCCACCTTTGCTGCTTTCGCTTCAAGTAAGCTTTTAATTTCGGTGACCAATGCATCCCTGCATATTCTTGCAATTTATGAATTCAAAACATTGATGGCTTGGGGTGTTAGCCAATCCATGGGCGCTGCGGGATCTTTCCCTTATCTTCCATCAGTTATCTCTCGTCCTACTTCAGGAAGTGTAGAAGCTGATTTTGAGGTTGCATCAACCTCTTCACTGCATTTTTCTTCACTTTCTTTTAGTGCGTCTTGGCCCCTGTTCTCGATTATCTTTGGGATAGCTACCTCTGGTTCCACGCCCACCAGCTGATCTGTGATGGGAGAAACAGAGCGTATCTGCTCAGAGTTGAGCAATTCATGCTCACCATTTTGACACCCCGACTCCGGTTGTTGACACCCCAATGCAGGTTGAAAATGTTGTGCCCCAGACTGTGTCCCAAGGTTCGTAAGGATCAACTCATCATCTGCCTGGGGGGTTCGAGGTCCCTCTATCTGTAATATCTTAATTTGGCTGGTTTCAATACTTGTATTCACATCGCCAAACTCAGGACTTGTCGTCCCCGGGCTGCCTAGATCATCATGATTAGTTGGGTCTCCTTGCTTCACTTTTTCAATCTCACTAGCTGTGTATCCTGCCTCTTGAAGGCCTTCTTCTGTTGTTTCTTGGACGAATATGTCATTGGCGATAGCCTTTTCTTTACTAGCCGAAAAATTCTTAGTTTGATTACTTTCACCTTCAACATTATCCTCCATAAGCATCTCAAACTTGTTCGACAACAATAAATTCACCGGCTCTTTGGCCACTGGTTTCTCCGCACCCACTCCCTCCTTGATTTCCTCCCCCATATTATTTTTTGCACCACTCGTGCCAACCTCTGATTTTGTAACTTTATTTTTATGAGCCACTGGAACATATTGCTGTTTGACAACTTTTGTTTCCACTTTTTTATTTTTCATTCTTCTCTTCGTTTACCACATGAGATGCTTTCACATTGCCCTTGAGACCTAACTTTTTTCTGCAAAATTCCTCCTGATGCCCAAGCAAATAACAATAATCACAATATTTGAACCCCGGGTATTCATTTTTTTGCCAAAAGCCCCTATTGTTAGCCTTGTCTATCCAAATTCTATTAGGTAGCTTATCCGCCAAAGACATCTCCACACAAACATGGGCAGAACCCGAGCGTGATAAACATCGAGTATGATCATCCATGCGTAAAAAACCACCAAAAGAGTTCACAATTACTTTCAAATGAGGAGGATGAAATAAATGCAAAGGCAAGTTAGGCAACTCTACCCATAATGGAACCGATATCGAATATGCTTTCAGACTGAAACCATCGTGCCAGCGGAATGCTTTGAATCTAACTCCACGAATCAAAAAGGAATCCCTCGAGAGAACTTTCTTTGCTTCCGCCTCCGATTGAAGACGGACTAAAACATGACGTTGATCAAGTAATCCTAACGAGAAATCTCCTAGGATACCACAAGTTTTGTGAATCGAATCCCGAATATCTTCCAAAGTTGGCCTATAGCTAGAGAACTTTAAAACAATCACATGCTTCTCCATGAATGCTTCTCCACGCACTTCATTCGATGCCGTAATCCCAATTGCCGGCTCCCCATCTTTTCGGAATCTAGTTCCCTCAACATGCGTATCCGTAGTTTCCTCTACCAAAATTTTTCTGAGGATTTGGGCAAAAGAAGGCCTAGTAGCCCCTTCGATTCCTCCAAGCCCTTGATTTCCCACCGTGGGGGAAGGTATGATGCTAGCTGGAGATGCCATCATACCAATCAAGAGCACGGCCTAAAACAGGCTAGCAAATTGCGAAGCCAAAAAGTCAAAATCAGGCGACAGCCAAAGCCTAGCGACCCGCAAAGAGGCCTGGACTGGGGCGTCCAGTCATGAAGGCGGCCTGGCTTGACGGCGGCCTGAAATGATGTAGAGTTGCCTAGGTTTTCTTGCTGGAACTGAAACAGGCCAGCAACTTGCGAAGCCAAAAGTCAGAGTCAGGCGACAGCCAGAGCCGAGCAATCCGCAGAGAGGCCTGGACTGGGGCGTCCAGTCGTGAAGGCGGCCTATCTTGACGGCGACCTGGCTTGACGACGGCCTGAAACGATGCAGAGTTGCCTAGGTTTTCTTGCTGGAACCTAGCCGCCACTCTAAAACAATGGTGCAGATCAACTCCTAAAAAGTTGGGACGGCTAAGATTGAAGGAAACATAATCAAAAACTTTTTACCCAAAATGCCCTTGAAATCGCCTCAGAGCGCCCTTTAGTAATTACAAAGAACACCATACAAGTTTCAATGTTTCACTTGTATGGTGTTCTTTGTTTTCAATTTATACGCAAAATGCAAAAGTGAAGTTTTAAGGTACCTTTGCTTTGCATTGCAACACCCAGAGAGGGAGAGAGTTATGAGGCTGATGGGGTTGTTAAGAATGGTCATGTGGTGGTTGTGGTGCTCATTGCTACTATATTCTTCTTCTTCGTGTGTCAGAGCATCTGTGACTTATGATCATAAGGCTATTATAATTAATGGCCAAAGGAGGATCCTTATATCTAGTTCCATTCACTATCCAAGAAGCACTCCTGAGGTATTATTTTCTTTTCCATTTCATGCTCTACTCATTATAATGAAATAATTGTATGAACGAATGGGTTTCTCTTTTGTTTTATCACAAATGGGCGCATCCTTTTCCTCCAATGTCTTTATTGAAATCTTTCATATTTTCAGTTCCGTTCTTTTTATTTCTTTCTTAAAAAAAAAAAAAAAAAAGTAGTTCTCAAGCTACTATTTAGTGAAAATTTCTTTGACTTTTCTATATTTATTTGAAAATTTTCAATTAATATCTTTTTACCATTTACCAAAATGGTGCACCTCTTCTATTGTCTTTAGGTATCTATATGACAATCTGATGTCTCTGATTTTTCTGTTGTTTTCCCTATCATCAACCTTTCACTTATTCTTCTCATAGTTTAAAGTTTTTAGCAAATGGTATTCTCATTGATTTTTATTGAATAAATTCTTCTTCTTTTTTCCCCTTTCCTGATGTTTGGTGCTTTTGGTTGCACATACAGATGTGGCCAGACCTTATTCAAAAGGCCAAAGACGGAGGTTTGGATGTAATTTAGACTTATGTTTTCTGGAATGGGCATGAGACTTCTCCTGGAAAGGTAATCCAAAATTCCCATTTCTTACGTTTAATTAATTTGTACACCTAAATACTGGCTTAATTCAGAAGAGAAGCTCATTTGAAAATTTTCTTTATTGTAGTACTATTTCAAGGGGAGATATGATTTGGTTCAGTTTATCAAGCAAGTGCAACCAAAAGGCGTCCTCAACATTTTCTTCTCAAGCCCGAGCAATAGCAAAATGGGGTGATGACTCAAAAAAGACATCCTCAAAATTTCTTAAGAAGAATATATCCAAAGCCCTAAGCTATTCTTTACCAAATCTTGTGTTAGATGTTGTTTTGGGAATTCACTTGAAGCTCTGGCAGATTGCATACATCTTTTCTTCTCAAGGAGGTAACTTTACTCTCTTGGTATTTCCCTTTTTTTTAATCTGTTTATGTTTGTTGATTTTCTTCTTGATAATTGAACTCATATAACTGGATCTTATCGTGGGTACACTTGTAGATGTATTCTATTCTATTTTATTTTTTTGTTAGGAAATGGTGGTATGATATCGGGTTATGTTAGTTTATCTGTTTCAGAAGGAAGACACTGTGTTATCAGATAATGGGTTATTCGAATTCAATCAATTATAATTATTTTTCTCCTTTTTCTTTCAAATTTATGTTGTTCATTTTCTGTCTATTGATTTTTTGATAGTATGTTCTTTTGGTTTATGCAGTTTAAAGAAGTGGGTTATGTATATTTGAAGAATTTTCAATTTTACTTGCTATGTTGTCCCCATTAACAAATTAGATGCTTGAGCGGATGAACTGACCAATTTTTTTAAGCTTATTGTTTTAAATGCATTTTCTAATAATTACTCTAGTTTCTTGCATTTTACTTTTTGAAATTACACTGACACACGAAACATTCTAATTGATGAGATGCAGGGGGAACGGAAGAGATTTTTTGAAGAAAATTTTTCATTCGGATGTTCAGTCAGAGCTTGAACTATAGGGTGACCTATTGTTCTTCGGTATAATAAGAGAAGCTCTATTTTTTAACCTTTATAATGGCATTAGAGTTGATACCAATGGGGACTTTCTTGGCTCTCCTAACAAACCAGGTCAGTAAAACAACACAGGCTGCTAAAGATGTTCCCTTAAAGCATGAAAGCTTCTAGATTGTATCAAAGTATCTATTCGAAATTGAACCCATCTTAAGGGAATTAGCCGGCCATGACCTCAACGATTCCCAAGCTGCAAGACAAGCTCTAGAGCTCCTTGAGAAGGATGTTAGAAAGACAGGTGACTTGGTGATGCAGTATAAGAACTGAACTCGCTTGTACTTATTAGTTAGGAGCAAGCACATAGTCAAGGAAGTAGATGTTATAACAAGGGCTATTGGAAGGTCTCTGTCTTCTTTATCTCAAGCAACAACTGTGAATCTTTCTGATATATTGGAACAAGTGAACATATTGCCCAATCAGATGCAAATGGTGGAGCTTGAAGCTTCGAAATCTCAGCTCATAATTACTCAGAGATTGCAACGGGGCCTTCAGGAGCAGAATGCCATTCAAGGCTTTGCAAATAACTTGTTACAAGAAATAGCTAGAGCCGTGGGAGTTCTTGTTGATCTGTCAGAGATGCGCAAAGAGCTCCCCAACCTTAAACAAAAAAGGGAAGAAACAACAGCTGCTTCTCGTGAAATTCATGGAAATGTTTTGAAATATTTTGATAGATTTTGTGACTCAGTGTAATACATTACCTTATTAATTACATTATTGTGCCTCACTGTTCATGAAAATGTTCAAGTGTTTGACACATTTAGGTTTTTATCTTATAAGATGTTATAAAAAGTCATTTGATAACACTTGATGAGTGCTATAGAAAAAAGGGTCTTGAGAAATGCTATAGAAACTAATACAATAGCATTTGTTAAATGTTACGCGAGGGAAGACAATAGCATTTCAAAAACGCTAGTAGAATATAGTGCTGAGCATGGCCAGCGCCTTCTAGTCTACGAGTACATTGGAATAGGAACTCTGCATGACATGTTACACTTCGCTGATGATAACAGCAAGATACTTACATGGAATGCCCGCGTGAAGGTAGCACTGGGCACATCCAGAGCTTTAGAGCAAGTCTCATGTGATGTTTTTGATCAATTAAGTTTAATTCTGGTAGTTCCTGCTAATGATTGTCCATTCTGATTATGTTTTCAGGTACTTGCATGAAGTGTGCTTGCCTTCTGTTGTACATAGAAACTTAAAGACTGGAAACATTTTGCTTGATGAAGATCTAAACCCCCACTTAAGAGACTGAGGACTAGTTGCACTTGTTTTTTGTTAAACCTTGAGTCAAAATTGGTCAGTTTTAGTTTGTCCTTGATTGTTAATCCATGTAAGTTTTCTGCTTATGTAGCCCCCTGAATCATATATATATAATTTCAATTTGAGGTTGATAGAGTATAAAGTTGTTTGAGATTGTATTTTTTGTAATGGACAAGTTATTGATTATGCGAAAATTAATATAATTGTGTTCGGGTTTGAAATGTTTCTTCTGAATGACAAAAAAAAAAGCAATGAGAAATCTGAAAATTAATAGAAAGAGCTAATTTCATTATAAAAAATGAATTTTTATTTGTAATTTTTTTAGCCACGGCAAATACCGTCAATGTTTTGTCAATTTGATTTGCAACTTAGCGACGACTTCGAAGCCGTCCCTAAATAGCCAGGGCAAATACCGTGGTTGTTTTGTCAATTGGATTTGCAACTTAGTGACGGCTTCCATGCCGTTTCTAAATAGCCATGGCAAATACCGTCGCTATTTTTCATTTTGCGATAGCCTTATCCGAAATTTTAAACAACTTTAACGACGAAATTTTTTGACTCAGCGACGGTTTTTAGCCGTTGCGAATTAGCTAAGGGATAGTTTACCATTGCTGATTCAAATAGAGACGATTGAAATAGCTACGGTATTGCGACGGTTGTTGAATTGTTGCTGATTCATTTTAGCTACTGCTTTTTGACAATTATCAACGTTTTTAGCCGTTGCTGAATTGAATTTTTTTTTTTTGTAGTGGTGGATGTTGAAAGATTAACACCAACTTAGTGAAACCTTCTAGAACATGAGTAGATATAAGATATTGTTCTACTTCTCTCGATTGTTTTCTCCCCTTCTTTTAGATGTTTAGCAAAATATCTAATCTCTAGCAAAATCCTACAACACCAGTACAAATTTTTTTTTTCTTCTCATTTATACATATTTGTATGAGGTATGCGTATGTTGGAGGAATCCACCAATTGAATCAAAGAACAAAAGCCAATATGCTGTCAAGAATGGTCTAAACCCAAGACATGATTGTTGTAGAAATTTGGAAATCTGAGTAATGAATCACTGTCCTCTATCAACCACTGACGTATAGAAGTTACTAAGATCAGTATACAATAAGATGGTCTAGGTTTTGTTTCTCTGTAAGGCAGAGCATTAAGAAGCTACAAAATAAGGAGAATTTTCTCTGATGTTTAGTGTAAATCGTTGAACTTTTCAAGACCACTGGTCTTATCTCTCCCTTAATTGCTTGATGAATTGATATAGAATAGATAAACCAAAGGCACAAAGTTGTCTAGATGTAATTACAAGAGAAGAGGCGTCTAGAAGTTTCTAAAGAGTTAATGATGACTCCAAACAGAAGCCTCTCTACAACAAAAAACAGCAATACAACGATTTTCTTCTTTATATTCTCTAAAAATCAAGTGTCTTGGCATCTTTTTTACTACGAATATAACTAGTTGTTGTCTATAAGGATTCTAGCATATTATCTCACTTTGTTATGTAACATCCGGATAAATGCTGAGAGGGAAGTTCTATACTAACACTTCCTGATTTAACTTTCCTTTCATAATAGCTAAAAATAATTATTTCAGTGTCCCAAAGACTCTTATACGCTATTGCATAATCATAATTCATATATTAGTGATAATACAAGCAACTTCTCCATGTGCACTATACTCAATAGATGAATTGGATTGGAAACAAAAACAATTTCGTGTAGTTCAGATGATGGAGTTTCTTAAAAGATTTATAATTTTCAAGGAATCAAACAAGGGAAACAAAAACATAAAATGCCAAAATGTTACGAATCTATGCATAAAAATAACAGGACACATAACATGCTTTTAACATTTATGTTATAGAATGACTGAGGACGCTTGCTAGCATGCATGATCACAGACAAACAACTTAATATTAATGAAACAGGCATGTTCATGTTTGTCACTGCAAACAAGGGTATAAAATGTTTGATCAGATCACCATTATGAATTCGATGTAGTAAACTCCTTAGTGGTTCTGTATGCCAGAAACAGAGAGTACCCCAAGCTGTGACAAGTTAACAATGGAGAGTGTTCTTAAATAGATTATTGCAAACATTTGAGAAACATCGTTGATTGATAAGACATCATGTTAGTCTTTGCATATGATGCATGAGTAGAACACTTGCAGCAGTATTTGATCTCATAATTCAGTAATATTCATTCATTGGAAATGTAATTCAGCTGTTAATATTGAGATGATGGATTATATTCTACTTCAAGTTAATGGACAGCCATTATAACCAGCTGCACAATTACCTTAATGTCTCATATATCATTGATAGTTCTGACTGAGTCCATTATATAGAATGTGTACTGCATGAATTTACACAATATTCTTGTGCTTATTTATGTAGAAATTCTATAAATCATCAGAAACTTTTCTAGTTAAATGCATATGGTCTAATGAAGAGCTGTGTGAAGCTTAATATTTCTATCTAAGCAGTTCTTGATTTTAACATCTCCTAACTAAAGTTACTTCACACTGCTTCACTGACCTGCTCCCAAGAGCCCATATTAAAGTGATCAAAACTCGTAAGATAGAAGCTCATGTGCTGTCAAGAATCATAGAAGAATCTTGGTATCGAGCTGTGTACATGTAGAGAAGACATGATTTGTGAAGACATTTTCAAAATACCAGTATAAATCAGTCAATATCCCTTGAGGCATCTATCACCGACCTACTGAATTTAGTAAAAGTAATGGGCAATAAAGGTGGTTAATAAATCTTCTTTTCCTCTTTGGAACATAAGAAGCTACCAAATAGGGAGGCTGTAAATCTTGGAGCTTGACTAATAATATCTCCCTTAATTGCTTCAAGGGAAAGATCCACAACGGAATAGCTGGGAGCCAACCTAGACTTTCCTTGGGCTTGCCTTGCCCCAACATCTAAATAAAGGGCGGGCACTGAAAAGGCCAAGCCTCTAAAAGAAAGCTTTGCTTGGTAGGCGCTGCCTACTCACTTGGAAGAAGGGGCCAAAGCATTACCTTTTTTGTACCTTTGGAGGAAAGTGACATCAGAGGAATCACAGAAGGATACAAGAACTCCTTTTCCACTATATCCTGGATGAAGGGGCCAGTGAATCGCTTAAACTAATACCATCATGTTGAGCTAATCATGGTGTAGTCTGTATAATGCCTACAAAGCTGGAGATCTCCTTGCCCTATCTCGCCACCATGTCCAACTGCATGATCTTTCTAAGACCTTGAAAGTGAGGTTTGTGCTGTCAAACAAAGGTGATGATTGAACATGGTTGCCTATTGAACTGCTTATCAGATTTTTCCATGACAACCCTATTTGGAACCATCCTCCAAGTTCTGCTAAACATCTTATCAAAAAATGTAAGCCACAGATCTGTTATCAACTTTGAATGGTTTCCCTAGGTGATTAAATGCTTCATAACTTTCTACCCGAAGATATGCTTTAATTGTCTCTACGGGAAGTTTGTACTGGAACATGAGAACCATATTCACAAGTCTCTTGTCAACTTTTTCTGTTTGTCTGTATATTCACCATATATAAGGATTCTCCTTTCCAACAAATAAATCAAATGATAGGAACTTGTGCCAAATTGCCTAATATTGTTCAAGGTTCGTGATGACATGCTTTGAATACGAAGTATAAACTACTTATGGTTAAATTACACCCTCCCAAAAAATAGTAGATTCCTTGTTCAACTCCAACTTGTAGGGAAGGACCATTAAGCAATGGGAAATTGGTCAAAGTTCTTGAGAGAGAAAGCAGAAGAATCCATGGACATCAACTTTCTATTGGAGATAGATATGAGATGATAAGGATTCTAATATGTAGCTGTTGCATCTTAAGAACCACTTTTTAGTATAGATTCCTTTCACAGTTGCAGGGGTCATTATCATCAAATGATCACTACCTTGCAAGTGCCAATATCTTAACTACCTATGCAACTTGCGTGAAGGGCCAAAGTTTTCTCAAAGCTTTCCATCTTTCCTACACTTTAACTAGCAAAAGTATTTATTTCAATAAAAAAAACTGTAGTGAAGCTTGCTCCAATATTCATATTAAAGTTTATTACTACAAAACAGTGAGAGAGATTGGCCTAGAGAACATTTAAAGAGTGCACTTAGTGAAAGGGATCCCATTCCTTACAATTAGCTTGAGTGTGAGCACCTCTTTCTTGTCAAAGTATACTGTTTAGTGTCGTCTGAGACAAGATTAAAATCAGTTATCAGCACAACTTGGGCAACAAAAATCTAGCACAAAGATACCGCTAAGGTTCCTTGTAAAGAAACACTCCTGCTACTGGCCCCCCATTCTTCTCATTGTTTTGTTCTTTCTTTTCTCCATCAGGAGAACAAATTTTTTTTTTTAATGGATTCTAGTTGCATAGAATAGACAACACTTAGTCCTAGTTGCAGAAGATTTGGGCCAGCATGGGTCCTGGCATTGAGATTATCCTATCTAGAACCATCTTTATATTTGAATATAGCAAGCATATAGTAATAAGGTTTGATATTTACGTTGAAGTTCTCTTCTGATAGAAAAGTGATCATCCTCTAGAACCCAGGATGGCCATATAGCTTGTGTTGTGATACCCTAAGTCCTCAACCTTGAACTGTAGAATTATCCCATTGCGTATTTCAAAGATTTAACATCTCTTAAATCTGACGCCGGACAGAATAGCAATTATCCTGCAGGCTAATTCAAGAGACAATTCACAAGAAAAAGATACAAGAGATTCACCCAAAAAACACAGAGAAATAACTTTAATGTTCAATTAAATTATTCAAATCAAAGGTATCCCTAAATCAGCCCACAAGCCGGGCTTTATAGCTAAAACTCATGATTATTGGAATTTTACTAAAAATAGCAAATCCCAATAATCATGCTAAAACAAAATACTAATAAAGGAAACAATCAGCCAAAAATATGACCCAAATCGTGTTCAGAATCACTTCCTAAACGATGAATGAAATATTACCATAAAAGAAAAAAATTACTAAAATTGTAGATTCGGAAGGGGAAACAGTGGATTTTTGCCTAAAAAAGATGTGCAGCAAGCATTGCTTGATGACCATGATGTGCGCACCGAAAAGAGCTTTCTGAATTGGGGTCATATGCACGATTCTGATACCCGTAGCCAAAGTTATGGCCAAAATACTGAAACACACCCAAAAAACTGCCCCAATTAGAAGAAAAAAAAAATCACGATTTTCTACAATCTTTGAGTTGATCTGTCAATTCAAGGTATCTCAGTGCCAATAACGTGTTATCTGACAGCTCAGCATCATCTGACTCGGATCCTCCTACATCAGAATCTCATCGAATCCCATTTATAAATAGTGTATTTCACTTTTAGTTTTACTTCCTTCTCCAATTGTTCTAAAAGTATCTCAAGGCATGCCCAACACATGAATTAATGTTGTTTGTTGTGATTTCTAAGAGAAAATAATAATAACAATAATAAAAAAATAAAAAAAATCCATAACCATTCTTTGATGGGTTAATGTGGATACATTAGACTCACATAGTCCTAAAGAATAAACTGTTCCCCTATAAATACATCTTGTAAACCGTTGCTAACTCGAATACTAAAAAAGTCGCATTTAATGTCACTATAAGGTCATATATGGTGGGAGTGTAACTTTGGAAGGCACTTGAACTTCTTTTGATTTGTCAGATTGCTTAAATGCATTGTACAATGGTTTTCAATATCATAAGATGCACAATTTCCAATTCCAACTAGCTTAGTTGTAGTGAATGGTATCAGAAGTCTAGGATTCAAACTTTATCACAACATATTTATGGTTGATGAGTCAATAAAAATTGCTTTGAGCAAAGCTCATACAAATTGGAGATCTTTTGTATCGCTATTTAGTGTTTACATAGCTCTTACAATGCATTGTATGGTAACATAAGAATGGGATTTGTAAATATGCTGCCTCTTTTTTTTTATCCCTTTGCATTTTCTTTAGAACACAATTCTTTGTCAAATTGAAATTTATGCTTAAGGTTTAAAAACCTCTCTATGAGTAACTTTACATAAACCATTAGGTTTAATATTTCTTGGTCAAACACCATTTCTTATAGTAATTGTAATCTCAAATTAATCTGTTCATGCAGTTTCTACACCTTGGACTTGGAAGGGCCAAAAGCAGATATTAACCTTTGCTAAAGTCTAGAGAAATAAATTATCAACATGGTAAATAACATTATAGACTACAGAGTGATAGATCATAGACACAATACATAAACGCTGTATAATAGAGGTTAAGGATTCTCACAGATGAAGTAATAGTAATGCACATATGCTTGGAAAAAGTTTCATTCAGAAATGAATATACCCATAAAAAGGATGAATAAATATACATATAATGTTGTTGTGTAGAGATGTCATGCTCCGATTTTTCGAAGAAAACGAAAATTCCAAAATCCACGTAGGATTATCCGTTTCCCCAAAACTCGGGACCTGAAATTCAATAACAATAGAAACATTTAGTAGCAACAACAACTTAAACATGATTTAATTACTGAAACAAAAAAAAACTCTAACCAAGAAAGACTCTGATGTTGTTAGCCCCACTAGCGAAACTTCAGTAACGCTGCTCAAAAGTCTCTAAACCTGAAAGGCTAATCGACTACATTCCCAAAGGAATGTACCCAAGAAGCTAAAGTTCACTTGGGTCAGCAATAAAGCTGGTGTGAGTAATCATCATCCCAAAATCAATAAATTCGCACGTGAAAACATCAAATTAAACACAAACAATAAACAACTACACCAACAGGTAGTTCCTCAATGAGGCAAATGTGTCATGCAAGAAAACATAGTTCAAAGAATTTAGTTCTTCAACGAGGCAATCATGTCACCCTAATAAGTAAATAAATATATATTAACTTGTACTTACACTGTAGATGTTTCCTATGGCAAGTCAGACCTGCAAAAATATTAGTGGACTTTCCATTCTGCATGAAAAGGGTTATAAACAATATAAATGTAATTTATTAATTAAAACAGTTATCTTCGTACATTATTTGACATAAACATATTATTCATTTTTAACGGATTGATCACTTAGACGATACCACATTCGCACCACCTCCGTGCCGAACATACATGCTCGTATACCTCTCTCATATAAATGAGAACTTCTCCGTCATCCATGCCCAAGTGGGGACACATCACATACAGACATGCATCACCGGATACTCCTAACTGTATGAGTAACAAAAGCCACTCTTGGGCTATCAATGCGCATAAAGTCACGTCACATTTTTTACGGATAAATATCAAAGACTATCTTAGGCATAAAAATTCACCTCAATTCCGCAAGACTAATCCAAATGTTATTTTAGTTTTTCTATAAGAAATAGGCGCCCCACCTCCGCAAGACAACCCGAAGATTATTTTAGTTTCTCTATAAGAGAGGGAAAATAATAAACAAAAAGTGGTGTGGTAGTTCTAAGTGATACAATTCCAGGTGATTAAATTTTCAAGAATCAAAGTTTATCAATATCATTTATTTTTGATATTTCATAATTCCTCTACAATGACATTTTGTCATTCATAAGTAAATCAATCCACCCATTATTTTGGGGAAATGTAACCATTTTAGATGCATACAGTCAGTGTTGGCAACAACATGAGCCACACACTCACCATCCTACAACAACATAACTAAAATATTAACCAATAAATTAGTATGACTTAACAAAACATTAGATTAGGATGTACAATGGTAATTTTAAACAAGATAGTGGTATGCAATGAAATCTACATACAAAAGATGGCAGAATTCACACAAACACATGCACAACTAAGAGTCTAACCGAAATAAGCATAAAGTCAAACAACAGATTCATAGCTAATCACACCCCCCATTGAACCAATTTTATGAACTAATCAAAATTAGAGCTAAGACTACACCCTCAATTAAGCTACTATAAAAACACAACACGATCATACCACAGTAAACATCAAAACCCTTATATAATATAAAAATTAAACCAAACCCATTACTCAGAAAGACACTCACAAATTCTATTTCTAATGAACAAGCCAACATTGTTAAATTCATATAAAATGTATATAAAAGGGAGAATGAAGAGAACTCACTATATGACTCCCGACCACGCTCACCCATCACAGTGAAGAAGATTATGTGTCATTGTTTTAGAAAACCAATCACATAAGGATCAACTTACATCCAAGTCCCTACCTCTAAGTTCACCACCAACAATACAAAACTATTTTGTATGTCAAAAATAAACTATTGTTCAACCTATTCTAACCCCACCTACCAAGTCCCACTTACTACACCAATCCCTATAGAGTCAATCTTAACTCTATGGTGGAGGCACATAGAGAGTTGCCTCCACTGAACAAAAAGTCATAGCCTTAGAAAATTTTAAAGGGGCTATGGTCTCAACTCCATATCTGCCACTTCTCATTTGTCTTACAATTCATTTATGCCTCCACTTCTCTTCTATTTATTTTCTTGCCCCTTTTAGAATGGAATAGAAATATTCTCAACATTTTAGAACAGACTATTGGGCTTATTGCATTCCAGAACTTATTGAGAAATGGTGAATGGAGTATATATGAAGTCGAATAAGATTACAACCCATATTTTGCATTACAACACCAAATACAAATCCCCACATTCAGGAGGCTTTCATCATAACTACAGCCATAACAAACTAAACACAAATATTGGGTTTCCTACTCATTGCAACATGGGAGTCAAAAGTTCCTGTAATCCCCTCTTCTTCCTCTACCAACACAACTTAAATAGCCAAAAATAAATAAATGTTAACCAAATTGCATCAGAAGGCTATGTGTATTAAAAAAAAATATAAAAGATAGACAACCAATGTAGAAGATAAACAACCACAAAGTACCAATCATATAAGTCTAAAATATACCAATGGATATTTCATTAACAAAGACACAAGTAAAGAGGGGTATTCCTCCTTGTGAATCAAAACACTCCAATCACTTCAATTTGAACTAATATAGAGTATATTACACAAACACCACATTAATCAAAGGTGGTAGTTTGAAATCAACAAAATCTCCATCAAGAAATCAAATCAAATAAGTGGAAATCACCAATAGAAATTTAGATTGGGAAACAAGAAAACTCACATTGATCTTCCCCGCCAAATGCCTCCTTCCAGCCAAAGCCATCGCCCTACTTCGTCTCTGCTCGCAATCGGCTACACCCTCCTCTCGATCACACACCATCTCCGCTAGTGACAAGTCTGATCAAGCTCCCTCTCTCACTGTGAATCTTTTTTTTTTTTTAGTGCGAAAATCAAAGAGGAAGATAACAGAAAAAAGAGGAAGGAAAAAAGAAGAGAAAGGAAAAAAGAAGAGAAATGAAGGATTTTGGGGCGGTGGGATCGGCTGCGACGTGCAGTCACAGACCGTGCTCGCTGGATGAGGAGAAGAAGAACACGCAGGGAGAGGAGGAAGAAAAGAAGTTTCTCTCTTTATAAGGTGGGTGGCTATTCGCCCCCACTAAACTTCCAAACCTCTAAACTCACGAAATAAAAACTTAAAATTTTGAAATTTAAATTCACATAAATTTGACTCTATTCAAATTATTTAAATTGACTTTAAGAAATTTGGGGGTGTCACAGGAAATGATCCACTCTCGGACAATCTGGGCCCGCCAACTCCTTGACGAGAGAAATCCCAGATTGCTTCTGTTTATTTTACGAACAAGCCACCGAAAGTAATTGAAGCTATAATTCTAAAGCCAGTTAAAAATTAAAGGGAAACTTGAAGAACACTATGCTTTCCAGTACAGCAACCCAAAATATCAGCCAACAGTGTTAAAAAGAGAAACAGCCATAGATATATAGTAAATTTGAAGGATCGATGAATGATTTTCGTGTTTTAATGCACCATATTCCAATATGTCAACAAAGCATAACATAGCAAGCAATTTATTCTTTTACCACCCCCTAGTATTAAACTTCAGAAACCATTTCTTTGTATCCAAACAAGATTGATACCTTGGTCTGTGCAACAGCCCCAGATTGTCGTAAGTAACCCCATGATGACTTCTGAAGTTTTATAACAATATAAAGAATAAATAATATCTAGATGCTTACTGTATATAAAATGCATGCTAGTGGTTGTAAGCAGTATTCTTTTGCTACCTATTCACAATCATGCCAGTGCACGTACATCCACAAGTCATTACATAATTATGGGCAACTTCACTCTTTTATCAATAATACTCCTGAAATACCTAATGGGGATCTAATTATCTTCAACAATAAAAGCAAATTGAAAAGGAAAGATTTGCTATTAAAAAGTAAACAATCCGATTAAAAGATTGGTCTTTGTTAATCTAAAGGGAGAACAAGGGAAATAATTGTCTGGCATTATCCCTTCCATCTAGAAAAGACAGAAACACCATCTTTGAATGCATATCATCCATTACTTTTAACACTTGCAAATTGATCACACCAGCTAATAAGATGCATGTTCTTGCTAATGAAAGACATGGAATATTTGCTAATAAGTTGCCAGGTAACAAGTGGTAACAGATAAGACAGTGACCCTAACTGTTTAGGGAAATTGCATAAAAGCATACCTGCAAAACTACTTATATATGAGGAGCTACTAATCGTTCTTATACAAATACTAGAACCAACTCCGGTTTCTTAAACATCGTGTATTTCATTCCCGTTTTATTTATTTTGTTTTTCGATGATATCACAATAAATATACTGAAAATGCAATTGTCACTTGCTACTTGAAAAACTCGCGTACTAAGACAGTCATTGTTCAAAAATTGACTTACAAACTTAGTGTCCGCAACCAGTTTGAGACTTCTATTTGCATACTTCTAATGACATTTGACATTGCATGTTATCAAGATGTTACAGTGATAAACTTTAGATGATGTAAGGTTACTCTCCAACCTGGAGACGGTGAATCTAGAATTACTTAAGTTTTTTGTTGAAACTTTGAAGCAAATTTATTGCTCTGTAGATGATGTAACGAGTGAACGTATGAGCAGTGACGGAGCCAGGATTTTTGTTGAAGGGGGGAGAAGTGATGTCATAATTAATTAAATATAATATAAAAATTAGTTACTTTAACATGAAATTTTTTTAAAAAAATACAGCAAAAGGGGAGTACAACAAAGACAGTCATTGAAGATTATTACTACTTCTAGAAAAATTGAATTGTTGATTACTACTACATGAAGAAAAGGAGGAGAAGATTGGGTTGCTTACGATTTTTTTTGTGGAGATGACCAACACAGTGATTAATGAAGGCACCTGTACCTAGAAGAAGAAATATAAAGTGGTTTGGACCCTACTGGATCTTGTGAAGATGAGTTCAAATAACTCAATAGTTATAGGTCTTTGAAGATGATGAAATATGGGGGTTTTCCTCATCTTTTTTTTTTTTTTTTTTTTTTTTTTTTTTTTTTTGGGTTTTCCTCATCTTATCCAATCGATGGAGTGTGAAGAAGATATTGTGGATTTTGATTTCTTGGAGAGATTTGAGGGATTTAACCTCTATCTCTAGATTTGATATGTATATGATTTGAAGGATGAAGTCTTGGTTGAAGTGAAAAGTGAGAATAGAGAGGCAAATAAAAAAATTATTTGGGGGACAAATATTAAAAAAAAAAAAAAAAAAAAAAAAAATCTCAAAAATTACTTGCCCCCACTTACCCCCCACGTGAATCCGTGCCTACGTATGAGCGATTGTAAACCTTATCATCATATTTTTTTATTAATATAAGGTTCGGGATCCTAAAAACCCTAGCTCACTTTCCAAAGAAAAAAAAAGATGTTATAGTGATATGAAATTGTTTGCAGCATCCACACAATAAGGGTAACTGACTGAAATTCGTTCAAATATTTAGCAACAACTAACAGTAATTGCATGCTAAGCCCCACGGTCACTCCGAGGAATGTGGAGGAGACTGAGAACCTTACAGCCTAAAGTTACTTATGATGAAGAGGCTCACTTGCCACGCAGGGCTTTCGCTGCGTTTATTAAACACGCTACAGGCTTTGTAGCCACGCAGTAAGCTTTCTCCAAACTATTCACCTTCACACAAATGGTTTTACTCATTATCATCAAACTTTGAAGAAGATAATAGTGTCCATCAAGATTGGACCTTTTAAGATTCTTGCAGGTGATACAACGTACACACATACATATTGTGTTGTAAGGTAATTGGTAAATAGATGAGTAAATAATGGAAGTTAAAGATTTAGAGGACTGTGAAAGATACAGATGCTATCCATGATTGGACAGGATCCTAAAAGAGGATGAGGGGTCCTCACTCCCAAAAGAGTTCCTGTTGACCTCATATACGGAAACCACTCATCATTGTACGGACACACTCAGCTCAGCTGGAGCTCCTTGGAATGTTGTTCAGAATAAAGTAACAAAGCTCCAATCTTCCATGACGTAGCAGTTTACTATATACAAGAAAACCCCCTAACAGACCTCAAGAGATACCCTTCAAGACAGCTTGACAGACAGAGAGAAATGGGTTTGTAGTAGTAGCTCTCGTGAACTGGGTACACGGATGTACAATAGCCATGCTTATACTCCGCTATATATCCACCATCCACCCTTGGGTCCACTGAGAGAGATGATGATGAGTGAGCTTGTGAAAAAGGGAATTATGGGTTAGCTGGACTGCTATAGTTGTTGGAATTTTTTCTTGGTGACATTCATGACACACTTTTATCTCAAATTACTTGAGAGTGGAAGAAGACAACAGAATGATAAGGAACGTGGGTTTTGCTAAACAAACCGTTTAAGTAGTGAAAGCAACAGACCAACTAGAAAATCTCGGTTTAAGGATGACAGCTTTTTTACAAGGTTCTAGTTGTTTTAGTGTTTACATGGGTGCACACAATTTTGAGACTTTGTTATCTTTTAAGAGCGCTTCTACGTGGCGAGGAAACGGGCGAGGGACGGGACGTGGCAGGGTGGGGACCGTCCACCCCGCTCGGGATGTGTGCCGTTGTTTTTGGTGCGCGCATCCCGAGCGGGGTGGACGGTCCCCACCCCGCCACGTCTCGTCCCTCGCCCGTTTCCTCGACATTTAGAATTCCTCATCTTTTAAATAGTGGGGGAAAAAAAAACTAATTGGGTGAAGGAAAAATATAGTGAACAGAGAATGGGGAGGGGAGAGAAACTTTTCAAATTATAAACTGAAGCAATCGTTATACACATGGCTCGAGTATATATAAAAACCGAAATTCTAGCTGGCCTGGGAAAAACCAGCGAGGTTGCTGCTTGGGGGGGGGAGGGGGCGAATTTACATTTTTGCCCCCCCTCTTTAACAACCTTTTGGAAAAGGTGTTTAAAAAAGGGGGGGGGGGGCAAAAGTGTAAAATCTCCCCCCCCCAGGCAGCAATCTCGCTGGTTTCCCAGGCTAGGAAGAATTACTCATATAAAAATGTGTTCACGTCAACTTAGTTCCCAACCACCCTTATCTATGATGAGTGCATGATGAGGACTCAGTTAAGTAATATGCATTTATTGAAGAAGAATAATTAGGTTATTTATCTTGATAAATACATAACATAATGAAAACAGTTATGCTTATTTCTGTAGAATAAATAACTGACAAAGACATGTAGTCTTTATGTACATAATCAACAATTCTAGGCAGCCAGGGCTCTTAGTCACTTTTGGGCCAGGGTAGGAGCCCTGGCTGCCAAGAACTACGGTTAAGCCTAAGACAAGCATACTTCCATCCAATTATTTGTGTATTCCGGAGACAAAACTACCCTAATATAACAAATAACAAGATCATGTATAATTTTTTGTCGTGGGTTCTTAGGGTGTGTTTGGTTGCATGGAATCCTATGTCATAGGAATTCATTAAGGGACCCTTATATTTTAGCCTAATTTGAAGTATAACTCCACATGCACTATTTGATTTTGTTATCAAAGGTGGGAATGAAAGTCTAATGAATATAAGAATCACATGCTTTGGGGGATCAAGGAGTGGAATTCTCATGTTCATTAGAGTTCCATTCCTACCATTGATCACAAAATCAAATAGTAGATGTGAAATGATATATCAATTTAGCCTAAAATGTAGGGATCCCATCATGAATTCCCATAACACAGGATTCCATGCAACCAAAGACACGCTTAATGTATTACAAGCAAGGATACCTCTTGGTGTATATACTCTCAAAAAGGAGTTGAAAAGACACTGTATACTCACTAGTTGTGATATTCTACCATACGGTTTTTCCTTGTCCTGCACTCCTGCTTCACCTTGTGGCTCCTACGGGGACGAGTCGCTAGTTATTCTAAACAGTTTTACAAATATTATTCTCCAACTCGCACAGCCCCACCACCACATCCCCCTCTCCTCCTGCCTATAAAAAAGCACGCGTGGCTTCTCCTTGCTCACAACATTCTAAGTCTTCTCCCTGACTCTCACTCGTTCTCAATCCCCTTTAACACTCCCAGGGGATTCACTTGCAATTATCCCAAAAGTTTTGGTTATTTCCTTCTCCGCCTATTTCCTCAAACAAGCACCTTTCATTCTTATTACACCAACCTAGTTCTCATTCTCAAGACTTTGCTTACTAAGAAATGTCGTGCAACGGAGGATCAACCTGGACTGCTAAGCAAAACAAATTGTTTGAAGAGGCACTAGCCAAATATGACCAGAACACCCCTGACCGCTGGTACAATATTGCCAAGGCGGTCGATGGAAAAACTGTAGAGGAAGTGAAAAGGCACTACGAGCTCCTTGAAGAGGATGTCAAGCATATTGAGTCTGGGAAAATCCCTTTCCCAAACTATAGAACAACTGGAGGAACCAGCAACATCAGCAAGGAAGAACAGAGGTAGAAGTAGTCCAACCCCTATTACTACCTTCACTTGCGTAGTACTAAAAACTGTAAAAATCAAGTCCTAGTTGGTTCCATAAAACCTATGCTGAGCTTGAACCTAAAACAGACACATTGCTTAGCAGCCATGTGGTCTTGGTTCGAGTCCAGCTCGTATTCAGGCTCAAACTTAACCATCTGATATAAGGAGACACTATTTTGTTCATTTTCATACAAGTATAACTTTATGTCATACACGTTAGGAGTATCTTGATGACAACAGATGGTCCCCGGGCGCTCATCCAGGTGCATATGTTTTGTGTACGTCCATGGAACAGCTTGTGCCTTATCCAAAAGCACCTTTCATTGTCCTTCAGTGAATTTAAGGCCCGACATGAAATCCAGCTTAATGTAGTTAATCTAATCGCTTCAAAAGATTGAAACTTTCCATCCTCCGAAATTGTGCTCTGATACTAAAGCTCATCCGCACTCCCACCAAATCGTATTCACTCAATCCGGACCCAACAAAAAAAAAAAAAGGCTACAATTCCATAAATTTCATGTCATCAACTCGTCCGGTTTCTCATTCTCTTAAAATGTTTCTAGTCAAAAATCAATTTTCATCGTTAAATTGAAACAATAGTTTCACTCATTGTCGTGAATTTTGTTTCTTTACAGGCTGAAGTATCTAAAGCTCCAGTGAAGCGAATCTGCAGAGATAAAGAATGTATGAAGCTTCTCATACAAAAGCCTAAAACATCACTATCAATGTTTCTACTTCTTCTCTTCTCGACGCATAAATGCTTCAATGTAGTCTTTGTTTTCCTGTTGTAATGTAACTTTTCAATCCACAAAAGCAATTATTATGTACTTGAACAATCTAGCAGCTGTTTGTCTTGGAAGATCTAATCCGATCGACCAAATTGAAATATAAGGTAGTAAATCAAGAAAAATGGAGGTATCCTATCAACACAAGTAAGGGAGGACTGATTCGATTTAGGGTTTGTAGGTTGTTTACCATGAGAATCAAGACTTTCTGAACTCAGATCTTTGAAGAGAAGACTGATCTGAACCTCTGAGATTCTCTGAAGATCGTAAAGTTGGAGAGATTTTCAATGAAAGCAAAAGAGGTGAAATAAGGCCAAAAGAGGATTGACGACCTAAAAGATGGAAGGACGGAAAGAGAGAGTTGGATTGATTGCTGAAACTGACAAACAGGCGGGAACTTTGGGTTTTGAAAATAAATAGTAGTGGGGTACATACTGCCACCCCACACGTTTACCTTACCACCCCTCAAAAAGGGACCCTAATGCCATGTCATACTCCTTAGTTTTAGGGAAAGATAATGCACACTTTGGTAGGGGTGGGCACGGAACGGGAGGACCTCATCCCTATCCCATCCCATTTGTTTGGGTTCGGGATGGGATGGGATGGGATGAGCGAGTAATAAATAGTCGAAGAATACAAAAGAATTTTATCACATTGCTCACACACTAGTAATGCCAAATTTATGTACATATAACTATCATTGTAACAATATTAAATGTCATGTAAAATTTATATTCCAATGAATTTACAATTTTTTTATGTTAAGCATCTTTTGTATGATACACCAACCAATAGTTGCACATATAACTCATAATGCAAAACTAAAACAAATCATCATTTTTATTTAATGTCTTCAAAAAATAATTGTCCTATAACCAATCTAAAATGTAAAAAAATATAAATTTTCATGAGTTATATTTGATCTAAATATCCAAACTTAAGTATTTATTTAAACAAAGAATATTAAATCAAGAAAGTTTTTAAATAGTAGATGTTTTAATTTAATTTAAACACATTCTAATTTTTTATTTAGAAGAGTAGTTTGATTAAAAAAATAATAATAATAAATATTAAATAACTAAGTTTGGGACTAGACGGGGTGGACGGGATTGAAAATCTTCATCCCGATCCAATCTCATTCTAGATTGGGACAAGACGAGATCAGAATAAGTTCGATCAATCCCAAAAGGACCCAAAAAAATTGGGACGGGATAGAATGGGACCGGGATGAGATCGGTATCGCGGGATAGAATGCCCCCTCCTACTATATGGTTTGTCCTAAGGGCGCGTTTGGTTACTCAAAGAAATGGGTTTGACCATTGTAATGGTAACAACGATTACAATGGTTTAAGTCATTTTTTTGTTTGGTTGGGTGTAAAAATGGCGTAATGGAAATGGCCATTACGAATTTCATTGCAATGAGCATTCCTTCTCAAAACCCTATGAATGTCCATTGTAATTGTCAACACTCTATTTGTCTTATTTGCACTCCTTATCTAATATAGATGCCTCATTACCCACCATGGATCCAAAATTTATGATTCATAATTGATGGCATAATGGTAAATATACAAATCATTCTCATTCTCATTCTCATTCCATCAAGTAACCAAACATAGTAATATTCTCGTTCCCATTCCCATTCCTATTCTCATTATCATTCTCATTCCATTGAGTAACCAAACATGGCCTTAGTGTCATGTCATACTTGATGAGTTGTTCGAACAAAAAGTTATCATTCCCATTCCTGTTACGTGTGGTCACCTACTTTGGGTGAGCACCTAGTTGTTTCGTTGAGATTCCGTGATTTCTTTTCATATTGCGGAGAAAAAGTACAAAATCACTCCCAAGGGATGAGACTTTCGTTTATGTAGCAGTGTTTTGCCGCTGCTCCAGAGTGCTTGATTTCAGAGTTAACATCCAACTCTGGAGTGGTTGCCTCCACCACTTCTTCATTAACCCTGTTGTCTTGTCTTGCGCTGGAATTGGGGATCTCGGGACGAATAAGAGTTAGACATGGTCTACTGGATTGGGCCATTGACTTCTGGATGCCCCTTCTGAGTTGGTCGTATCTGGTTGTGGCTTGTCGCAGGGCCCTCGATTGTCGATTTTGTACCACCAAAGACCATATTTGAAGGTTGTGTCCGCAGGAGCTGTGTTGCTCATAGATAGAGTGCGTCGGAGAGTTCGCATTATCTATTTTGGGTACCTTTGCTCTTTATAACGTCGGACTATTTAAGTGAGTTTTTACTTTATGTCGCATCAGATTCAGATGCTCGTAGTATGTAGTATTTTGTATTCGCCTCAGGGCGCCCGTTGTTACATCTTTCCAATAATCAATAGAGTGTGTTTGACTAATTCTTTCTTTATTTCTTAAATGATTGCAAATCACATAAGTTTCTTATAACTAAACTCTACATTGACTATGGAAAGGAAAATAAACAACTGAAATTGACTAACTGTTGGCGGAGAGAAGTCGATCCGGCCCTGAAGTGAATTCGTATGGCCCTTGTTGGATCGTTGATACTCTTAGCGAACTGTTGAGCTTCGCTGAAGTAATTGAGGCTACTGAAGAGTAAACCTTGTGTGGGAGTTAATATCTGCGCCAATGGAATGTCGTGGGTTTTGTACTCCCTCCCACATTGACCTATCCAATCTGCTGGGTTGAAGAGCGGTTGCTTTTGTTCTGCTTGATTGTTCCCCTCTCTGAAATCAACCACCACTATTGGGATCTTGTGCAAGTGTACTTGTGCGTCCACAGTCACAGGATCTGACTAGGATTCAAGTTGCGATGTAGGATCCTGTTGGATCTGGTAACATTCTATTTTCTTTAATGCGGCATAATGGCAGCCTTGTGCCACAGGCTGGTCTCCACGTATCGTTCATTCAGAGTGATTAGCAGTGTACTTAATGCATTGGTGAAGGGTAGAGACTACTACCTCCATCTGGTGGAGTCATGGTCTTCCCAAGATAAGGTTGTAGGTAGACGACGTGTCTACTACCATGAAGTCCAGAAACAAGACCTTTCTAAGTTGTGGATCTTCTGCCACTACTGCTAACCTTATCTTCCCAATCGGGAAGGGTTTTCTCCGCTGAATCCGATCAGCGGGTAGTCTGAGGACGTCAGGTTCTCCTCCTTGAGGTCCATATTGCGAAATGCATTGTAGAACAAGACATTGACTGAGCTCCCAGTGTCTACCAGAGCTCTTTTTACCTCCCACCTTGCAATGGAGACCGAGATGACTAGGGCGTCATTGTGCGGCGCTCGAACTCCTTTGAGGTCCTTGTCTGTAAAGGTTAAGGTGGGAATGGGGCTTTGCACACTCGAGTAGCAAACGCGTCTGTCCTCATCCGCGAGTTGTGTCATCTCTAGTAGAATCCGAATGCGGGACCTACTCGACTAGCCTTCATCCGGTCTGACCCCATGAAGGACATAGATTATGCCCGGAGTCTCCTTCTCTATCTCCTTAATTGACTCCCCCCAATCCCTCGATCATTTTGGTCGTTTCTCAGAGCTCAGAAATTCCTTTAGCTTGCCCCTGCGGATCCAATACTCAATCTCATACCTTAGACTATTGCAGTCGTTGGTATCATGACCTCCCTCCTTGTGGTACGAGCAGTATTTATTGTTGTCACGCTTGGAGGGGTTTTCGTGCTGCTTTGGCGGCCACTTCAGAACTTCCCAGTTTTTCATGGAATTCAGGAGGTCCGACGGGCTAGAATTCAACAGGGCCACGACTTTGGTTCCAAGGTAATTGGTTGCTTTCTCTGGCCTGGCTCGACTAGGGTCTTACCTGTTGTTATTACGTTTTTGCTTGCCTTTTTCTTCATCCTCACTCCTCCTTCCCTCATTCCTATCTTTAGGAGTGAAGGGTTTCTTATTTCCTTCTGTTTACCTTTTCACAGTTCTCAATTCCTCTAAGGTGATGTACCTCTGGGCGCTTTTGAGGAGCTCCGTCATATCCAAAGGGGGTTCCAAGGTGAGACTTTTATAAATCTTTCCCTCATTCAAGCCCGCGGTAAAAGCCGTCACTGCTGTGTCGTCGCTGCAGCCATCGATGAGTGTCAACTCATTGTTGAAGCACGTGACATACTCTCTAAGTGTTTCATTGGATCTTTGTTTGAGAGGGAGTATGTAGTGTGGGCCCTTTCAGAGGCGCTGACTTCCTACAACGTATGTCAAGAACTTCTTCGCCAGTGCCTTGAATGAGTCAATCGACTTCGGCGGGAGGCTGTGGAACATGTTAGTGCCGAATTTTTCAAGCTGGTGAGGAAGGTTCTGCACATGACCGACTCGGATCCTTCTTTGAGTGTCATTACGTTCTGGTAATGGTGTAGGTGATCGAACGGGTCAGTGGTCCCGTCATAGAAGTCGAGCTTTTGGGCATGAACTTCTTTAGAAGGGCTTCGTTCATGATACAGTCCACGAACGGTGGAACAGAGAGACGATACAATACGTCTGGGTCGTGCGCCCCTCTGTCGAGGGGGTTATGTAAGTCGAGCCTCTCCATACTGAGAGTCGGTTCTGCGTTAGCTGCGCCGCCTCTTCTAGTCCAATGGGAACTAGTAGGGGCTTGACTCTCCTGTGCTTGCTCTATGTTGTCTTCTGAAAATAGAGGTCTGTGTTTATCCTGATCTCCATTAGCGGGTGGAGGGTTTTGTTGTATGAAAGCCTCTACTACCTTGGAAATTTGTTGTATACGAGAAGACAACAAATCCATCCTGGGGTCCGTCGTCATCGTGGTTGGCGCGGGGGCACGAGTCTGTTGCCTGTGTGCCACTGGCATCACTGAGAGCGGTGGTATAATGCCAGTCTGGGCGTTTAACGTGTCCCCTGGTTTTCCATTGTTCCATGATTGGGTGGTCACCATCTCTTCATAGCCTGAGGAGAGATGATGCTAGTAAAACGTTAGGAACTTTGTCGTCCCCACGGACATCGCCAAATTGATGCAGTCATTTTTCGCTCACTGCTTTGACCTTGACCTGCAAACCTACTGACCTTCACAGGGAACACACGTAAGCCACGAAACACCGTTGTGGTGGCCGATGGCACTCCGATGCTAAAGTCAGACATGGATCTAAAGAAGGTGGAATGTTGTACATATGAAATTTGTAACATACCTTAGCTTATCAACCTCATGTCTTATTTATAGTGCAGGAGTCCTGGTTCAACCAGGCCATCGATGACGTAGTTTAGGGAAGAAGATCTTCGTGGAGGTCCTTCTCTAATTAGGGGTCATGTTGTGGAGGGAAGTTCCCCTTTTAGCCATGTGCTCCTAGATACACGGGAGATAGTTCTCATTCCAAGAGTGGTCTATAGGTAGAAGTCTCCTTATGTGACATATACTCTGGAATCTGCTTCCTAGTTGGAAGCAAAGAGTCGCAGTAATTGCCTGTCCAAAGTTGATTGTCGAGATAATTGCCTTAACAGTGCTTATGCGAATTGAGGATAGCTGTGAGACACGTGGGCGTAGCAGGGTGTAAGAATTAGGGTCCGTTTGGCGGACTGCATTGGGCAAGCTTAAAATCGCGCGGATCAGATTAGTGTTGGGCTGACGCTTTGGCCTATCTTTCCTCGAGATCATCATGACACGTGTACGACGTAGAGTTGGGACCGTTTTGGTGTTTCATCATCTACTATTTCATTCTTGAAAAATTCTAGAGAGCCTAGTCCGGAGGCACTGATTTGTTGTTTGGGAAGGTGGTTCGCACATGATCGGACCAACTCTACCCCTCTCCAACTTCTCCAAAGCCATGGAGAAAAGGGTAGAGTTGTCAAATAACGTTCGAACCACCCTTCTCGGCACAAATCAATGCCCTCAGTCCAGGCTCTGTCAAAGCTCTGTTCATTCTTACGTACTGCAATAAGATTCTGTTTGGTTGTCGAAAAACAAATATGAAAACTTAAACCCTTTTCGTGGATTTCGATTTCGAGCCCCCTCCCCAGCCATTGGTCCTAATAATTCATTCACTAATTGGTTTTGCAAGGGTTTAACCATGACCATCACTACAAAATTTCACAGTACAAAGTCTAACTTACAGGTCTAGAGATCATATGGCAAGCTCGAAGCAATAAACTTTGAAAGTGCGCTAACACTAGGCTAATCAAGCTAGAAGGGGGTGAATAATCTCCTTTTGAAAATTGTTTTGTTATTTGAAAAACTTTGCGGAAGAATGATCAAATTAAATATGATCTCACCAACTCTTAGAAAAATGATTCACGTCCGTGTTCATTCATTCGATTTCACTTTAGTTCAAACACCAACTAAAACACTTCAAAAGATGTTTGCCAAAGATGATGCTTAAGCCTATGAAAAAAAAAATCAAATCAAATCAAATAGCACAAGTAAAACAACTATCTAGCATGCTAGTAAAGTAAACAATGCTAATTAGATAAAACAAAATAAACCTCACAGAGACACCGATATAACGAGGTTCACCTAAGACCGAGTTTGATTGGCTTTGTTCAGTTACTTCCTCGATAAAAAGGACTCGCAAGCCTCAAGTCTTATTACTTGATCAAATGAGAACTCCACTCGCGTGTTGTGTATTGATATAATCACATACTTGTTTATTTAAGAGGAAATAATAACTTTTCAGATCTAAATGTTTTCTTCTTTCTTTTTAAAGTTGAACATAGGTAGGCATGTTGTGTGTTGATATCATTCACAAAGGCATCCTTTCTTTGCCCTTATTAACAATAAAATAATTAGAAAAAAAACACATACTTTGACATATGTAATTATTCCTTTAGCTCCTCATCCGTAGTTTTAATAATTGAGACCTTAGCTATGTATAAGCCATGAAGGCTTCATATTCTCCTCGAGAACAATTAATTACGCTAACATATCTAACGTGGAGAATGGAAGTAAAAATCATTTTTATTGAAGAAAACTAAAAAAACTTTCAACTTCTCTAAAACACTTTCTCTGAAATCACAATTTTTTTTTCTTTTCCAAATTGAGCCACGCACAATTGGTACTATTCCATAGCATCTACATACCGCCAACCCTCAGTCCCCCCTAGAGAATAGAAGGGAACTATTATTTTATACAAAATTTACCAAGAGAGGTTCCTAAAAATTAAACCCTTGAAGTCTTCCATCTTCAGCAACTGAGTCCTTGTTGAACATGATCTTCTTGTGAATGTGTTATGTCTTGTATTGAGTCGCATACATTGGTGGAGTTTAATGAGGATAATAGAAATAGTATTTTGGGGTATGATTGTTTGTTGGTGTTTGAGTGGAGTTGAAAGTTAATTACGAGATGGTGGAAATAAGATGTTGGTGTTGGAAGAGGAAAATGGGAATGACATGGGTGAGTTTTATTAGGAAATAGAATTAGGAGGTTATGTAAAAGTAGAATTTTGTGATCTTAATGGGTCAAGTTTTATGAATCTTTAATTGAGCTCTTGCATACATGCTTGGTTGAACTTTATGATCTTCAGACTCCGACTTCAACTATCTGTCAACATTTTCCCATAATCTCAGTAGAATTTTTCCGCCTCTTCATCATATGTTTGGGTTCTTGAAATTAAATAAAAACACTTATTAATATAATTATAAAATTTGAGAAGTATATAAATATAAATTTGGAGGATTTTCGAAACACGTTAATATGCATTCTTCATTGAGTTGCAATAATGTTGTAATATTACGTGAAAAAGCATAAACTTACTTGAAATGTGAAATTCCCAACTATACGAATAAAATAAAATGTATTTTCCAAGAATAATGTTATAATTGCCATTAGAAGAATACTAAAAATCATATTAATTGTCATTTATCACACCCTAAAACCTTGATTTTGCTAGTCCTCAAGCAAAAAGAAAAGAAAGAAATAGAAAAATTCTTAACTCACTTTCACAGGCATCATCAGTGACACACTTAACATGTAACAAGATTTGAACCCCTAGATTACCTCTAGTGGAAGAGTTGTAGTCTGGGAAGGGTTTCTAGTGAATGTACCCATAAATTTTCATTTTTTAATAAAACAATGAATCTATTTAGTATCGCCATTTTGAGAAACTAGAAAATAAAGTAGCAATGTTTAACCAAGCTCAGGGCACTAACCAGAATCTTATACTCTTTCACTATTCTATCAAACTTGGAGAGTTGTATGTGTAAATAGCCAATGAGATAATAGTTTTTAGTTTCCAAGTTACCTACAACCTTGATCACTTTCAAAATGGATTTTGCCTCGACTTCGAATCTCACTCTCTCATAAGGAAATCACTCAGAAGTGGTTTAACACTCATACTTATATGTGAAACTAAGAGTAAATGTAGCCAAAATTCAAATGGCTCATATACAAGATTTTTTGAAAAACCGGTACATGAAAGAAATAGTGATCTCATGGAAAGGATTATCGTTGACTTACGAACGTTGGATTTAGCACCATAGGATCTTCCTAAATTAATCTCCATGTTAATAGACCACCAATCCCGTAGGATCAAAATAGGACTTTTAGGTTGTAATGGGACTAGGTTTAAGGTTACACAAGAACGGTAAATATGGATTCAAAATTGTTTGAGAATTGCGTCATATTATGATCCACCGGGTGTATTATCTTGAAGATAAGTACTCCATCAATGTTTTTTATTCTTTAACGCTACATCTTTATTGATTTCCCTTTTTAAAACATATGCTCACCACAATTTCTTAAACACAATACATAATGGAAATAGTTATTGGATTGAACTCCTAATTAGAGTTGGGTAACGGGTTTAGGATACAAATAAAAGCTTATGAAAGGCTCAATGGACTAACTATTGATAATGTGAATAGGTGGTTTAAGGCTTAGAATAGATTTTGAATACATAATGCCTATATCATTCCCCAAGTTCAAATGATTTTTTTTTTATGCCTTGACTGGTTGTCAAAAGATTTTCTAGTGTAAATCCAATTTTGATATCGTCCTCAGTTTCAAGCAAAAAACAAAGGATAATGAGATCAAACAACAACTATATATGGGCCCAAAGAAAATAATGAGTTATCAAAATAACTCAAAATAACATATTAACCCTCATAAATAGAATGGCTCGAATCTCACTTAGGGTTATGTCTCCACTAATGACCTAGGATCTCTCAATTGTGCTCACTTAGCTACATGAAATAATATCTTGTGGCTAGTAGTGATAGTAGGTTCCAAACCTGATTTTCATGAAATTTTTTTAGACAGAGGCTAATATTTTGACTATTGTTCAGCTTTGATACTTATCCAAAAAGGAACAATTTTCAACACTAAAGGGCATTTTGACCAAATAAAATCCTAGGAATCTAATTTAAACAAAATTTAATAATAACAAAACATCGATAAAATTTATAATTTTCAACCCAAACCTTAAAAAAATTTGTCCTTGATGTTTAACTATGACACCTTGGTGATACATGATATGATGGATGATAATTCAAATAAGTTGGAACAAAATGTAAATTAAAACTTTATACCTGGTTGATGTGAGGTTGTGGATGTACAGTCCCTGTAAATTTATAGCTCAAACATGTAATACCACAAGTAGTTATATGACATACCGAAAATGGAAAATTGCACCCCCAAACTTGAATATTAGTATTCCTACAAGAAAAATTACAAACTATGCATACTTTTGGTTTTGAATCTTGAACAATTATGGAACTAACGAGTAACAGTAGGATGATACTAACTATTGTACTCGATCAATCCAGACGAACTGCATAGATATAAAAAAATGCTTGGCCTACCTTCCAAGAACACTAACTTTAACGTCTTCAGCCAAATGCAGATGGGGTCAAACCGCTGATGATAATAATGATCAATGAGGAAGACTTCATCGACATCATGAGTCTCAAGCTCAAGAAAAAGGTTTAAGTAGATGTGCATTAACGTTGAAGCGCTTGCCTGTTTTTAGATCTTTGACCTTAATTGCACCATGGGATTCAACGTTGCACACAACATACAAACCAGACCATCGTGGCCATAGTTTTCCCGGAAATAATATTAAGGGCGAGTTGTATAAAATAATCTTTTGCCAGGGAAAAAGTCTTTCCTAATGATATTTTTGTCATGTTCTAGTTTGGTCTTGGCTTTATAAATTCTTGAACTCTCATAGGCATCATTTCTTATTTCTTCCAACTCATCGAGTTGAAGTTTACTACACACACTAGCTATATCCAAATCAAAGTTCATGGCCTTAATGGCCTAATATGTTCGGTGCTCAATTTCAGTAGGGAAATGACATGTTTTTTCATAGACCAATCTTTAAGGTGACGTGCCAATAGGGGTTTTGTAAGCAGTACAATACGCTCAAAGTGCATCCTGGACTCTAGAGTCCTTCTAATTAGGGTTGACCGTTTTATCTAAAATATGCTTAATCTCCCTATTGGATACCTCAACTTGAACATTGGTTTTTGGATGATATGGTAGGGCTACTTTGTGTGTAATCCCATATATACTTCAACATGATCTTCTAAATACTCAGTTGCAAAAGTGTGCGACATTATGACTGATGATATAGCTATAGGAGTACCAAATCTAGGCAAAATCAAGTCATTTAAGAATGAAACCACAACTTTATGATTAGCGGACTTGGTAGCTAAGGTTCCAACCCATTTGGACACATAATCAACTGCCAAAAGGATATAAGAGTACCCAAAGGTGGGAAGGGACCTGATGATACATAAAAAATAGTCACACCCCAGAGTCGTACACGTGTCATGATGATCTCGAAGAATTATGACCTCAAGCGTCAGCCCAACATTGATCCGGCCTTAGCTGTTCTAAGCTCGCCCAACTGCAGTTCACCAGGCGGACCCAAACTCTCACAACATGCTAGGCCCACACGTCTCACAACTATCCTCAATACCCATAAGCCATCTTCAGGCAAGTATCTCGAGGATCAGTTTTGAAAGGGCATTACTGCTCTCTACTTCCAACTAAGAAGCAAACACCAGAGTATCTTCCACGAACTCCTTGTACTATAAATAAGACATGAGGTTGGTAAGCTAAGGTATGCGACAAATTCCCTATTACAGGATTACACCTTCCTAAAAGCCCTGTCTGAATTTAGCATCGGAGTGCCATCGGCCACCCCACGGTGGTCTGTGGCTCACGTGCGTTACTTGTGCAGGTCAGCAGGTCAGTAGAACTAGGTCAAAGCAGGGAGTGGAAAAAAACTACAACAGGACCCATAAAGTTAATGCCCCAAACATTGAATGTTTCAACTACTAAAATGCTTTGTTGGGGTCACTCATTCCTTTTGGTGATCTTACCTAATTATGCCATCGGCAATAACGATGGACCTCAGAATGATGTGCTGATATCTCAGATACAACAGATCGCCAAGGCAGTGGAGACTCTTACGCTACAGAATCCACCATCTGCTAATGGAGACCAAGAGCAACACGGACCCGTGCCTTCAGAAGATGATAGGGAACAAGCGCAAGAGAGTCAGGCCTCTGCTAGTTCTCATTGGACTAAAGGGGCCTCACGTCTAACACTGTGCGCATCGCCATGACAGATATGCTCGGCCTTGGGAACCCCCTCAGTAGAGTGGCACATGATCCGGATGATCATTTGCGTCGTTACCAGCACATAATGGCCCTAAAAGAAGGATCTGAGTTCATCATGTTCAAAACCTTTCCCACCAGTCTAAAAAGTTATGCGCTGACATGGTTCCACAGCTTTCTACCGAATTCAATCGACTCCTTCAAAACACTAGCAAAGGAATTCCTGACATGTTTCGTTAGAAGCCGTTGTTTCAGAAAAGCTCGCACTACATACTCTTTCTAAGGCAGAGGCTTGGCGAGACACTCCGAGAGTATTTCACGTGCTTTAACAACGACCTAACCCTCATCGACAGGTGCAGTGATGATACAGTCGTGACGACCTTCACTATGGGCCTCATAGAAGGAAAGCTTTTTGAGGACCTTACCTTGGAGCCCCCTCTGGACATGGCGGAGCTCCCTAAGAACGTCTAGAGACACATCACCTTGGAGGAGTCAAGGACCACTAAAAGAGAAATCGAAGGCGACAGGAAGCCCTCTTCTCTTAGGGACAAGAATGAGAGAAAGAGATGCGAGGACGAGGAGCGGAGTAAAAGGAAGCGCAACGACAATAAACCGGACCCTGGTCAGACCAGGCTGGAGAAATCATCCAACTACGTTGGATCCAGAGCAGTGACACCCCTAAGCGCTAACCTGTCAAAAGTACTTAACTCCATGAAAAGCTGGTAAGAACTGAAGTGGCCCCTAAAGACACACGGAGACCTATCCTAGCATGACAACGACAAATACTGCACGTACCACAAGGAGGGCGGCCACAACACCAACGACTCACTACAAGAAAAAGGACATTAATAGCGTTTCAAAAACGCTATGGTAGGATACCATAGTGTTTCAAAAACGCTATGGTAGGATACCATAGCGTTTTAGAAAACGTTGTGTCTGCCGAAGCTATAATAGACCCAGGGTCTATTATAGCGTTTTTAAAACGCTATAGTAAGTTGGCCTTTTATAGCGTTATGGTAGAGTCTACCATAGCGTTTTTAAAACGCTATGATAGAGTCTACCATAGCGTTTCTGAAACGCTATTGTAGACTCTACCATAGCGTTTCAAAAACGCTATGGTAGGTCTACATAGCAAATTTTTTTTTTAAATTTCATTTGCCATCAATTTGAAATTTCATAAACGCTATTATAACACTGATTTCTTTAACCATAGAAGCTAAACAATTTGAAACTACGTTTCGAAGAAAATTGAACAAAGAGGTGAATGATATATTTATCAGATTTCCCTGAAGATGGTAAATCCCATCAAATAGAGACATCAACGGTAAAAGTGGAATGGATATTCTAATATAATTTGAAGCTCAACAAATCAGTTTGTTTTTCACTTTCAAGCACTGTAAGACGAGCTATCATTTACATTCAAGCATAAAGAAATAGAATTACAAGTAGGAGATTTAGTATTTGGACTAATTACCATCAACATTGCCATTTGATTCGTCTTTCTTTTTCTCAGACATTTTGTTCCAAGAAAAGCTGAATTGTTCTCCAGCAGTGGTCTCCACCAGCCAGCCAAGTGTCCATATGCATGCCAGTTGGAAAATCAACAAATAAGCACCGCTTGTTATCAGTGGCTGCTCTTGTTATCAGTGGCTGCTCTATCATAGAGCATTTGCATGTGGGATGGTGGGACCATCTCATCTTGCAACCCCGAAAGGAATAGGATCGGCTGTCTGATCTGCAAAACACACAAGTTACATAATGATTAGGCTTGAGGGCAACTAGCTTAAAGCCTTTGCATTCAAATCGTGCTATAATTTCTGAAACCTGTAAGGAAAAGAAAACTGTTAGGAAAGGGAAAGTTCTAAGACAAAATGAAACAATATGAAAGAAAGCCAATTAGCATCCACAATAAAGAACGCAGATCCAAGATTTTCATGGATTGCTGAAAATCAGAGTCTTTCAGATGTGTATTTTTTCCCCTTTCTTATTTGCAATACTGAGTTGTGCAAATCAGCAGGACATGAGTTTTGAAGACTTTTGCTTGCATGGATTTAACAATTCCCATTACACACACCGTTAGGCTTGATGAAATTCACATACTACAAAACAATATCATACTACAAAACAATAAAAGTGCACTGAAGGTACTAAAACACCAGAAGGATTTTCTTACCAGACCTCTCTGCACACCATCAGGTTTAATTGCAATAAAAGTCTGTTCCATCTGAAGCGGGCAGTAAAGTGTATGTTACAAATAGCGATAAAAAAATAAAAAAGAAATAATAGAACAAGCTGTTCTAAGTTGGAAATGATGTCATCAATGGTATTTGGAGTACCTCTGCAGCATGTGCCTCTTGATCTTGTAGCATATAAACTAGAGGATACAAAAGCAAAATCAAAACTTGAAGAATAAAAATAATTGCAGAATGCTAATAAGTACATGTTAAAGATGCCAGTTTTGTTAAGAGAGAAACCAGTGAAGAATATAAATAGCTTCTGATACACAATGAAATGACTACAAGTAACCTACTAAATAATTGAAATGGACAAGCAAAATGATGCCTAACAATGAAGAAAATCTACGAAAAGGTAGGCCTGTTTTGAAATATGTTGGGGTTTGCATCTCATTATCATATAGAAGGAATGACAACCATATTGACACAATTTCACACATTTTAAGACTTAGCAGCTTCCCAAATCCATTAATAGTTAAACTTTCACAGTGAAATTACTTTCAAACAGAAGTCCAGATGTAGATAAAGAGATACAGTTAAAGGATCAGTAGGAAGTTTTGATCACTGCAGGAAGCAAGTTGGTAGTGAACAGATGGGACAGTTTAGGTACTAAAGTTTACTGTATGGAGAACTCTAGGTAACATTCAACATCCGAATGCATCCCACGCCTTTTATTTCAACCCAATGCAAATACCACATTAGTTACTGTTGAAGAGGTTGCGAATGCCCTCTGTTATAACTTGAACAAAGGCAGGGGCCCTCTTCTTTTGCCTGAACTTCATCTAGTCACCACCAACATTTCTTCCTACTCAGACCTTTTACTTTGAACGATCATGTCCTTTCATACAATAGAACTGAAGAAGCATTACTAAAAGATTTTTAAGTATATAAAACAAGTGACCTTTTATCCACAAAAAAAATACAATGAAATCATAGAAAATCCATTCTGACATTGGAAGAGATTCATATGGATTGTGTGTTTCATAATTGGGCATTCAACCAAGGCTGCAAATAATTATACACCTAAAACATCCATTATCAAGAGATAGCATGCTATTATATACTAAAGAATCTCCACAGCAACAGTTTAATTAAATATATATACTCCATTTGTTCAGAGTGTTGGACTGAAACCTTTTAGGATCCCATAGGAGCAACTATTTAGTACAATATGAAATCTAATACAGCATAATAGTTGGAAAGACAAAGATGCGGTAGGAAAACCTGCTGTGGGAAGGGCAAGTGCTCCTGAATACCATCCCCGAGCTGCATTCTTTGCATCCTCCCTTGCATAAGAGGATTGGGATAGTAAAGATCCTCCTGTGGTACCAGTTCATTTAGCATATATAAACATTCCTTACATGTAGGCATCTAGCAGGTAAACTCAACTAACCTTAGCGCAAACATGTCGTGTTTTGAACCAATTTATTTCATGGTAAGGCTGAACATGAAGTTCTTCCCTCAGAGATACAATAAGATTTGTCATTGGACCTACGAACCTCTTCCCATATAAGTATGACATAGGCATGTAAGCCATTCGACAGAACAAACACCTCGCAGAATATAAGAGAAATGGAGTGAAATTCTTGAATGTAAACAATAGAACTCACAATAGAAACAATAGTAGTGTGCATAGAACCTCATACAAGTAATAATCCAGTTCACTATTCTCATATGGTTCCCGGATCAGATAGTTCTCAAGCAACAGTGTAAAAAAGACCACAACAACAAACCTCACCTTCTTGGGAGAGATGTAGCATTGACCATTTGGTTTAGCAGCTCTGGTGGCTAGACGGGCCATTAGCATATTTCCAGAAACACCAGCACTTGCAACTGCTTCTTTAACTTGTTAGAATCTTCATCAGTTTTGTCAGCGAATGACGTTTATAATCCATGAGAATCATTGGGTGATCGAAAACCCGATAACAAATCAGTATAAGTAGGCTCGTGCCTTAATGGCAGTGGCCAATTTTCTGACCTATATTTCCTTTGGCTGGACACCGAATCAATCTTCTCCTCATGTTGCAATGTTGTCGATGAAACAGGTTTTTGAGCAGTGTCAGACTCATTATGTTCAGCAAGAGAACCTCTCAAGGTCGAGGTTTCTTGACCTTGCAAGACCCTCGAAAAGCCATTTACAGGTGCAGGGTCTACAGTGACTTTAGATGGACCTAAGCAAGTCAACAAACTTGTCAATGACTTGACATACTCTACATTGATTAGGTAACTAGGTAACCCGAACTAATTGACAATAAAGAGATAAATGTGTCAAGCATAGTAGGCTCTACCTTCCCTACTGAGAACAGCAGAATCTAGGGATGAGGGAACTTTGGGCCTTTTAGGCCGAGGCATCTGAAGTGTATTTAGAGTAGGTAGGGCTGAAAACCGAACCATCGGTTCGATTTTTCACCTAAACCGTGAACCGAACCGAACCGACCTAGGTCGGTTTTAAAAATTTCAAACCGAAACCGAACCGACCATTAACAAAACCGATCCGAAACCGAACCGATTCTAATATATGCAAACCGTAACCGAACCGAACCGACTAAATTCGAACCAAAACCGAACCAACCGACTATTTTAAACATATTATATTATTTATATATAAAATATATATTATTTATTATATATATTCGGTCGGTTCGGTTTGGTCGGTTAAAATCACATAAAAACCGAAAACCGAACCGACCACTTCGGTTTTGAATTTTTTAAAACCGAAACCGATCCGAACCGAATTTAAACCGATCCAATCGGTTCGGTTTTGATCGGTTCGGTCGGTTTAGTCGGCCCTAGGAGTAGGAGTTAGTGCAGTTTCAATTTTCAATGGCTAGACCTTCTATGGGCAAGGAACAGAAGAATGTTCATCCCACCTAACCTGTAGAAACAAACAATACAAACAAATTAAAAACAGAATAAAGTAAACAAATAAATTTAATAAATCCAAATATTCTTCAAAAAAGTGATTACCTTGAGGCATCTCCATTTTGAAGCAGGCCACTTGTTCGGATCAGAGTCTCTGATTCCAACTATGGTGCCTGTAAACCTGTCATATGAACTAAAAAAGAATCCCGAGAACTAAGATAAACAGGGAGAGAAAAGACATCGCTCATAGTAAGAAGACAGCATAGCTAAGCTTATTCAGTATGTGGAGCACCACTAACATACCTCTGCTCTGGAGCTTCTTCACCTTCAAATCTCATCTTGAACCTCATTCCAATAAAATAATTGTTCTTGGTGGACTCCATATACTGCTCAAAGGGCACAATAAACTCAGCAGGGCTTGTCCTATAACATGATAAACGATTAGGTAACAATTAAATGTGTAATCTAACATAACAGCACATATTTCCATAAAAATGGAACTGGACCCATAGAGAAATTGATTTACTACAACTTATATGCTTGCAGGCTGCAGCACAAAATCTTACGAGTAATGGCAAATCATACCTCGGTTTGTAATAGACGGTAAACATAGTTTCAGTTGATACAACATGCCATGTTGTAGCAAGCACACCCAAGTGCATGTTGTGACTTGATATAACTGAAGACGGGACATTGCTCTGTTGCCTCATTGCACGCCTTACACCAACACGAAGTTCCCCATTTTCACCTCTGAGAAATGTTAACCATGCGTTGAATATGTTATCACGCATTGACACATTTTAAATCAATGAAACTCATTGTATCTAAAATATTGTACCTAAGAAAGATAAAAGCATCTCCCGCAACCAGCTTTTTAGAGCTTACAAAGACACTCCAGCCACTTTGAAGCAAGTGTTTCCTTGGTTTACCTGGCACACAAACCATTCGCATCTTAAACACGTCAATTTGAAATTCAATATGGAAGAACATAAGAATTGGGTGTACGACGATGAATTGTTAAAAAAAAAAAAAAAATATATATATATATATATATATATATATATATATAGTTCTCATCCAAAATGACAATCAATCTCTCTAAATGCAACTAAGACATGAGATAGCGGTAGGAGTAAAACCTCTAATCAGCCGAGAAACATGATCATGATCAAAATGGTAGATAACTTAAGGTCTGTGATTCTCTTGCACTATACATTCAACTTGCGCAGATTATCAAATGATATGTGCCTAAAAAAGAATGCAATTGTGAAACCGTCAAAACAAATGATCAACAACTCGGCTCGCAACCAAATGAAAACAAAGAGATGAATTTTACCACGGAAAATATGCCGAAATCTCCATTCTATTACATGTAAATCCTTAGCTACCAATTCTTGAGTTGGTGGTTGCCTGCCCATATCCTGGTAAACAGAATGATATTGTTAACAACAGCACATCCAAATCATATACGATATACCGAATCGAAAACAAATGACAAGAGAAACTTACCAGACGAGGTAGGCATTCATCTGCGTGCCGCCTTAACATGGAGAATCCTCCATGGGTGCTTGTATCTGATGCAGTTAGTGTCTTACAAAATGAATGAACATGAGGCCGCGGTGGCGGAGGTGGCACCACTTCTTTCTCCACCGAATTCTCATCTCGCTGCAAAAACCCATCAAAATGTTTAGGATTTTTCAAAAGGAATTACATTACTATTGATAACAAAACAAATCAAATCAAAGAACAACAAAAAGATCAGAATACTTGCATTAATTTCTGGTAACAAAGTCACTTGAGCAAAAACCTCATCAGTGTCTGGTTCAGCCTACAAGTAAAAATCCCAGTTATAAACCCACAATTCTGCCATTTTTTGCTTGATTAAGAAACTTACAATTGACACAAAGAAGAAGAAGAACATGAAGCTAAGATCTGGAAACCCTAGATCTCTGAGAACCAGCATTGATGGCGCACCACCGATGCATCTTATTTTGCCACCACAATCACTCGCTAGTTCTCACCGTCATAACTCCTCCGCTTCGGCTCAAATCAACTCACCTTCTCTTCACTTTGCTTGCTTGAAGAGTTGTTTATTCCTGAGTGAGTGAAATGGAGAGGTGAGAAAAAGAAATTGGAGAGATGAAAGAATGGTAAAATCCAGATCTAAAGGGAACCAAAGCAGAGAGAGATAATGGCCTTGGATGAGAGAAAAAGAAGATTGAAGGAGCACATACCTGTTGCTTGTAGAAGAAGATGGAATGAAGGATGGTATGTTGCTTGCAGAAGGATGGAGTGAAGGATGGTATGTTGCTTGCAGAAGAAGATGGAGTGAAGGATTGTTATGTTCTTTTGATTTTGCTATGTTTTCGGGCAATAACAAGAGCAAGAAGGAGACGAGCAAGAGGTCGAGCAGATAGAGCCGAGCTAGAGGTCGAGTAGAGATAGGCGAGCAAGAAGGAGATGAGAGGCGAGCTCTGTGGTTTAGTGTACTGAATGGGGGAGAGGAGAGATAAAGTCGCGGAAAAAAAAATTTGGGAGCGCCAAAACGCCCGCCAGATTTCTATAGCGTTTTTAATTTTCTAAGTCATTCAAAATTGATTTTTTATAGCATATTTATAAAAAACGCTATTGACAAATGCTATCAATGAGCATTTGTGTTGTAGTGACTACAAGAGTCTGAGGTATGAAGTTGAGTACTGGATCCGCAAAGGCAAACTGAAAGAGTTCCTGAAGTCTGAGAAACCAATGGAACAAACCAAGGACAAGGGGAGTCAGTTGAAGAAATAAATAAGGCGACTCCAGGGATAATCTACATCCTTCATGGAGTCGGACCGAATGAAGACCAATCATACATGTCCCGCAAGCGGACACTACTGGATAAGCAGACACAATCCGCAGATGAGGATAGACACATCTGCCACTCATGGGTTCAAAGCCCCATCCCCACCTTGACCTTCACGGACAAGGACCTCGAAGGAGTCCGAGTGCCACACAATGATGTCTTAGTCATCTCGATCTCCATAGTAAAGTGGGAAGTAAAGAGAGCTCTGGTTGACACAAGAAGTTCACTTAACATTCTGTTCTACAACGCGTTTCGCAACATGGACTTTAAGGAGGAAAACCCGACGTCTTCTGAACACCCGCTGATTGGATTCAGAGGGGAGAAGTGTTTCCCAATCGGAAAGATAAGGTTGGTTACGGTAACAGGAGAGACACAACTCAGGAAAGTCCTATTTCTGGACTTCATGGTGGTAGACACACCGTCATCCTACAATCTCATCCTGGGAAGACCTTGGCTCCATCAGATGGAAGCAGTAGTCTCCACTCTTCACCAGTGTGTTAAGTATACCGCTGACCACTCCGAAGGAATAATACGTGGAGACCAACCTACGGCACGAGGCTGCCACTACGCCACACTGAAACATATAGAGTGCTCCCAGATTCAGTTACATCATGCAGAGTAGCCTAACCCAGTGCAAGGCCAAAAGACGATAGAGACATCACTTTCAAGCAATATAGGAGTAACAAGCTCTTCTGCCCAGCAAGTCGAAAAGGCCATGGCAAGTGGGAACACATCCCTGCGACATTCTGTCGGCGCAGAGATCCACCCCTCTGCAAGGTTTACTCTTCAGTATCCTATGTAACGCCTCGACAGTTCGCCAAATGATCCGCGAGAACAACCCAAATCCACTTCAAGGCCAGATTCAATTTCTCTCCGTCAACAATTAGTTTGCTTTAAGTTGTTTATTTCCCTTTCCATAGTCAATATTGAGTTTTAGTTCTTAAGAAACTTATGTGATTTTTAATCATTTAAGAAATAAAGGAAAAATTACGAAAAATAAACTCTATTGATTATCGAAAAAATGCAACAAGCACCTTGAGGCAGATACAAAAGGCTACATATTATGAACACTTTGAGGCAGATGCAAAAAACTACATACTGCAGACATCTGATCAACATGGACTTGCTTAAACTGTCTGACCACTTAAGCAACACGAACAGTCCGGGGCAAGCTAACCACAATCGAAAGAACGCTCCATCGAATGCCACCATCAAATATGGTGTGCGGGGTACAAAATCAGCAACCGGGAGTCCCGCGATGAGCCACTGCCAGATACGGCTAGCTCACACGTTCGACCCGTCCAAACGGTGAACTTGGGACAAGTATCAGTTCAACATAGGCAGGGTGCACTTTCGGGCTGCGGGGATGAAAAGGACATCCAGGAGTCAATGGCCTAATCCATGGACCATCTCCAACTCCTCTTCATCTCGAGATCCCGAATTCCAGCACAAAGCTGGCCGACAGGGTTATTCGAGAAGTGGCGGAAGCGACCACCAAGGAATAGGACGCAGATGCTATATCTGAGATCAAACATCCAGGAACAACGATAATGCACCTGCACATAATGGACAGACTCTTTCCTTGGGATAAAATTCGTACTACTTCTCCTCAGTATGAAAAGAAATTATGAGACCTCAACGGACCAACTACATGCCCACCCACATCAGATGACCACGCATAACAACGACTATCTCTATGCCTTATCAGCGCAAATGTCATAACATTTGGAGACTCCATAGACGGAGATTCAACTTCAACCTTTGGAAAACCCAAAGCATTTTCCTCAGCCTTTGAAAAACCCAAAGCATCTTCTTTAGGCAAGGGCATTACAAAAGATAAGCTCTGCGAAAGATAGTGCCTACAACGATTGGAAAACACCATTATATAGACATGATGGTTCACCAAGTGGGCACTCAAGCATTAACTGCCAAGCATTGAATACTGTATGGAAAACTGGAAGACGACGGTTCCCATGGAAACTGCACATACCACGTCAATCAATTAATGACACTGCACACAACCCCGTCAAATTAGGGGGAGTAACCGATACTAAATCATCACGTAGCCTACAACGTACGTGTGTCACCATGTAATCTACGCTGTACACATAACGCACCATGCAGGAAACCTTAGCCCTTCTTCTGCGAGCCCATGGACTCGACCAATTATTCAAACAACATTTTGTCACATGCTTGGCATGAACACTAGAGATCCTAGTCAACCTTGACAGATCACTAGCTGATTTAAGGTAATTTCATCCAGTCCATGCAACATGTTGATGGATTAGGTTCGCACGCCCCTAGCAGGCGAAACCTCTATTCAAACCAGGAAAGCTTAGTCATCCAAGACTGATGACAATGGCTTCTGGTTCATCCTGATACCTAGCCCGCTCAGTGCAGGCATTGACGGTTTAGGAAGTGGGAGTCTGATCAGCGCTACCATACCTGGTGATGACGAATTGCTAGGGATCACTGCCCCATCCGTGGTCTGTGTTCGCCAAACCTAATCAGGTAAGCCTAGATGGTGACAACTAGCAACGGAAGCTTATGATCAAAGCCCAAACCTGTAGCCCCCTACTGTGAGGATGTAGATGGTTTTGAAGGTGGGAGCCTAGTCAGTCCTGAATTGATTCCGACGGCTCGCCATGGGACCACTGTTTTTAGCGTGGCCGCCAAATCACCAAACCTGGACTTGTAGCCCACGCTATGAGGGTGTAGATAGTCTAGAAGGTGGGAGCCTTGTCAGCCATGACCTGATTAAGACGGTTTGCCATCGGACCACTACTTTTCATCGTGGCCACAAAAAAACTCCCAAATTTGTAGCTTGGTGCACTCAGGTGTAGATAATTTGGATGGTGGGAGCCTAGTCAGTCTTGTCATGATTCCGATGGCTTGCCACGGGACTATTGCTTTTCAGCTTGGTCGCCAAACCTCTCTCGAATTCGTAGCCACTACCGCGCGGGGAGGGTGTAGATGGTTCGAAAGGTGGGAGTCTGGTTAGTCATGAACTGATTCTGACGACTTGCCATGGGACCATTGCTTTTCAGCCTAGTTGCCAAACCTTTACTCCCCGAATCTGTAGTCCACTCTACTCGGACATAAATGATTTGGAAGGTGGGAGCCTAGTCAGTCCCGAACTAATTCTGACGGCTTGCCACTGGACCACTGCTTTTCAGCCTGGTCGCCAAAACTTTACTCCCTGAACCTGTAGTCCACATGGCTCGGACATAAACAATTCGAAAGGTGGGGACCTTAAGCAGCCCGCTACACGACCTCCGCTTCCATTCAAAACAGCAGACACGAACATGAATCTAACTGAGTCATTATCTTCACGCTCAAACAGATTGACATCCTAATGTTAAGCGAATACCACTTGTGCCGATACAAATATCGTACGGCCAGTGCCCAGATAAAAGCTACTTAGGATGCCAACCCTAGCTTATGACGACTGAATCGGCACGAACACTCTGACATGCATGCTTGGTCATTACAACTCGTTCACAACAGCAGTTACAGCCGACCAGTCAAACTAGCAAGGTAACCCTCAATCAACTTACCTTGGGGATAGGGCACAGCTCGGATGACTCAACCCTCAGCTAAATTAATTGTTCGTAACATGCCCACTACTGGACATGACTACACCGCGATGACCCCGAGTCATTCATAGCACAAATCGGTCCAGCTCTCTACCGCAGACAGACCAATCAACGTCCTATTATTCAACCAGTCTATGCCAAAGTAAGACGACAAGGCGAAATGAAAAACACGCAATAAAGACAACAACTATGGAACGGATAAAACTATTTTCATTAATGGTCAAAGACAAAAAGAGTACAAGCACACAAAGTTCACTCCTTATCGAGAGAGGGTACAGAAATGGAAGAGTTAAGCCTAGTGGAAGAAGGAGCAGAAGTTGTGTCCACACACGCCGCAACCTAGACATCAGGGCTCAAACTATTTTCCTCACTCGATGACGTCGAGGTAACATACATGTCCACATACGACATCTTGTTATAACGGTTGAGATTCCACTCCGGATGCTTCTTTTTATCAGCTCCAGCCATCCATGTACAACCCGCACCTTTGTGTCAACAAGTTTACACTCCAGTAACTCCAACTTGCCAGTCAGCGCGTCGACCTGAGACTGCTCTATGGCCAGACTGCTCTTCACGACACTAAGTTCATGCCGCCCCGATTTGAGCTGGTCCTCGGCCTTCCTCGCTTTTCGAGCATAGAACTCCACATTGGATTTTAGTTGTTTCTTCTCAGCAGCCCAGTCGGCTTCCTTCGAAGTACTCTCTTCAACGAAAGACAACAGTTCAGAACTCGCCATAGCTGCAGCTTCCTACAGAACCTCAACTTCTCGATGGATACAGCTCAACTCCTGCCTAAATTTGGCCCTTTCGGACACCGCCTCTGTCAGATTACGCTCAAGGTTTTCCAGACGAGCCCATTATGCCACAACGACCATGGTTGACCAATCCAACCGCTTCTTTTTGGCCTCCTTAAGCCGCTCAATTTCATGGAGCACATCAGAATACAACGTCTGCATATGTGTAAAGACATGTTCCAAGGTGTATACTCTCTCACGAGCCAACTCAACTTCCATCCCAGCAATGGTCGTGTGGCTCAAATGAGACATACTCATCATAAGGTACTTCAAGCCCTTATCTATACACCCTTCCAACGAATCCTCTTGGGTTTTGGAGCATGATCCATCAGCCAGTTGTGACGCCTGCTTATATGCTTCCTCGAAACATACTTTACATCCACCTCTTGGTGCTAGACCTATGAACTCAGTTTCACCAAATCCAGTGCAAACAGGCTTATCCTTACGCCCGGATGAAGTTTTCCCTGATCTGGAACTATGTCGGCACTGCCCTTCACGGTCGCACCATCCTTAAGCTCTCTTTCGTGTCCTTTCCCCTGTCAATAGCAACAACCCCTTTTTTGCGAGACGGCTCAATGGGATCCGGAGAGAGAAAATGCAGCGAAGTGTCCAAAGGACCCTCCAACACCTCTAGTTGAGGCCTAAAGTGAGATGACAAGAAATGCGAACTGCAAGAGACACGATCGGTACCATGACCACTAATTGGTGAAGCAACTATGCGGCGATCAGATTCTACCACCTCAGACAAATCCTCACAAGAGCCTTCTGCCAGAGTGGCCTCATGTGAATCAGCACCAGCGGAAGCAACCATTGCAACCCGCACAAGACGACCATTCAGATCCTCGACCTGCGCATCACTAAGGTTTGACCTGCAGAAAATGCAAGCGATGGTTAATCGGCCCGCTATCAAACACATAAAATTCACAAGAAAAGAAATGAACTTACGAAGCGGCCTGAACTGTCACTCGAGTGGACAACCCTTGCATTGGAAGTACTTCGAATCCGCAAGGGCCAAGAAGCAGTACTTCTGCCAGAACTTGAAATCATCAGACAGCTTAACGAAGCAATTCAACGACTTCATCTTACAAACAACATTACTCTTTAGCCAGGAGAGGTCAGCAACTTAATCACCAGCAGAGTCATGCTAACGTCAACCTCCTTACCACTGAGTAGAGTCATGAAGATGATCCTATATCCATTGGGCCCTAACTGAGATGGAGGAATCCCTAAGAATTCCAAGAACTCCCAACTCACATCCAAAATTGAAAAAGGCACTCTAGTTTGAAGCATCCCGCGGTGCAAACAGATAAAACCAGCCGGAGGTGACATTGGCGTCTGGTCGCCCGTCAAGAAATACGACAGCATGTTCTTCGGGACCCCAAACTTCATACGAATGTTAGCAAGACCAGGTTCGGATATCAACCTGTCTTAAAAAAACTCTAGGCCCTCGGCCAAGACACCATCATCATGAAGGTTTTCTTGAGCCATGAGGAAGATGAACAATCTTTTTTAATCAGAGCGATAGCTTCGAAAGCAAGGAAAGTAGAAGAATCAGACTTTACACAGCGGATGACCTACATAGATGTTGGCTTCCCGCCTCTTTTCCGATGAACCAACACACTTTCAATTAATGCAGCGCGTGGCTCAAGCAACGATTCAGACTCAATCATCATGAGCGGCGCATCCCTTCAAGAGATGATTTAGTGAACCGATGTGACGACCCACTAACAAGGGGGGAGCAGCTGATGATACATAAAAATGGTCACACTCCAGAGCCATACATCTGTCATGGTGATCTCGAGGAATTACAACCTCAAGCGTCAGCCCAACATTGATCCAGCCCTAGCAATTCTAAGCCCACCCAACTGCAGTCTGCCAGGCAGACCCAAACTCTCACAACATGTTAGCCCCCCATGTCTCACTGCTATCTTAAATACCCGTAAGCCTTCTTCAGGCAAGTATCTTGAGGATCAGCTTCGGACGGGCAACTACAGCTGCTCTCTACTTCCAACTTGGAAGCAAACACCAGAGTATCTTCCACACAGGGAAACTCCCTTCTACGGATTGCTCTTGGATTGGAAACTATCTCCTGCGTATCTAAAAGCACAGAGCTAACATAGAACTTCCCTCCTACAACACGACTCCTAATTAGGGAAGGATCTCCACAAAGAAGTCCTTCCTAAACTACGCCTACGATGGCCTGGTATAACCAAAACTCCTTGCACTATAAATAAGACATGAGTTTGGTAAGCTAAGGTACGTGACAAATTCTCTGTTACAGCATTACACCTTCCTAAAAGCCATGTCTGACTTTAGCATCGAAGTGTCATCGGCCATCCCACGGTGGTATGTGGCTCACGTGCGTCACTTGTGCAGGTCATCAAGTCGGCAGGACTAGGTCAAAGCAGGGAATGGAAAAAGACTGCATCAGGACCCATAAAGTCAATGCCCCAAACTTCGAATGTTTCAACTACTAAAATTTTTTGTTGGGGTCACTCATTCCTTTTGGTGATCTTATCTAATTGCTGACATCTAGGGCAGGTACGACAATAAGTGATGGTGTCCTTAAAAAGGGTTGGCAAGTAAAGTCTAGATTGCAATATTTTTCTAGTTGTCCGTTGTGGACTAAAATGGCCACCACAAGCCTTGTCATGACAAAAGGACATGACTGACTCTTGGTCAGTCTCTGGGATACACCAACAAATTATCTGATCAGGAAAATATTTAAATAAGTGCGGGTCATACCAAAAGTACGCCTTAACTCTAGTAAGGAACCCATCTTTCTCTTGCTTAGACCACTGGGAAGGGATCAGACTTGTCACAAGGTAGATGACAATATCTGCATACAATGTTTCTTATGAAATTGCAAACAAATGTTCATCAGGAAAATAATCAGAGATTGGTTGAGAATTGTTGATGGATTGGACAATGAGGCAGGATAAATTGTTTGCAACAACATTTTCTAATCAATTCTTGTCTCGGATCTCAAGGTCAAATTATTACAATAAGAATGATCCAACGTATCAAACGAGGTCTGAAATCCTTTTTAGAAAGAAGATGTCTCAATGTTGCATGACCAGTAAAAATAATGACATTAGACCCAAGGAGATAAGAACGAAACTTGTCAAGTGCAAAAACGACCGCCAACAACTCTTTCTTAGTGGTATAGTAATTGTTTTGGACATCATTCAAGGTTCAACTCGCATAGTAGATCACATATGGCAATTTATCCATTCATTGCCTCAAAATAACTCCTACCTCATAATCAGAAGTGTCACACATAATTTCTAAAGGAAGATTCCAATCAGGTGGACGAGTAATGGGTGTTGTAGGAAGACTTCATGCTCAAAAGCAACAATACAGGCCTTGGGGAACTCAAAGGGGGTGTATCCTTTGCTTAGAGATGAGTCAATGGTCTTGCAATCTTGTTAAAGTCCTTGATAAATTGTCTATAAAACCCAACATGACCAAGAAAATTTTGGATGTCTCTCACAGACTTGGGAATTGGGAGGTTCGCAATGAGTTCGACTTTGGCTTTATCATCTTCAATTCCTAAACTCGAGATGTTATGACCTAGGATAATACGCTCTTAACCATAAAGTGACACTTTTCCCAATTAAGAATTATGTAGGTTTCATGACAACGTTTTAGCACAACAGAAATATGTATGTAGACATTCTTAAAAAGATTAACCAAATACTGAGAAGCCATCTATAAGGATTTCAAGAAATCGCTCAACTGTATCATGAAAAATACTCATCATGCACCGCTAAAAGGTAGTAGGTGCGTTACAAAAACCAAAAGGCATACGACAGTATGCAAAAGTTTTGAACGGACATGTGAAAGTGGTTATCTTTTGGTCATCATGATTTATAAGATTTTGGTTATAGCCAGAATAATCATCTAAGAATCAATAGAATGCTTGACCAACTAATTTCTCCAACATTTGGTCAATAAAGGGAAGAGGAAAGTGACCTTTCCTAGTCACACTATTGAGCTTATGGACAAGGGTAGGGATTAACTCATTGTGTTTGTTAGGGACCACTGTGATCCCTAACTTCTTGGGCACCACCTGAACTGGACTGTCCCATTGGCTATCAAGAAGTTTGATGACTTCGGCTCTCACTACTTCTGATGATACATCAAAATAGATTGATCATCACGGTCGTACACATGGCAGAGAACATCCATCACGAAGATATGGCGTCACATCTATTAGGCCAACTCATAAAACCCAAAAAGAACAAAGCCAATCATATAGGCCCAGACAAGGCCCACTAATGAGAAAACATAAACAAAGCTTGAATCCAGGCTCAAACGAATCAGAGCCCCAATCCAAGCCCAACATGAGTTCTCTCATAAAGAAAGGGAATGTTGCACCAAAAAGAGTCGTGGAGGGATTTACGCCTTCACGGACGCATCTCCATTAAGGATGAGACTGTTACGAGAAACATCTCTTCTGTTGCGTCTCAAATGCTTATGTCACGCAGAGAATCAACTGCGACAATTATAAAAGGTAAAGGAAACATTCGACATAGGTATGCAACTTTAACTGAGTTTTGTTCAAATTTCCTTCCTTCTTCAAATAGAGTTGTTGACTTAAGCATCGAAGTGCCTTCGGCCACCAAAAAGGTGGTCCTTGGCAGTCTAACATCTGTTTTGCAGGTCAAACACACAGGAAGACGATTTTTGAACACATCAATTTGGCATCGTTCGTGGGGAACGACGAGTTTCCTTTCTAAAAATAAGATCCATGGTGACAAAGCTAACCCAAATCTGATAGAAAATCAACGAGCCGTCAGAACAAATGACACAATCTACAGATCCTCAACCCAGTGATGATCACGACAACTCTCCTACTGGCAACGATGCATCAGAAACAGCTCACGAACAAGAAATAACCCAGATCATCGGACCGATGGCGCCCGAGAATTCGAATCCATAGCACGCAATAGCTCAGACAACCCAAACATCTAGCGACGCTGCCACGGATCTTCGGGTAGACCTGCTCATGGTCGAGATGAACTACATGACAAAGATGCTGGAAAAAATCACCCAGGAGTGCATCCAACTAGGTGACCCTGTTGAGGCACCGCCCCAACAAAACTCTACCAACTAAACTCAAGGAAGTGACGAAGTCCCAGCAAAACCCCAATAGGGAAACTTTGAAAGCAACGAGCTCCCCCAAGGCAAGACTCCACAGTGTGATGGAATGCTTGCTGAAATTCTGTTCAAAGTAGGAGTCACGGATCCCAACATACTATACGAGTTAGCCAAATTGCCATTCTATGATGCCCTCATGAAAATGGCAATGCCAAAAAAAGTTTACTCCACCAAAGTTCGAATTGTATGATGGTACCACCGACCCAACTGGTCACCTGAGACACTTCCACCACATGATGACCCTGAAGGAAACCACGGAGTCAATCTTATACAGAACATTTCCGACCAGCCTCACCTCCACAATGATGAACTGGTTCAACAGTCTACCACCGAGTTCTATAGACTCCTTCCAAGCGTTAGCCACAACTTTTATCATCAAATTCGTCGGGAGATAGAGAGTGAGGAAAGGACCACACTACCTCCTTCATATAAAGCAAAAGCCCGAGGAAACAATATGGGAATACGTTACTCGTTCACCAACGAACTGACAATGATCAATGGATATAACGACGACACAACCGCTGCAACCTTCATCGATGGACTAAAAAGAAACCCCTTCTTTGATGCCCTTAACCTAGAGCCTCCAAAAGGCATGGCGAACTTATTGAAAATGGCTCAAAAACACATTTCTCTCGAGGAGATGAAAGCGCCAGAGGGAAAAATGACCAAGAAAGATATAACCTTTCAAGGAAACAAGAGAGAAATGAAGAAATGAGACGAGATGACAGACAACGGGAGAATAACATCCAATTAAAGAAACATTAGAATGGCGGAAGGATTGATTTGAGCCAACAAGAATCCGAGAAGCTACAATCAACACGGCCCCGACACGAGCGAGTAACGAGCATGATGAGGAAGACATACAAACCATATACAACCCTGAAAATGAGTCGAGCCAATATACTAAAGCATATAACAAACTGGGATAACATCAACTGGCTTGTTAGGATGAGAGGATACTGGAAGGAAGAAACAAAAAACAAATATTGTACCTTCCATAAAGATAATGGGCATGATACCGAAGACTGCTACAATCTAAAAGACGAAATTGAGCATAGGGTTCAGAAAGGACGATTCGACGAGTTTATCGGAATGCCAGATAAACACCTCACATGGAAGGAGAAAGCAGATAGCACTGCATGATCGAAATAACAACCCAGGGAGCTAATATACGCCCTAAAATGCATAATCGGAACTGATTTATATCAGAGCAAGAGTACTAACGAAACCAGACAAGCCATTCCACGAATGCATAGATCATGGAGAAGTTTGCACCAACCAACTAATGTGATTCAAAGATCCTACCAACGGATTACCACCCATTTTTGCCGAATTGATTCGAACCAATCTCCAAGCTCAATATCATGGTGACATACCATATGATAAGCTTACGTTTGGTGACATGATTGCCTTTGTTAATGAAGTTGCCTTGCATCTCTGCAATGATTTGCCTCTTAAGGCCAAATTAAAAAAACAAAATATTTCAAGTCCTCGTGAACTTGGATCATTTTTTCAACAATATGGGTATGAAGATTTCAAGGCCCCTTTTCATAAACAAACATCTCGTCAAAAGTATAGGTCCCATCCGGCCCGTGCTTTTAAGTCCAAAAAAGCTTATGGCCCAAAACAGCCTAAACATTTTAGTACGTATTACTCCAAGCCCAAAAGGCATGGCACTCATAAGCCCAAGCCTTATAAACCCTTTAATAAATCCAAGGGCTCAGTTGTTCAAAATCCCATTTGTTTCAAATGTGGTAAACCTGGCCATTATGCAAAAAAATGTCGCACCACTCAAAAGATTCAGGAAAACAATGCTCCTGAAAACATTAAAAATATGTTTTTCAAAGTCATGGTCAATTCTGAATCAGAAAATGACTCATCTGATGATCTCAAGGTCTATCAATTACGATATGACACTGACTCAGATCAATCAGAAGAATTTGATCATGATCACTGTGTTAACGGATGTCAATGCAATGCCTTAGCCAGTGTCAATATGCTCTCGAAATCAAAAGAAACCAGTTTTTTTTTAGATTTTGTAGATCGTATTGAAGATCCTGACCTTAAAACTAAGTATCTTAAGCATATTAAGACTACTCTTACCAAAAAACCTACTCCTGAAATTGTAAATCTCTTTTACAATCATAAGGAGATTATTGACAGATTTAAGGCTCCGACTCATCAACTGGTTACCTTATCTGATTTACAAGCCGAAGTGAATACCATGAAAAAGGAGATTCATCAGCTCAAGCAAGGACAGTCCTGGCTTGAACAAACACTTATGAATATGCAAAATCATAATTTGCAGACTCACAATGACCAATCTCCTTCACTCTCTGGTATTCCTTCAACCTCTGAAGTTGATGAACCAAGTATTCCTCCTTCTTTTCTCAATGAAATTAGAAAAGTTAAGTTTCATAAATGGTATATTAATGTAACTTTGGTTATCGACCATAGTTATAAAATCAATACCATTACTCTTGTTGATTCTGGACCTGATCTTAACTGTGTTGCTGAAGGATTAATATAGGGATGGCAGTGGGGCGGATTTTCATGGATATTCGCCCCACTCGCTCCGTTTGGGGCGGATTTGGTTAAGGGTATATGGAGGTTGGGGCGGATACGGATATCCAAATTATATCCTTTATTATTCGGGGTGGATACGGATTTAACCATATCCGCCCCGCGGATATCCGTTTAACCGGTTAAATTACTAAACACCCTTAAACTATAAATAGGGAATACCCTCGTCTCATTCTCATCTGTTTCATTTTTTTATTTCATTCTCATTTCTCAACTCACACCGAGGTCGAAGTCGAAGGCTGCCTCAGCCCTCAAAGGTGGTCGAAGGGTCGGCCTCAAAGGGTGGTCTCGGCCTCAAAAGGTGGTCGAAGGTTGGTCTCGCAGGGTGGTCTCGGCCTCAAAGGGTGGTCGCAAGGTGGTCTCGGCCTCAAGGGTGGTCGCAAGTTGATCTCGGCCTGATCTCGGTCGAAGGTGAGTCGCATGTGGTCGAAGACTCTAAGATCTGAGTCGCAGGTGGCTATGAGATCTGAGTCGAAGGCTCTGACATCTGCTCAGATCTGAGTCGCAGGTGGTCGAAGGGTGGCCGAGTCGCAGGGTTTCTCGTCAGTGAGATCGTCAGAGATCAGATCGGGTGGTTCGATCTGCGTCTGCGGTGGCTCGATTTGGTTGTTCGATCAATCGATTTGGTAGTTTTGTAATTCGATTTGGTAGTTTTGGTTGTTCGATCAATCGATCTGGTGGTAATGAAATGGTTGTTGTTGTCTGGTTGATAATTTGAGAATGAAAATGATGTTGTGATTTGTTGTTGTTCGACCTGTTTGTTGAAAATAGTGCTGTGATTTGAGAATGAAAATGGTGCTGTGATTTGAAAATGAAAATAGTTGAGAATCTATTTTTTTTTTCTTCCGGGAATTTGGGGCGGGGCAGATATCCACCAATCCGTCAGATTCGGGAATGGTTTTTACAAAATATGGTAAATGGATATTCGGGCGGATTTGAATATCCGTCATCTCCAGCGGGGCGGGGATGGATTTGTCCAAATCCGTCCCAATCCGCCCCGTTGCCATCCCTAGATTAATACTTGTTCCCTACTTCAAACCAACAAAACAAAAATTATACACTACAAATAATAACCAATTACAAGTTCAATACAAACTTACAAATGATCATATATGTCAGGATTCTATCTGTATTAAACAAAATTTTATGTTAGTTAAAGATATGGTTCAGAAGCTCATTTTAGGAACGCCATTTTTAACTACCATTTATCCATTTAATGTTACAGAAGCTGGTATTCATACCAATGTCCTTGGCGGAAACCTTACATTCAAATTTCTTTAACAAACCAAAATTGTTGAGATTAATTCTTTGAAAACAAAGAATTTTTTCTTCACTTTCATTTCAAACAAAATTCAACACTTAAATTCTCTGAAAACAGAAATTTCCTATAGGCGTGTTGAAGAACAGCTTAAGGATTCCTCCACTCAATCCAGAATTATCCAATTCAAAGAAAGATTGGTTTCAGAACTTTATTCTGATCTACCTAATGCTTTTTGGAACCGCAAACAACATATGGTACGATTACCATATGACCCTTCTTTTCGTGAAAACCAAATTCCTACCAAGTCTTTCCATATACAAATGAATTCTGAATTAATGGAATTCTGCAAATTAGAAATTCAAGGTTTGCTTTCCAAACAACTAATTCAGCCTTCCAAATCCCCGTGGAGTTATGCAACCTTCTATGTCAGAAAAGCTGTTGAACTTGAACGAGGAACCCCTCGCTTAGTCATCAACTACAAACCCTTAAACAAGGTTTTACAATGGATTAGGTATCCCATACCTAACAAAAGAGATCTTATTAAGAAATTACACTCAGTACGTGTCTTCTCTAAATTTGACCTCAAATCTGGATTTTAGCAAATTCATATTCATCCTCATGATAGATACAAAACAGCGTTTAATGTCCCATTCGGTCATTATGAATGAAATGTTATGCCATTTGGCCTCAAGAACGCGCCAAGTGAGTTTCAAAATATCATGAATGATATTTTAACTCGTTTTTCCCAAGTTTTCATTGTGTATCGATGATATATTGATCTTCTCTGAGTCGTTAGAGGACAATTGGAAACACTTGTATCAATTTTACAAAATTATTAAAGAAAATGGTTTCGTTTTTTCCCCAACCAAAATTGATTTATTTCAAACAAATGTTTGATTTCTCAGCCATAAGATTCATCATGGGATGATCACACCAATCTCTAGAGCTATAGAGTTTGCTGATAAATTCCCCGATGAAATTAAAGACAAAACCCAATTACAAAGGTTTTTGAGCTCTCTCAATTATGTTACTGATTTTTACAAAAACCTTCGTGTTTTGCTTAAGCCCTTATTTGCAAGACTTAAGTCTAACCCAGGTCCATGCACTGAAGCCCATTCTCAAATAGTCCGTCAAGTCAAAGCCCAAGTCAAGAGTCTTCCTTGTCTTGGGATCTCAAATCCTGTAGCTTTCAAGATTGTAGAAACCGATGCGTCAAACCAAGGATACGGCGGTATTCTTAAATAGCGTCTTTCGGAGTCTACTCAAATACAATTAGTCCGATACCATTCTGGTATTTGGAATCCAGCCCAAAACAACTACTCAATAGTCAAAAAAGAAATTTTATCAATTGTTTTGTGCATCATGAAATTTCAAGATTATTTGATTAATCAAAAGTTTTTACTTCGTGTTGATTGTAAATCTGCAAAAGAGATTTTAACCAAAGATGTATTAAATCTCGTTTTCAAACATTTTTTTGCCCATTGGCAAGGACTATTTTCAGCTTTTGATTTTGATATTGAATATAATAAAGGAGAAGATAATTCTCTTGCAGATTTTCTAACAAGAGAATTCTTACAAAAATGAGTTCTCAAAACTCTTCTTCTTCTCGTCCTCCCCCTTCTCAGAAGCCCCAAACTAAGTCCCAATATGCTATGAAGCCTTCTGCTTCAAAGCAGCAAAATCCTCCTCTTTCTTATGCTCTTGCCTTTACAAATCCCTTTCAGCCTTTGTCCCAAACAGAAGAATTAAGTTTTCAATGACAAGTTTTACAAAGCCTCAGACCTCGGCTCCAAATCCATACCTTACAAAACCAAGCCTGGAACAGATCACTATGATCAAACCAGTATTTTATTCCCTTACAAAAGAACCTCATTCACTATGGTTGACTCCGACTCAGTATTGATCACTCACCATAAAGATCCATCTCATCCTGAGACGATCATCCATTCCAAATGTCAAATTCTGAAGATATTGTCTGAAGCGGATTGGAAACAACATCCTCGTTTTCATAAGAAGTTCTCAGTCAATTATCTTCCTACCTCCTACAATTATCTAGACTACAAGCAAGCATGGTTTAGAGCTTTCTACCTCTTTTCCCAGAACTGTGGTCATTCATGGTTCTTTCTCTTTTGCAAGAAGTTCAATCCAAAATCAATTTCGTTGTGGTTCCAACACTCATGGTGGAATTATTTCAGTCTAATACAAGACATCTTGCCTTAACCAATCAATGAAGAATGGCAAGTTTTCAAATCAAATTTCAATCCGCCAATTCCAGTTTCAGAACAGGTATCGTTGCTTTGGTTTTTTGTCAAATTCAATCTGTCATGGATCTGCTGTTGGGATTATTTCCTCATAGCTCTCTCAGTTCCATGTCAATCGACTCAAGCTCCTATTTGGTTCTGTCGTCGATTCAAAATAGTGGGATCAGTTTGATCACACCAATGTTACAAAAGAAGCAGTTACACGCTTCTTCTCCAGCAAAGGCAATTTACCGAATCCACAGGTAAATCCAATCAAGTCTCCTTCTCAGGCTCAACTTCTTCGACAACACATCAAGAAGCAGCTCCAAGGAAAACCTACAAAGTAAGAACTGTTGGAAACTCTGTCTAAGATCTGTTCAGAAAACTCAGATGAAGACGATGATCCGACAGTACCACACAATGAGGATGACTGCTTTGGCATTTTTTTGCCATTAGCATAAAGTCCTTCTCTACAAGCATTATTGTGTCTATGAATCATCATGGTTCTAGAAGCAATAATTACAAAGTTACAAAGACATCTGCCACCTCCGCTACAAGACAAAGTTACTTTCGGCCAACCGACAACATCTTCTTTACAAAGCAACCGCGTGCATCCACAGTGCATGCATTTTCAAAAGGTAAACAGTTGAAACATCTTCAATAGTGTTTCCACCAACTACAAAAGCGAATAGTATTCGCACCAACTCCAATAATACAAGCAACATGACAAAGCTTCTCCATTCAACTTTTCATGATTACAAAGGACAAACGTCCACCCACTCTCCACATCACCTTCGAAAAGGCTTATCCCTTTTCTCTCAATTATTGTAATCCTTTTCTATTTAAGCAAGTGTGTATCTTTCTGCATAAGGCAAAACTTACCTCCCCATGTAATCCTTTACTCTCCTGTAAGTTTCTTTCTCTTGTACTTATTTTCCTATTTTAATAAATAAAAGTTCATGCATATGTTCTTCTTAATTTGTTTTCTTTTCAAACATTTTCTAAGAACTTATCTTGATTAAACATCTTGTTATACTGGTCAACCAATATTGGCCCAGTATCGCCACCGTTCACTTGAAAAGTTTAAAGAAAATTCTTCAAATGGATTCTCTACTTTAGCTTTATTTGTTTTTTTTGTGTTTTCTTTTAATTGCTTATCTTGCTCTCTCTTGTCTTCTGGTTTCAAAATTTTAATGCAATGGTGTTTCTTGGTTTGTAAGTCATTCTAAAAAAAAGGGATATTCATATATATTGGTCCCTTAATTTTCAGATCTATTGTGGATATATCAGCCTTAATCATGAATGTTTCAATTTATGAGATGCTTTTTTAAGGGATAAATCATGGCAATGTCGTAGATATTTAATGTTGGATATATCAAAATTGCTCATAGCAGTTCATAAAAACAAGAAATAAATCATGGATTTATCGATTATATCTTGGATACTTCGTCTTTATTTAGTCTGCCTACACTTGCCAGTGCTTATCGCAAAGCTAGGAGAGTTAGCAATTACATATACAACCATGGTTTGATACTTATTTTGATGAGAACTTACATAGGGAGAGATTTGGTTCGCCGGGCACCTACTAGGTAAATTAGCAATATATACTTTTGTTTGTATTTTATGTTATTTTAAGTTTTTAAGATTATTTTATATGTTCATTTATAACCTTTAAATGTAGGTTTGGAACGAGATGCTTGACTCTTGCAAGTATTAAGAAAAATAGACAAAAGTTGGAGGAAATGTTTGCATCTACAAAGTAGGCAAGGAGTCCGTATGCTAAGCAAGTTGAAGGAGAAGTCGTAAAAAAAATATTGAGGGACAACAATACTTGGCCCAGCGTCACCTACTTCTTGAAGGGTACAAAACCTTATTCCATGTCTTGAGGATAGTGGATTCAGAGACCGTTCCTGCTATTGGTTTCTTGTACGATGCAATGGATTGAGCAAATAGATGTGGGATATCATTGATAAGAGGTGGGATAACCAATTGCATAAGAACCTCCATGTTGCATGTCATTTTCTCAACCCGTGAATGGTGTTTGATGTTAAGTAAAGACTTTCTAATTGCATGGAGAAGTTGCTTCCAAGTACCGAGGACATTGTAGATGCGTTACTCGATCAGTATCTACAGAAAAAAAAAAAAAAAAAAAGATTATTTGGTAGAATTAAAGCAAATAAATCAAGGCACAAACTAACAGAGTAACTACTAGAAGTTCAAACAAACTAAAAATGGCACAAACTTATAGCTAAGATCAGTCAACAGAACAAGAGCAATTTTAACTAGTTTGCTTACAAAATCAAAGTTTCAAAATCAAAGTTTCAAAACCTAAGTTAACAAAGTAAATAACAAGCTGATGATTAACAAACTCCTAGTCCATCGGAGCTTTCCCTATGCCAGACAGAGTGTGGAACACTTTAGCATATTACATTTACAAATTACAATTAAATGAAATCATAACATTTTGAGTAACTTAATCAATTACCTTTTCCACTTGTTGAACATCCAGGAACACTGGACTTATTTGGTTCCTTGTTTTTTCTATTTTTATTCTCGTCAATCGTAATGGCATTAACATCAAGTTCATCAAGATTTTGATACCATTGAGCTTCGGGACAAGGGTTTGAAACCACTAGCCCTTGAGGATGAGGTGCCCAGGTGGATTCCCTACATCACCATTTCCACCATCTGCAGTTTAAGCAGAGGGTACAACTTCAAGATCTGGCTCCACTAGCCATTCATTGTCACTATCTACCGCAATTGAATCCAGTGGAAATGGTGCATCTTCATTAACTTTGTCTTGTCCACCCATCATCAACTTTTTAGCATGCAATTTTTTGTTGTATAACATTTAAGATAAACATATTTAGTGAGAAAAAAAAATAATCTTCAAAATCAAAATATAACATAAATACAAGTTTACCTGGAGTACGAGTATGATTTGATTTAGTTGTTTCAATTCTACCAAATAGTCTTTTTTTCTGTAGATACTGATCGAGTTGCGTATCCACAATGTCCTTCTTTGTACTTGGGAACAACTTCTCCATGCAATTATAAAGTCCTTGCTTAACATAAAAAATGTTTGAGAAAACATCAAACTCCATTCGCGGGTTGAGAAAATGACCTGCAGCATGGAAGTCCTTATGCAATTGGTTATCTCACCTCTTATCAATGATATCCCATATTTCCTTGTACATGGGAAGCTCATTGTCAAAATTCAATGCGATCTCCTTTTTTGCTTTATCCACTGAATCATACAAGAAACCCATAGCAGGAACGGTCTCTGAATCCACTATCCTCAAGACATGGAATAAGGGCTTTGTAGCCTTCAGGGAGTAGGTGACGCCAGGCCAAAAATTGTTGTCCCTCAATATTGTAGATGCAAACATTTCCTCAAACTTTTGTCTATTTTTCTTAATACATGCAAGAGTCAAGCATCATGTTCCAAACCTACATTTAAAAGTCATAAATGAACATATAAAGTAATCTCAAAACATAAAATACAAACAAAAGTATATATTGCTAATTTACCTAATAGGTGTCTGGCGAACCAAATTTCTCCCTGTGTAAGTCCTCATCAAAGCAAGTAACCAACCATGGTTGTATATGTAATTGCTCACTCTCTTAGCTTTGCGATAGACATTGACAAGTGAAGGCACACTAAATAAGTCCCCAAGCATCAGATTTATGCAATGAGCTCCACATGGTGTCAAGTACAAGTGTTTCCTCTTCTCCATTAACTTCTTTCCAGCAGCTTTGTAGTTAGTTGCATTATCAATAACGATTTGTACCACATTCTCCTTTCCCACCTCCTCAACAACATCATCAATAAGTTGAAACAACGCATTTGCATCATTGACAATATCTGATACATCTATACTCTTAAGGAACACAGTTCCTTCTGGATTGTTCACGAGAAAATTAATGAGTTGGCAACCCCTCATGTCTTTCCAACCATTAGACATTATTATAATGGGATAGGCCATGTCTTTTTCACATCCTTGACTATCACATTGGTTGAGTCCACTTCCTTCATGAGGATCCAAGTACTAAGCTTATATGTCGATGGTGGTTTCACACAACGTTCATTATTGTGAGCTGCATATTTTGAAACTTACAAAAACATATTTGCGAAAGAAGAGCTACTGGCAACATTGAATAAAATGTCATTCTCAAAAAGAAGCGGCCAATGTCTAGACAAACTCGGTTTCTATGCTCTTTCGCATTGACTGTGTCGGGTCTCAATTCTTATGTAGGTCTAGTTGGATTCATGTAATCATTAGTATCCACCACAATTCTATCCATCGGGCTCCTCACTATGCCATTAAAGAATGAGTTGGATCCACGACCACTACTAGGAGTAGGTCCATGAGCATCCGTAGGAATAGAAGTCATTTCTTCATCCACGTTTCTTCTATAGTATGAACCCCTATTAATAAGAAACTCAAAGTTTTGTCTTTTAGTTACCTTTTGCCTTACACCAAACACAAGTAAATTCCTCCAAAGAGGGTTTGACTACAATAATTGCATTTCACATAGGTAGTCCCGTTTGGACCCATTACCCTCGCGCCATGCATCCAACACGAGTTACTAGGGTTACTCATCCGTGGTCTCATCTACAAAGATATAAACAAAATATGTAAGTCATACTCACTATGTCCAATAAATTCATGTTGCAATGGCATTGTACTAAAAAAATGCTCATATATGATATATTAGTCATACTCACTAATATATGATATATTGTAGTAAAAAAAAAGTCCAACAAATAAAAAAAACAAAGTCCAACAAAAAAAAGACTCGAATAAAATAGAATCTTGACAGATTAGACAGCGAAGTATTATTGGCAATGTAAACCGACCTTAAAAAAATTTTTAATTCCTCCACATTATAAGTGTAAATCTCCACTAATAAAGCCATCCCTTACTCCTAATGAATCATAATGGAAAAATAAGATGAAAGACAAAATGAATCCGTTACATAGAAAATTCTTTGAGTCATAGACACAAAGCATCAATATTAAATTACAATATGGATATAAGAATATCACTGTAATTTTCAATTTTACAATATGGAATTTTCATGGTTGACTTGATCAATCTAGAAAAGGGAAGGGGGAAGAATATGAAATTTTCATGGTGTACTTGATCAATCCATAAAGGGAAGGGGGAAGTTGTAAGAACGTCTATAAGAATAGAAATCCAACACGTTATGTCCAATCATGAGAAAATAGTTTGCTTCTTCTTCCCATTATGGAAATTTTAGTAGAAATGTAGAATAGAATGCACTATGCATTTGCATGTTTTGAACTTAGAAAGTAAATCGGCATTAGAACTTAGAAATTTAATCAGCATTGGGAAGTAGAAGAAAAAGAAAATCTATGGGCGTGAAGTGGAGAAGAAGAGAAGCGTGATGTGATGTTGCGTGAAAAAGAAGAAGTAGAGCAGAAGGAAGGAAGACTTACTTCGAGCAGTCGAGCAGAAGAAGGTGAAGTTGCGTGAATCGTCTAAATCGCCCTCCTCATTCTTGGTTTTTGATTTTTTATATTAGCGACGGCAAATAGCCGTCGCTAATTGGTTTTTTTTTTTTTTTTTTAATTTACACTAAAGAGATTAGCTACGGCAATTTGCCGTGGCTAATTGGTTTTATTTTTTACACTAGCGACGGCAAACAACCGTCGCTAATTGGTTTTTAAAAAAAACACTAAAGAAATTAGCTACGGCAATTTGCCGTGGCTAATTGATCAAAGAAGATCTAAGAAGATCAGATCAGATCAAAGAAGATCAGATCAGATCAGATAAAAGACGATCAAAGAAGTTCAAAGAAGATCAAAGAAGATAAGATCAAAGAAGATCAGATCAAAGAATATCAAAGAAGATCAGATCAAAGAAGATCAGATCAAATCAAAGAAGATTAGATCAAAGAAGATCAAAGAAAATCAGATCAGATCAAAGAAGATCAAATAAAATCATATCAAAGAAGATGAGATCAAAGAATATCAGATCAGATCAAAGAAGATCAAATAAAAGACGATCAAAAAAGTTCAAAGAAGATCAAAGAAGATCATATCAAAGAAGTTCAAAGAAGATCAAAGAAAATCAGATCAAAGAAGATCAGATCAAAAAAGATGAGATCAAAGAAGATCTAAGAAGATCAGTTCATATCAAAGAAGATCATAGAAGATCAAAGAATATCAGATCAAAGGAGATCATATCAGATCAAAGAAGATTAGAAAGATGAGATCAAAGAAGATCAGATCAAAGAAGATTAGATCAAAGAAGATGAGATCAAAGAAGATCGGATCAAAGAAGATTTCAGAAGATCAGATCAGATCAAAGAAGATGAGATCAAAGAAGATGAGATCAAAGAAATTCAAAGAAGATCAGAGAAGATTAGATCAGATCAAAGAAGATTAGATCAAAGAAGATCAGATCAGATCAAAGAAAATCATAGAAGATCAAAGAATATCAGATCAAAGAAGATCAGATCAGATCAAATAAGATCAGATCAAAGAATATCAGATCAAAGAAGATCATATCAAAGAAGATCAGATCAAGGAAGATCAAAGAAGATCAGATCAGATAAAAAAAATCAGATAAAAAAAATCAGATCAGATCAAAGAAGTTCAAAGAAGATCAAATAAGATCAGATCAGATAAAAGAATATCAAAAAAGATCAGATCAAAGAAGTTCAAAGAAGATCAAATCAAAGAAGATGGGATAAAAAAAAATCAGATCAAAGAATATCAAAGAACATCAGATCAAAGAAGGTCAGATCAAAGAATATCAGTTCAAAGAAGATCAAAGAAGATCCGATCAAAGAAGATCAAATAAAAGAATATCAGATAAGATCAAAGAATATCAGATCAGATCAGATCAAAGAAAATCAAAGAAGATCAGATCAGATCAAAGAATATCATAGAAGATCAAAGAAGATCAAAGAATATCAGATAAAAGAAGATCAAAGTAGATGAGATCAAATCAAAGAAGATCAAATCAGATCAAAGACTAATTGGTTAAAAAAAAAATTAAACACTAAAGAGATTAGCTACGGCAATTTGCCGTGGCTAATTGGTTTATGATTTTTTTACATTAGCGACGGCAAACAACCATCGCTAATTGGTTTTTAAAAAAAAAAATTTACACTAAAGAGATTAACTACGGCAATTTGTCGTGGCTAATTGGTTTTATTTTTTACATCAAATAATCATCGCTAATTGGTTTTAAACAAAAAAAAAATTACAATAAAGAGATTAGCTAGTGCAATTTGTCGTGGCTAATTGGTTTTTGATTTTTTATATTAGCGACGGTGGTTTTTAAAAAAAAAATTACACTAAAGAGATTAGCTACGGCATGGCTAATTGGTTTTTGATTTTTTATATTAGTGACAGCAAATAACCGTCGCTAATTGGTTTTAAAAAAGAAAAAAAAAATTACACTAAAGAGATTAGCTACGGCAATTTGTCGTGGCTAATTGGTTTTATTTTTTACACTAGCAACGGCAAACAACCGACGCTAATAGTTTAAAAAATTTTATATCACCGATCCGCGTGAAACCTCATCTCAACCGTCAATAACACCCAAAAATTTAGCTGAATCCAACGCTCTAAACCAAATCACGTCATCGATCCGCGTGAAACTAACACAACCAATCCCCTTCAATTACATTTCTCTATATAAATTTCAATTTTTTCTACAAACCAACTTAAACAGAGGAGAAGTCTGCCGCTTCCTCGACACCGATCCCGACCGCCTCCCTCGACACCGATCCATACCGCTTCTCTCTCCCCTCCCTTCCTCCGCCGCCTCTCTCTCGGAGATCTGAGATCTGATATCTCTGATCTCGGAGATCTGAAATCTCTGATCTCGGAGTTCTGAGATCTGATATCTCTGATCTCGAAGATCTGAGATCTGATATCTCTAATCTCGGAGATTTTAGATCTCTTAGATCTGAGACCTGAGATCTCGGAGATCTGAGATCTCTTAGATCTGAGACCTGAGATCTCGGAGATCTGAAATCTCAGATCTCAGAGAGATCTCCGATATTCTATAGATCAAATTTTTTTTATTTTTATTTTTTGTCATTTTTGTATGGATTCTTTGTAATTTTTGTATGATATTCTATAGACTGTGTAATTTTTGTTATAATTTTGATCAATTAAGTTTAGTTTTGGTAGTTGATATTAATTTTCAGAATGGAAAATCATTAATAGCTAATTTCATTATAAAAAATGAAATATAATTTGTAATTTATAATTTGTAAATTTCATTTGTCAATATGATTTGCAACAAAGTTGTCCCTAAATAGCCACGGGAAATACCGTGGCTGTTTTGTCAATTAGATTTGCAATTTTGCCGTCGCTAATATAAAAATAATGTAAAAATATTTTTTTTAGAAAATCAATTAGCCACGGCAAAATGCCATCGCTAATATAAAAATAATGTTAAATTTGTTTTTTAAAAATCAATTAGCCACGGCTAAATGCCGTCGCTAATATTAAAATTATGTTAAAATATTTTTTGTAAAAATCAATTAGCCACGGCTAAATGCCATCGCTAATATTAAAATATTTTTTTAGAAAATCAATTAGCCACGGCTAAATGTCGTCGCTAATATAAAATTAATGTTAAATTTTTAAAAAAAAAATCAATTAGCCACGGCTAAATGCCGTCGCTAATATTAAAATTATGTTAAAATATTTTTTGTAAAAATCAATTAGCCACGGCTAAATGCCGTCGCTAATATTAAAATATTTATTTTTAATACCATTTAGCCAAGGTAAAATGCCGTCGCTAATATAAAAATAATGTTAAAATATTTTTTCTAAATACCATTTAGCGACGGAACTTTCTGACCTAGCCACGGTTTTTTTGCCGTGGCTAATCAGCGACGGGATATTTGCCGTCGCTGATTCAAATAGTGATGATAATATGAGCTACGGTATTGCGACGGTAGTTGTGCCGTCGCTGATTCCTTTTAGCTACGGTTTTGGGACAATTAGCAACGGATTTTGGCCGTTGCTAAGTTCAATTCTTTTTGTAGTGCTTTTAGTCTGCACACCAATTTGTCTCATGATCCAAAGTGCCTAGCTTGTAAGCTCTGATGACAGTTAAAGAACACCATTTGTGTTATTTTTAACTTTTTATTGTGTTATGGCATTTGGAGCAAGGAATGTGATTTTGCGAAATCTCGTGAAATTTCAATGAAAATTTCGTATTTTTGAAATTTCGAAAAGAAAAAGGGCGAAAGAAAAAAATTATATTTTTTCAAAAATTTTGAGGTTTTTTCAATAATTTCGGAAATTTTTCGTGAATTTTGATTTTTTTTTTTTTTTGTGAAAATACAAAAACTACTACCAAAAATTACAATTTTGGGGGAATTTTTTCTAAAAATTTCGCCGCCTGAATTTTTAATTATATATTGATTTCATGTTATTTCATTTTTTCGGTATTTAGGCTTCATTATATATTGATTTTATGTTTATTGGTATTTAAGCTTCATTTTTAATCTATTTATTTATCTGAATCTTTTTTTTTTCATATATTTTATATCCCTCGAAATTCATTATATATTATTTTTATGTATTCTCGAAATTTTACGTTTTTTCTTTATACACCGAAATATTTGTTAAAATCAAGATATTGAAATGAACGAAATCACAATCCTTGATTCTGAGTATGCCATCTTTGTTATGTTGATGACATTGGAGTCGACATTATATGGTGTGGCACACACAACTATGGATCACACCAGATATATTTTTGTTATTCTTTTCTTACATTTGTGAGAGTCATTTTTGTCAACCTCGAAAAACAATTTACTATTCTTTACCATATTTCTTCTTCTTGTTGAGTGGCAAAGGAGAAGCTTCTGATTGTGCCTGCTTATCTCGGGTGCACTTCATTAGGTGTCTCTGTGACTATTTCTTACGTTCTCTTGTTGATTTGTTTGTTTGTTATTTATTTATTTATTTAATTTTGTTTTTGTGCTTTCCAGTATCACTTCTTATTGAATCTCTACCTCATTATAGTTAGTTGATTAACGGGAACACGATTAATCTAGTCCGCTTACCTCAACTAAATGGAAGTGTCTTCCAGGCAGAAGCCATCAAGTCAAGGCTCCACAGTGCTGAAAACAAAGAGAAAGACAACAACTCAACACTATTGATTACTGCTGATCAAGTATATATATATATATATATATATATATATATATATATATATATATATATATATATCAAATCTTCTATTTATATCTTCATCTATTGATTGTCTAAGTCCATATACTGCACTATAAACTATGTAACAGTGATGATTACCTTCGCTGGGGGTCCCGTTGCATTTCTAGCATTTTGGTTTGATTTCCTTCATTGATGCTGATGTTTAAATGTTTTAAAATATTTGAAATTTGACAATAAAAAATGAAAATAAGGGAGTAAAAATAAAAAATAAATATACTATGATAAGATTTTATTAGTTAAATTGAATTGTACTGAGTTCCTTTTAGTGGTTGCAACTTTATTGCAGCTCTCAAGCTTCATTCATTAGGAGTTTTGTTGCATTTCACCTACATATATGTTCCCTTATTTTCTTTAACTTTTAAGTGGGTCCTTTGTTGGTGTTTTTATCGTTGTTGATTTAAATACATTCTCCTCATCCTTTGTTTGTTTGTTTGAATTGGCACTTCCATAGTTAACAACATGTATTGCCAATGACAGCCTAGTTGGACGGTTAAGGTTGTGGTGATTTAACTTTCACGTCTTGAATTCTATACCAAGCAACAACACGTTTGTTTTTAAAAAAAAAATATGTACTATCCATGTCAAAAGTGTTGTCCATCTTGTAAGCTTAGATGTTTGATCGAAAGTCATGCACATTTCGGTCAGATCCACTATTGATTGCTGATCCACCTAACATTTCGGCACATATTTGATTTGAGTTGGGCATCCAGTTTTCATCTTTTGAAACTTTTTTTAATGGTAAAAAGTCCTCGCATTAGGAGAAGAGTGAATTTAAAATAAATAAATAAATAAATAAAATCTAATTATAGCTCACGCCGTGAGAGTTCAGAGTACGTACCATATATTAGAAGTTACTAAATACTAATCAATTCACAAGTCAAAAATTGTCTATGTACTATCAATTATCATCTCAAATTGTAAGAAGGCATCTCCAACCACATCAGAATCATTTTCATTCATTTCTTTTGAGTTATTTTTTCTTTTTCTTTTTCTTTCTAAGAAACGTTCTAAATCTCTCTCAATTCAGAAAAATTTCTCAAGTTTGTTCAGTTTAACCCTAAAAGAGGGTAAATGAAGATTAAACAGGTCTGAAACGTGAAATAAATAAGTACATAAACAAATTAAAGAACTAATGTTTTAAGGTCTGGCCCCAACCACCCGAAAGATGATACGATCCCTGTGTCGGAGCAATTTGTATCGATGTGGCTTAGATACAAATTACCACTAATCATTGGATTCTATGTAGCATGAAGGATCGGATTTGTAGCTGTTGTCCACGTGATAAATACATGCATAGCCTACAATCACCTTTATATATTTAATGATTATTCTTCAAAGGTAAATTGTTGGCTATTATCACGTCGGATGTACTTGCTCCTTGTTGAGAGATTTATAAAAAGCTGTCCACTCTGCCTGTGATGAGCATATGCTACAGATGACTAAGATCATCAGTAAAACCGTTAGTAGCTCTACTTATCGGATCCTGGCTTGAGATAAAGTCATGATCCTAAACTAGTGCTGTGTCATGGATTGGATTATGTCAGTTCTATCCATCTCACGTTTTTAGGATATTAAATTTGAATTCGTGATATTCATTTATGCCCTTCCAGATGTTGATCCAATTTGACATTTTGCTGTATATTGGGACAGAACTTGAATTATTACAATCCTTATTAACGTACTTGTCCATACTGTTCCAATCCATTAAGATTCTTTCATCCAATCTAGGTTTGGATTTTGGATGGTCAAAAGATACTTTAAACTTTATCCAGGAAGTCTAGTAATTCAGTCCTTCTAAATGGCGAGGAAACGGGCGAGGGGTGGGTGTTACCACTCATCCTCCTCGATATTTGCAAAGCTGCGCATCTCGAAGGCGCAGGCACGTATCTCAAGGGGGATGAGCAATCACACCCACCCCCTCGCCCGTTTCTTCGCCATTTAGAATTTTCCCTAGTAATTGGATGATCATGTAATATCCAAGTGCAACTCTAATCTTTGTGTCAGAGTTATATCCTGGTGTATGATTGTGATAAACTCCAAACTCATCACATACTAATTTCATTTATATATTTAGATGCTCGAAAGATTAGAGTTACATCAAACCAAAAGAGAAAATACCAAAAGTAACCCTCACAAATAACTTCATTAAGTGTATACTAGCTACACTGGTACTATTAGGCTCCTCATACCATAACAGTGGGCAGGCAGAAGGATTTATTAACACCAAATCCTCACACAATTAACTTCACTACCCAATAGCTAAAATGAAATCTTCTCCTGGTTCTTGGTGTCCTTGGTCACCAGATGGCTTGCTGGTGATGGAAGTACTAAAATGAAAGCATCATCGAGAGTGCTCCTTTTTTTTTTTGCATTTAATTTAATTTTCTTAGTGCAAATTTACATAATTTCAGAATCTGACTTGCAACTTAATGTCATCCATCGGTTTTGAGGTGGTGGTCTATATATGAAGGGATAATCAGAGAAAAGCCATCCAGCAAGGAAGAAGCGCGTGAATACATCAAAGGTTTATTTTTATGTTATCTTGTGTTCCTGCTAAATGAGATTCGTTGAATGCACTGTTCACACTAGCATTACTTGGAGGCTACTCTGGTGGGCATGCATCAACCATAGGATCCGTGCTTGTTACCAATCTCAAGACGTACAGGAACAAGAAAAGGAGGATGGGACCGAGTCGAGGTAGTATTTGTTCACCACACTATTTGCTTGAATGCCCAAAATGTGAATGCATGTGCACACGTCTATACACGGGCATGTGTACATTCTGACCACTAAGTATAAAGACATGGAACACCGAACATGCAGTCCCATTAGGGATGCTACGTGTTAAATAAAAATAAAACAGTTAACGTATTTGTATCCCTACGTGTTAAATAAAAATAAAACAGTTAACGTATTTGTGAAACATGACTGTAATGGATTTGGATGAATCAATCAAGTTTATTTTGTAATTGATTTTCCTCAAAAATTATATTCAAACTTCATTAAGTCTATCCAGCGATTTTTTTTTTATTATTATTATTTTTTTTTGTGGGGGTGGGGGGGTTGGATGGTGCTATCTATACGGAGTTGTGCAGTTGTCTGTCGTTGAAGATGATTTTTATCTTGAATCCTATGGAGTTGATCAATCAGCTAAACCTAGGCCTGCAACTTTGACAGGCTCAGACTTAGCCCGATAGGCCCAATCCGAGATTTTGTAGGGCTTGGGAAAGCTGTGCGGTACCTGGACCTGAGCTTGAGCTCAACCCTAAAGTGGGTGGGGCTCGGGTGAAACTGTTGGATTGTCCAAACAAAAGCCCAAACGCACTATCATACTCAAACTAAGATGAGTTCATACTTGGTCATTAGGTATTAGTTGCTTATTTTTATTACGCACAACATGTCAACAGTAAATACACAAATTGAACTATGTTACTTGTACTACTAAACGACTTTGTTTTTTTTAAAACCAGTTTTTGTTAATCAAATTTTATTTGTTTGCTTAAACAAACTCATTGTGAGCAGGGTACAGTAAAAGTTGTTGTTTGTCCAATTCAACTCTGTTAGAATACTGTCTGTTTTGAAATCATTATTTCATTTATAAGCTATTTAACGACACTTACTTCATTTCCAAAAAGTTTCCCTTGTTGGACACTCCGACACCTGAACACCCCATCATGCACTGTATACATAGATCATCAACATTTTCGTATCTTTCAAAAGTTTCAGTTCCTTACAAATGTGAGAACTTGACCTACAAGTAAAGGAATTTAATGCTGGAAAGGTAACCAATGTTATAAATGTGCAGGTATGTCTCCCTATTTTGTTTTTTAATCTACATGGTTTAACACCTTGAGTTCATGTTGGAAACTGTCGTTGCATAATTTTTAAGCAAAATTTATATTATATATTGATCAAACTGACTAACTTGAGGGTAGGGCTTGGGCAGAATATGTCAAAGCTGATTTAGGGTTAAGCTCGGGCTTGGGTGAGTTTTATTATGAAGTTATTGCTGGGCGACCTTAGGTGATTGTTTATGAAGTTAGGGCTGGGCTTCAGCTTAAAATGCAAGTTGCAGCTGTAGCTAAACCTTGTCTTCCAATCATTCCAGCATGTGCCATTCAAAATTTTTTAAAATGTCTGAAACTGTGCTTTCATACAACCATCTCTTACTTTCTTTGTGATATGTTATAATTTTCTATGGCATCATGATGTTTGATCAACTCAATCAGCTTATGATCGAGTTTGGAACACTAATACTTTTATTGTTATGCCATACAGATCTATTTTCATGACACACCGGATGAGCTTATTGATAAACTGGTAGCTGGCACGGTTCTGACTTGTGCTTTTAGTGTATTATGTTTTAATTAGAACAAATGTTTTTGGCGTTGTTTTTTTAATATTCAGATTGAGGAGGGAGTGGTTCTTAACGTTGCTGGGGCCTTGATAATTGAACACTCATCAGTGTTGCCTCTTATCAAAGAAGTGGTTGGTTTTCTCTTCCTCACTTAACTATTCATAGTAAACGGTAGTAGAATCTACTTATCAGCCGTTGTAGTGTTTAATCATGTTCAATTGGTTTTAACTCTTAACTAACACAAATGGTAATGATATTGATGCCTTGCCTATGTTGGGATTTAACCAACTATGTGAATGAATAAGAATAAGGAAAACAAGAGAGAGTGTAATCTCTTAATAAAACTAGAACTCTGATGTATAGAAAACTCACTTCATTCACCTATGATTAAAACCAAATAATACATGAGTTTAAATAGGACTCACATGACCCACTTAGTAAAAGACACTTAGTAATACTAAAAGACACATTGGAACACCAAAAGACACAACTCTTCTAGAACTAGTCTAGATTAATTCTCTAACATCCCTCCTTAAGCTAGACTATCACCATTCCAAGCTTCTTCTTCAACTTGTTGAATGTGTCGGTCTTCAAAGCTTTAGTGAAAATATCGGCAACTTGATCTTGAGATCTGCAAAATTTCACATTGATATGTCCCTCCTTAACCAAGTCTCGAATGAAATGATATTTGATCCTTATATGCTTGCTTTTGCCATGAAAAACCGGATTCTTTGTAAGTGAAATAGCTGAACTGTTATCACAAAACAATGTAGGAGAACTAACAGGTCCATGCTTGAGTTCACTCAAAACCCAAATCAACCAAAGTGCTTGACAAGATGCAAAAGCCAGTGAGACATATTCGGACTCGGTTGTAGAGAGAGTCACAATAGCTTGCTTTTTAGATGCCCATGAGATTGCGCCAGAACCAATATTAAAAACATATCCGGAAGTGCTTTTACTATCATCAACACTTCCTCCCCAATCACTATCACAATAACCTACCAAACTTGGTTCTTCAACTTTCGTGAATTGAATGCCTTCATGAATTGTTCCACTCACATACCTTAAGACTCTTTTTCCAGCTTCCCAATGATTTTGCCTAGGAGATTCCATGAATCTACTAAGCATACTCACCGCAAACATAAGATCGGGTCTAGTGGAAGGCATGGAGAGAAGTAAATTTCAAGGGAGCTTTGTGTGAGATCAAAGATAAGAATTAATGTTACTTTGGAAAGATAAAGGAAACATTTTGCTTTTGGTCATTCCCACCTTTCCAATGATAACATCATTCTTATCTTTGATCTCACACAAAGCTCCCTTGAAATTTACTTCATACCCCCTTCAAAAGAAGTTGCCCAACACTTAAGAGATTGTGCTTAAGGCCTGGAACATAAAATATATTTGAGATCCGCTTTACTCCTTGCTTAGTTTGGACAAGAATATCACCCCTTCCTTTGACTTGAAGCTTGTTGTCATCTCCGGTTCTAACTTCACTTTGAAATGTCTCATTTATTTCCACAAAGGCCTTCTTGTTCCTGGTCATGTGGTTGCTACAACCACTATCCACGAACCACACATCTTCTAAGGAAGCTCCATGAACATTGCATGTAAGGAAAAGATTGTCTTCTTCCTCATGCATAAAATTGGATTCTTTGTTGTCCTCCTCCATCTTCTTTCTACAATATTTCTTGACATGGCCATACATATGACAACGATGGCATTGAATATTTGATAAGTAAGATCTTCCTCTCCCTCTTCCTTGATAAGATGAAGACTCACTATCATGAGATTTCTCTTGTCCACCATAGCCTCTTCCTCTACCACGAGAAGTGGCTCTTCCACGACCTCTTCCTCTCAAGCCATTTTTAGAGGAATCTCTAAAGGAGACTTGTGTTTGAAAGGCTTGTTCAATAGAACTAGAATCATATTGCTTCATTCGTAGTTCATGGGATTGTAGTGATCCCAATAAACTCTCCACCGACAAAGAAGATAAATCCTTGGATTCTTCAATAGCAACAACACTAGACTCAAATTTTCGAGTCAAACTCCGAAGGATTTTTTCGACAATTCTTTGGTCTTCTAGATTCTCACCATTCAATCTCAATTGGTTGACAGTTGAGATAACCCGATTGAAGTATTCTTCAATAGTCTCGGACTCCTTCATTCTTAGTGTATCAAACTCCCCTCGAAGAGTTTGTAGAGGCCCCATCTTGACTTTGTCATCTCCTTTGTATGAAGAATAAAGAATATCCCAAGCTTGTTTAGCCGTTGTGGCTACTGAAATTATGTCCAGAATAGCTTCATCTACTGTTTGCATAATGAAATACTTGGCTTTGTAGTCTTTATTGCGGTTAGACTTCAACTCGGCCAAGTCTTGTGCATTAAGAGTTGTTTCTTCTTCGGGCTCTTGGAAACCAATCTCTATGATCTCCAATAGGTCTTGTGAACCAAATAGGGCCATCATCTTCATTCTCCAATGATTGTAGTTTTTACTGGTAAGAAAAGGAAATGGAGGTTGGACGAAATTGTTGTTGTTGAACGCCATGGTTCTCTCGACTAGGCTCTGATACCAATTTGTTGGGATTTAACCAACTATGTGAATGAATAAGAATAAGGAAAACAAGAGAGAGTGTAATCTCTTGATAAAACTAGAACTCTGATGTATAGAAAACTCACTTCATTCACCTATGATTGAAACCAAATAATACATGAGTTTAAATAGGACTCACATGACCACTTAGTAAAAGACACATCTCTTAGTAAAAGACACTTAGTAATACTAAAAGACACATTGGAACACCAAAAGACACAACTCTTCTAGAACTAGTCTAGATTAATTCTCTAACAGCCTATTCAGTAGGGGTGGGCAAACGGGTTGAGGAACCGCGGATCCAAACCGAACCATTTTTCTCCAAACAGTTCGGTTTTTATTTTATAAATTATGAAACAGTTCGGTTCCGGAAACGTTTTAAAACGGTTCGGTTCCGGTTCCTAAATTTTTATTTAAAACGGTTCGGTTCCGAACCGATTACGTAAACCACTTATCGTTTAAAATGGGTTTCTAACCCTAACACCCATCTATCATCTATGATATTTTCATCTCATTCTCGGTCTCCAGTCTCCCCACTTCATCCAGCCACGATCTCATTCTCCACCACGATCTCATTCTCCAGTGGATATTGAAGAGGATATGAGAATCTCCACCACGATTTCATTCTCCACAAGCAGACAGAGGCACAGAGCAGGAAGACGAACAACACAAGCAGACAGAGCACGACGACGACGCACGAGCAGACTGAGATAAGCCTCGTCCTCTCTCACACTCGTCTCAAGATCTCAGTACCATCATCACATAACGAAAGGTTAGTTTGGATTCATGTGTTGATGAAGTATTTATAACAGAGATATGTGTTAGCATACATGAAGAATCGATGATTTTGTTTGTGCTTCATGGTTGTTCTGGTGACTGATAGGCCTATTGAGAACCAACTCAACCGCACAAGCAGCAATTGCTGATTTGCTTAGAAACCAAAGCGTATAGATCTTGAATCTTGGTAATTGATTGCCATTGCCGAGAGAGCTTGAAATAAAAGGTTAATCCATAGATTCTGGGGTAGTAGGCTTGTCAATGGGATACCCCATACCAGTATGTGTTTCCCTTTTATGTCATCAGATTTTAGTCTCATTTCAAGATTTGGCAAAGGCAAATTCCACAAAACAACATTAATTGGTAGTTATTTGAGATCATAAATTTCAACATAAACTTTTCTCCTTGCAGTCCATTTTTCGTAACAGGAAAACTTAAATATTTATTCTTATTACACATTTATCCCCAGATCATTTATGAAATCAACATAGAAGTCAGTTCAATATTGCTTTCTATCAAATCCATATAGTGCAAGTCAGAAACAAATAATTTCAGTTGTATACTTTTATTTCATATACTTGTATTGAAGAAACTAAGTAAAAGAAGAATGTTTTGCTTATTTGTTTGATTACCTGTGATTTCGAATGGAAGCTCAAACTATTTATTCTATATTATTAGGTTCTAGCAAACTCGTCACTGAAAATTCGGCCTGCGATTTCGGCGTCAAGAAGTTACGTTACCTCAAGCAAAGAGGTATTGATAAATTGCTTCTTAATTTTTTGTGGTTTAATTTTTCAATCACGCAACACTCCATCTTCAATTGAGTCTAGGTGTTTATTTGCTCCATTGGTTCACAACGATATATTCATATTAGTAGACACTGCAGAGTTGTCTAATTGCTCATTTGATGTTTTGCCAAAATTGTTAGCATAGTTGATTGGAGATAGGAATTTTGAAATTTGGTGAACTTGGCATTACGCAATTTAGTTATAAAAACATATTTTTTGTCAAAGCCCTAACTATTTATGGTATGAACAAGGGAAATACACCAAATTTACATGGTAGTGACTCTATACTGCCAATTTCCAAAAATAGCACATTTATGATTCTTGAACTAATGTCAATATGAGAAAGAATGATGTGATTTATCTCTAGTAAGTTGTTTTGGTTCCAGAATTTTGAAATGAGATCATTAAAGTGTGAAAACTATTGTATGGTGAGGCCCACCTATTCAAGTGTCAACAGTTGCTAGTGAGAGTGTTTTTAGCACCGGAGGCCGAGTGATTGATCCCTTTAGATCATCTCTCACTTCGAAGTCTGTGGAGGCATTGATATGCCTCCAGAATTGGATAAAAAGTGACTACGTCAACAACATCAACAACATAGACTATGAAGCAAATGCAGAAGAAATTGAGTTCTATACATAATGTGAAAAAGGTAATACTTGTGTTTTGTGTTGTTTGAATTTGAGTTATGGTTATTATTTACTAACATATATATGTTTCTATTCATTGTCTTGTTTGTTTGTCAAAGACTTTGCAAAGTTAATGATCACAACATCTAAAGGCAAAGAAAAGGATGCAAGCTCAAGTGATCAAAGTTCTCAATCAACATTAAAAGGAAAGGGAAAGGCAAAGGCAAAGGGATTGGTGATAATATGATTTCAAATTTTTCAGTGGCTAGGGCTTTATGTTTTCAATGTAATAGATATTGGATTTTATAAGTTTGTGAATTGTGACAGATAGATTTGAATTTGTAGCTTGGACTTGGATTTAGATACAATTGTCTCATTTGTTTTCTGATATGTTTGGATTGCCATTGTCATTGATATGATATGCTTTGCAGATTGCAATAGTATGTATGTTAGAACTTAGAATATTGTTATTGATATTCCAAAAACAAATTTGCAGGTAGCAAGTTGCAGACTGAAGTTACTGTAAGAATAGTCTGTATGTTAGAATATTGCAGATTGCAGGTTACATAAACATACAGACAATATTGCAGATTGTATGTTAGAATATTGCAGATTGCAGGTTGCAAGTTACTGTTAGAATAGTCTTTATGTAAGGAAGGAAGTTTATGATAACTTTTAAGGAAGGAAGTTTATGCTTTTATGTAACTATTTAGGAAGGAAGGAAGGAAGTTTATGTAACTCTGTATGTTTTTAGCATATTGTCTGTATGCTTTTATGTTTCATTGTCTCATTTCTTTATTTTTTATTAATATTTTTGAAGATATATAAATATAATACAAGAACCATTTGGAACCGTAGGAACCGAACCGTTGGAAACGATTCGAGTTAGGTTTGGTTCCAACGTTCAAAATGAAGGAACCGATCCGAATCGAAACCAATAAAATTCAAAACGGTTCGAGTTAGGTTCCTCAAAATTTGGAACCGATCCGAACCGTGCCCACCCCTTCTATCCAGGAGTTGGCTACCCAGTCTTCCTTTTTCATCACAGGTTCTTAATGCCATCTAATCCATCTTCTTAAATTAATTGTGTTGTGCAGGTAGGGACAACTGATAGTGTGATTGGTCTCCCCAAATATCTCACTGAAAAGCTCATGCAGGAGGCTCTGTAACGCATTAGCGGTTATGCACCCAAGACAAGTTGAGGCTCAACAATTTTGGATACATGTAGAAAGAAGTGAGAGTGCTTTTCACATTGATATACAATTATTTAAGTAAATAGTTTTATTTTTTGCAGAACTAATCTCAATCCATGTCCTATTTCCCGTTTGAGAACATCAGCCATATTGGTAATCTTGAGATCAACAATATAATGCTAGAGCAGGTTAACTTCCTTCTTTGTAGGAAGGAAAGAACCATTTGGTTTTAACCTAGGCAGGCAACAAGCTAGATACTTGGGAATGAGATAACATAGGAGGACAAGCTTCTCATTTTTATGATCATGCCCATAAAAAAGATGTTATAAATTTTCTAGTCCTATGATATTTGGGTTGAGATTCACAGTGTTGTTCGTCAACTTATTTGTGAGTGAAAAATATTGTAACAAGCCCAAATTTTGTGAGAGTGATACACATGGTAATTAAAAAAGAAGTCGTGGACTAAAAATAAGACATTTTAAAGCAATACTGTAAGAAATCCCACAGGAGCTTCATTCAGTTGATTCTTCTGTCTTTTTACCAGCACAAAATCTGTTCACAGAGTAATAATACGGTGCCTGGTGGTACCAGGCACCGTAGAATTAGGGGTGTTCACAATAACTAACGTGCACAAGGACAGTTATGCATTATTCTCATAAAAACAAAGCAACCTTTTGAGTTTATTTATATATATTTTTTGGAAAGCGAGCATGGGTTTGAAGGATCCAAACCTTTATATTAATGAAAATTTTGATGAATCAAATACATCATACGTTTGCTCATTATAAGCAATGAGAATTTTCTTTCAATCCTCAATAAACTGACTAATTAGAACTAGCTCAACGATCTTCAACTAGTCTCGCAAGGTAGTTTGCTACGTAGTAGTTTCTTGGTGCAAACTCTTGTTTAATGATAAAATGATCAAGTGTGTATTATTTGTACCCAAGCAAATATTATTTAAGAGTTGGATCATATACCGAATTGTATTTTACTTGTATCATGTCATTCGTGTCATGAGCGGTTTTCTTCAAAGAAATCAGCCGACTGTTCAGTCAGAAGCAAGGATTATGATTTCGTTTTTCGAGTTAATTTTGCTCTCCTGATTTTAAGAAATATTTTTGTTGTGTAAAGAAAAAACAAAAAAAATACGAGGATACATGAAATATATATATAATGCATTTCGAGGGTATATAAAATACGTGATAAAAATGCAAGTAGATAAATCAATTAAACACATTAAATAAAGCCTAAATATCAAAAAATGAAACAAACATGAAATCAATATATATTTACAAATCCATGGTGTTTCAAAAATCAATAAATAATTAGAAAAAATGATAATTAGAAAAAATTAGACATTTACGAAAAAAAACTCCGAAATTTGTGGAAAAAACCTTCGAAAAAATGAAATTTTGGTCACTGAGTTGTGCGTTTTTGGCGAAAAATGAATTTTATGAAAAAAAAATCAAAAAAATTCAAAACAATCCTCGAAAAATTGTAAATTTATATTTCCCTTTTTTCTTTTCGTAACTAAAAAAATCGAAAAATTCAGTGAAATTTTGTGAAAACTCATTCCATGGTCAAAAGCAATAAATGCTCTACATGGAGCTTTTGGCAAGATCATGTTATTCTTTTTGAAGGTAGAAAAGAACTTAACTTTGTTACTAACCATGAAACAACGACTTTCAGAAGATGTCTTTGAACATTTTGGGCACAGAGTGCTAATTAATTAAAATTGTGGTTGTTATAGCTTTAAAGTAGTACCGGTCTAAATGAGTGTGTTTATTAGTTTTTGGGAACTTGAGCATGCAATGAACCAACTTTCTTTCAATCACTCACTACCTCATATTTCATCCTCATGAGATGGGGAGAAGTGTGCAATCCGTTTAGGACCGATTCTAGTAAATATACTTGTGACATTTATCTCTTGATTTATTGGTAGCAACACTTCAAGTCAGGCTAGATACAACTAAAATAGCATCCACAAGGAGCTAAAACACAATGCTTATATATATTAACATTTTAGAAGCAAATACCACTCCCACAATGTATACAATACAAATGAGTCGTATTTTTTGTAAAAAGTTTGTCTAGGCATATAAACTAACTGATGGATGAGATTTAATTTCGTTATAAATCTAGTGGTGATATTTAAGCATGTAAAGACAAACTCGATGATTGGTTGAGATTAGTTTCATCGATCCAACGATTGTGACTTAAACCTTTAGTCTCAATTTCTCACTCCCAAGCCATCCATAGGAGCTCATAACTTCAAACCCTACAACTAACTTTAAAAAAAAAAAAATACAAATTAGATCATGTCTCGAAAAGTTTGTCTAGGCATTTAAACAAAGTGACAAATTGATGGATAATATTTTATTTTGCTCTGAACCTAATGTTGACATTTAAGCATGTGGAGACAAACTTAGTGATTGGTTGAGATTAGTTTAATTCATGGATTGAGATTAAAAGCTTTGGTTTCTATATCCCACTCTCAAGAACTAAAAAGTAGGGTAGAAAACCGAACCATCGGTTTGGTTTTAAAATTTTCAAATCGAAACCGAGCCGAACATTAACAAAACAAATCCAAAACCGAACCGATTCTAATTTATGCAAACCGTAACCGAACCGACTAAAATCGAACCAAAACCGAAATAAAACCGAACCGACCGACTATTTTAAACATATTATATTATTTATATATAAAATATATATTATTTATTATATATATTCGGTCGATTCGGTATGATCAATTAAAATCACATAGAAACCGAAACCGAACCGACCACTTCGGTTTTGAATTTTTTAAAACCGAAACCGATCCGAACCGAATATAAACCGAACCAATCGGTTTGATCGATTTTTTGTTCAGCCCTACTAAAAAGGCGTATTCTTTTTTGTGATAAACCAAAAAGGCAAACTTTTCAATTTGTATGTGTCACTCTCAAGAACTAAAATCATCACAATATTTTCCACCGCAAATTTTTTATTTTCTAGTCACCCCTTTGTAGCAGTGGAGGGGGTAAAACTTTTTTGTGGCACTTAAATTGTGCGCTGAAACAAAGAGTGTCGCCTTATATTTTTTTGAGCCAAAACAGAGTAGAAAAATAAGAGGAAATTGTACTTTTGTGCAAGGACTGTGATTTCGTTTTTCGAGTTAATTTTAGTTTCTTGATTTTAAGAAATATTTCTGTGTGTAAAGAAAAAACGTAAAAATTTCGAGGATAAATGAAATATATAATAAAATTTGAAGGTATATTAAATATGTGAAAAAATAATATGCAAATAAATAAATATATTAAACATATTAAATAAAACTAAAATGCCTATAATTAGAAAATCAAGGGATAGTTTAAAAAATAAATATATAAGTAGAAGATGTGATAATTAGGAAATTAGGGGGTGGTTTCAAAAATCAATAAATAATTAGAAAAAATTTCAAAATTTATAAAAATATCCAAAAATTTTCGAAAATATCCTCAAAAAAATGTAAATTTTAGAAGCTGATATTGTATTTTTACAAAAAAAACCCCAAAATTTACGAAAAAAACCTCGAAATTTTTCAAAAAAAAGTAAAATTTTCTTTTAATTTCATTTTCTTTTTATAATTTCAAAAAATTGAAAATTTTGGTGAAATTTCTCGTAATTTTGCAAAATCACAATCCTTGCTTTTGTGAGGGTCCAACCCTTATATCCATCCAAGGGTGACATTCAAAGTCGAGGGAAATAAGAGGGCATAATAACTTCAACACTTGGGACTTTTCCCTGCCTTGGAAAGGGAGCAACATATTTGCTTTCCCTCCGTGGCTGGATTCAAATTTTGTGGGAGATGCTCTGACCATTCGGGGTAAGTCTAAGGCAAACTGTTAGCGTGCTCATATAACTTTTAGGGCGCTCATATAATTTCACTCTAGAGTCTTAGACCGTAGAGAGTGGGTTGCTCGAGCTTCATTTGCTCCATCATCCCTACAAATTCCCTGAGAACTTGAAGTTGACTCTGTTGCTCATCTGGTCAGAATTCGAAGTTGAAAGTTGAAGGTAAGTAGTTCTCCTTTACATTCTATGTCTCGCATTTTGTCGAACATCTTCTCTGATTTCTTTGTTGAGATAGTTTAGGATTTAAATCCTGAAAAAAAAATTGTCTTTCAATCTCTTTAGGGTTTTATCTCAAGTATTTTATGTCATCCCTTTGTCACGTAAACCAAACTTGCAGAGGAAAAGAATCTCTTTTCAGGTGTTTGTGAAAATTACTCAATGAGACTCTTTGGGAATTAAGACCCCAACTTCAATTTGTGCATTATTTGGTTGCATTGTTAGGTATGTCTTTGAAAAGCTGAATACCCAGAATGTTAAGTTTGTAAAAGTTTGTGCTCCCCGTTCAATTTTCGAAGGAAGAGTTAATCAAATTAGCTGTAATATGGTGAACATTTGCAATAGGCAGATTACAACTACCATCTGGCTACAATTTGCTTGAACAATGACACCATCTATAGTCGTAGAAGTTATTAAGCTATGTGATAGGTTGATAGCCAAACACTTTTGAAGCTGTATACTTTGAAGGGTAGCAGTCTCAACCTCCTGATGAAATGAAGACAAGGAGTTTAACTTACTTACAAATGGGTTATATAAACATACCTGAGAAACTCCATTGGAGAGACACGAAAAAAGACAGGTAAGTGACTCACACTTGTTCGGTCCTCACAAAGAGTAGGAAAAAAAAATAAAGAAAAGGAATGGACAATCCCAAACATCAAAAAGGTAATCAAATGCCATTTTCTCATTGTTTTCTTTATTTTTCGTTCTAGAACTACAATTAGAGAGGTTTTTTAATCCCTGCCAACAAAAAAAAAAAAAAAAAAATCCAAAATAGAGCGTTCATTGTGCAGATATTCTTGGTTTTGTTAAACGTTACCTTGGATCTGTCTGAACATCTGATCCGATGTAGCTTAGATCCAAAGCCTGATCCAGAAAGTATAGGACGTAACTAGGTGATATCCATTCCTTTGTTTGACGTTGATTATTTTCTATTATGAGCAAGGTTAGGTTTTCTCGATTGTCAGGACTCAGAAACACTCTTACGCTTGATCTCTCTATTTGTGTAGCAAGGACACTTAATTAAAAGAAAATAAACATAAAAATAAAAATCCTGTGTTGTGTATGTAGTATGTACACTGCGAAGGACACGCCATGCTTTAGACGGTGAACTATTTAAAGTAGCTTTCAAAGGCTATAAATATATTTTGCAGAGTTTTTAGTGGACTATTTGGGATGAAAACATGTTGACGTCAGGTTGAAAGGGTTTTCACTCCTTTAGGTTTTTTCCCTCAAAATTTCATCTTTTGTTTTGTAATAGTTCCATGTGTCTTGTTGACTTACCCTTCACAAGTTTCCCTTCAAAGCAGCATGCAATGTACTTGCTTGCTTTCGGCACTACACAGAAGATAGCACATGATTTATCTTCTTGTTCGTTCTTCTTTATCCATTTTTCTTAAGCTGTTGTTTTGTATTGCGTATTCAATCTGTTAATATTTTGTTCCAATAACTTTTTCTTGTACATCGACTGCCAGTAGGAAGTTCTCTTAATTGCAGATGGAAGCCAAGAGCAAAATCAAGACTTCTGCTCTTTGATGAATACAACGTCAAGAGCAAAATCAAACTTTTTCCTAATGATTTATAATCTTAAGATTCAACAATGAACACTTTTTGTCTTTGCACAAGGCTCTATGAGACGGTGTCCCCTCAACTGGTATGTTGTATGCCTTGTTTATTTGTTAGTATGTGTGGTGACAACTCCTCTCTTGTCTGTCAAAAAATACAAACAAATGAATGTATTATTAGCACTATAGAGAGTAAAGCAAAGCAATAACCACAAACTTTCATAACGAGCTCCATAACAGTCAATTCTTAACTCGTTACACATGCAGTGCTAATTACTAAGCAGGAGGTATTACACTTGAGCACACTCTTATAAGGTAGACAGTCATTGCTATGTATCATACAAAGAATGAAATGGAGATGGGAATGTTCATTCAAATTAGCAGGGTGCACACACAGATGCTGACAACATCAAGTCTAATAATCCATGACACCGACAACTCCATGAAAAACTAGAGGAAAGAATATAAAGGTAACTGGTTCAGGCTTCACACCCTATAATGTTGGTTGAAAAATCATGCACAATGACATGCTTTTCATTATTTTATCATGGAAACATATATACACCACAAACGAGTAAATTGGTATCATAACAAAAACTGAAAGTAGAATTCACATACCTTCAATGGCTTCTGTAGCCTTCTAAATTGACTTGGTTGTGGATATTCTTCTACATGTGCGTTCAGATCAAAATGCATGTTGTATATTTTGATTGCTGAGCACACCTAATGACGGATATTCAACATAATTAGCTTCCATGTTGCACTCCTCTAACTGGTTGTAATCTTCATCACTACTTTCATGCATTGTGCTATTAATTTTACTTTGAGTTTGACATTTAATCTCAGTCAGATGGACGGTAAAACTCAAAGAAGCCCTCTGTCTCTCAACAACCATTGGACTGATTTTAGCTCGAGCTTCACGTTTCACATAAGTCAAACGATCAGTATGACGGCCTTGTCTGCATTTCTCATCATCTGATTGAACAGTTTGATTCATTCTCCGTCCTTTCCTTCCTGGTGCCTTCAGTTCTCTTTCTTTTGCACATTCTTCATTGGCTTGGTTTTGCATCTTCGCAAGATCTCACTGATATGAATACGCAGTTAACTTCACAGAAGTCAGAATTAACAAGCTATCAATAGAAAATAGACTCTCAATAGAAAATTAGACTCTTATTTATAAAATAAAAACAATGCAGAATCCTAATAGGAAACCTGAAATAAGCTTGCTAAATAATACAAATCCCTGACAAAATATACTTGTTAATATAAACACCAAAAATAAGCCATAAAACAAAGGTGCATTGATGACACCAATATGTGCTTGTAATTCTTGAACTGCTTGAAACTCGGCTCCAATTGTTTGAACTTGAACCTTGCCTCCAATTGTTTGAACCTGAACGGAGGACTTAGAAATTCACGCATGACTATTAGTTTGACCCATCATACTTCGTGTCCTTGGAAATGCTGGAAGAAAATGGAAACATCTGGAGAACTCAGGGGTTATGTTGTGCATGCGTTAGTGACCCTGACCAAGAATGAGAACTCAAGAGATGGGGGTCCAAATACTGAATCTCCAACACAAGCTCTAATGGGGGATATTGAAGGTGGTTGCACACGCGTGTGAAATGTGTTTGTGTCTGCATTTATAAAGAATTTATGTGTTTGTGCCCGCATCTATAAAAAATTTAGTGTCCGTATTTTAATATCAACAGTCTTTTTTTTTTTTTTTTTGGAAGGTGAGCCGGTGTTTGATAGGATCCGTAACCTATCCCCCGACACGCCTATAGGCCAACATCACCCCGAAAGAAATAATGCCACCGGAGGGTCTCGAAGCAAGGACTTGGGGATAAATCCCGCAAGGCCTTAACCACTCGACCATTACTCCTTTGGCAATATCAACAGTCATTGACAATATTTTATTGTTTTGTTAACTAATTATGTGTTTGTGTCAGTATTTGAATGAGCAATACCTAAGATCACCCATGCACTGGGATTAGCAGTGAAACGTTGATGGCCATGAAGCATATTCAAAATTATCGTCTATCGTTTATTTCAAGTTGATATCATACTCACCAGGGGCAGAGCTAGGATTGCAGATAAAGGGGGGCAAATAATACATAACTATTTACAAAAATAATAAGAAATTGGGTTTTTATAACCATATTTTGCAATCAGGGTGACATGGCATGATCGTGAAAAAATGATGACTAATTCAACCATACAAACAATATACATGACATGATTAATTCAATTGTTGCTAGCTAATTAAGAGCTTCCATTTTTTACTTGAAGAAAACAGAAGCAGGCAAGGTGTTATAAGATGAGAGTTGACGAGGAGCAGACCTCTGGCTTTCTTTCTGGCTTTGAGGTAGCAGGACGGTATGGTCCAAGTCCAAGGAGTAGTAGCAGCAGTAACTTGACTGGACTGGATGGATTCAAGTGAATTTGTCGGACAACAATTTTATTTTTGGAATCCTCCTTCCTCTTCTCCTCCTACTTTATCTGTCCGTCTGTCTCTTCTTCTTTGAAACTCACTTATGAATCAGAGCCTCCGAGGATAACACTTACACAACCAACCCACTCTCTTTTGTCTTCTCGGAAGGGAAATATATGTGTGTATAGAGAGAGAGAGCTTTCTTCTTTTGGGCTAGCTCAGGTAAAGCAGACAAACAACATCTTAGCTGAATCGACCTACAACCATCGTGTTTTTCCAACCGCCACAAACCCAAATGATTACTTTTAATTTTGAAAGATCAAAGAGAAAGCAAAGTAGATCATATCCCAACCCCCTAAATTAATCTAATGTGTTAACTAATCTTTTATCACTCTTACCACCATATGCTAGTTGAGTCTGAGGTAAGATAATCCTAATTATTTTTTTTCTTTATTTTTTTTAACAAAACAAAAGAAAACTAATGATGATGATAATGTAAAATTTCCTCGACCGGTCCCCAACCCAATTAAAAATTTTAATATGAATATGATCACATGGGAAGCAAACCCACCATGGCACCTCTCTTCTGGTTTCTTTGTTGCTCTCTGCGTGTGTAAAGGGTGAATGAATTAAAATGAGTTGGTAGGAATTAAGAGAGAGGGGGAGAGATTAAAAAAAAAAAGGATGGAAATTTTAAAAAAAAAGATATTAAAAAAATTGAGAGATTGAGTGGGATTGGGATTGGTGAGGGTGGAGTTTAAAAAAAAAAAGAAAAAAAATTGTTGTTTTAACAACAAATTTTTAGTGGATTTAGAAGTCAATATTTCATAAAGAGGGGCAACATGAAATTGTAAAGGGGGGAATGTAAAAATACGAGTAACTAGGGGTGGGCACGGGACGGGATGGGACGAGATATACCCATCCCTATCCCATCCCGTTCATACGGGATCGGGACGGGACGGGATGGGAAAAACCCCATCCCGACCTCGTCCCATCCCAAACGGGATCGGGACGGGACGGGATCAGCGACATCCAAAAAATTTGAAGTAACATCCAAAAATTTTGCAACCTATTTCACGCTGCACACCTCTGTTTCACAAGTTGTGTATGTTGTCCTTTTTCTTATCTTTACCATGTTGCATGGCATTTTCTTCTTTTAACCACTCAATTTGAGCATGTATTACTCATTTTTAATTCCTATTCCTCAAAAATAAAATCTGCAAGTCCAGGACTAGTAGTCATCTCTTAGTGCAAGCTCTTTGTGATGATTCTGGACTATAAGCACGGAGTTATGTCCTGGCAAGTTAGGTGCCTCTAACAATCTCTCCAGTTTTTAAACCTTTTTTGGTGTCACATAATAAAAACAATAAAAAGTCAGATTATGTAATATAATTTTACCCCTTTTATACTTCAATTGTAGTCAAAGGCTGACAGCTCATGTAACGAGTTCTCAGATATGAACAGGTGCTTATGCATCTTGCCTGTTGTTATTTCCGCATCTTTTAGGTTGCTGTTATTGGGCTGGCCATTGCTAATTTTTCCTGTCCAAGAAGCGTGTTGTTAAAAATTCATTTCCTATTGTTGGATTGAATTATTGTATCAAACTTGCTTTACTTTGTTGATATTTTCTTATTCTGGATTGAGCGTTGTTTAACCTGAATCTTTTTCTTTTCATAACCTGTTTTTACTCTTAGAGCTTCATAAGATGGAGACATGCGAAGCTGTGACCATCATTGAAACTCCTCCAATGGTTGTTGTTGGATCATCAAGATGGCGCAAGAAACAATCATGGAAAATTAGTGACCATCACTATCATTAAAATAAATAATTAAATAAAATTATTAATAATTAATATTAATAAATTAGTTCGGGACGGGACGGGATTGGCGGGATTGAAAATCTCCATCCCATCCCATCCCATTCTAGATCGGGACGGGACGGGATCGGGATGAAATTATTCAATCCCATTAAGACCCGGAAAAATCGGGACGGGACGGGACGGGACGGGAACGGGATCGCGGGATGGGATGCCCACCCCTACGAGTAACTTAGTGAAATTTTTTAAAAAGATAAGGATACCTAACACGTAGATCCGCCCATGATACTCACTGAATATCAAGTGTGAATGTTGATTGGCTCATTCCGGTAGGCTATTGTATTAAGGTTGCTGGCACCTATTGGATTCTTGTCCATGGCCACTTTCATCTGCCACTTCAAAAAATAAAAAATCAAACCAACTCCAACTAGCTAATGCAATATCGTCCAAACAAGCTTTTTGATAAACTAAACTTATGTCAAACAGGGAGACACATTACATACAAGAAGCAAGTTACGAGCTGACTTGCAGTCAGATCAAGTTAGATTATTCTTGTCTATTTAGAAAAACAATTGACAAGAATAACAATGTATATACATACAACAAAAAAAGATGGAAAAGAAAGTTCTAATCTAGAGTCAATAATGAACGTGTATACTTCAGCTAAACTAATTCTAGTCTCCACGGCATTGCAGCAGTTGTGAAGTAGAAAGCTCCATTACACTGTACCCCTGTTTTGGTAATTTTTGATGGTGCAAGAACACCTTTGCTATGCCCTGCTTATTTGCTGGTATCATTACCGATGCCTCCTCTTGTGTCTGTCAAAAAATACAGGCAAATGACTGGGTTATAAAATAATATATCCTGAATAGTAGAGCAGAACCCTAATATCAAACCTTCAAAAGTAGCTCCAAAACATGTTATTCTCAGCTTCTTAACTCATGCATTGCTAATTACGAACGGGAAGGATATTTATTACAAACCAAAGCACACTAGGGCACATACATATGAAGTAGACATTTATTGCAACTATCATAAGGATAATGAAATGGAGACGGGAATGCTCATGCAAACAATTTGGCAGGGTACAGAAAGAGATGCTCACAAGTCATAACATCAAAATTGTTGCCGTCTAAGGTTCCATAACCACCTTGAGTCTCAATAGATACCCCAAGTTTTTACCATTTATATTATGCTAACAAGGATGGTAAAGCATGACTGCAGTTCCTCTTATGAAGATCTAAATGCATAATAAGTCTGTTTCTGTTTTCTACTATTATCTATTCATACCTAATCTTATAGTAGAGAGTAATGAGGATTCCAGAAGGATAGCCAGTTAGATTATCAAGAAGTGCACTGGGAAAATAAAAAAGGTGGTCTATTACTCGGTCAATAAGAGTGGGATTATGCCCTTGTGAACTTATAGGCAGAATACACCCACACCCATTTTCTACAGTTCTCAAGAACTAATCTCCCAGATTTCATCAGCACCCTCAAGGTAATACTCCGTGATGACAATAAATGAAAAAGTGTAAAAATGTTTGAATTGAGGTCCCCCCACTTAACAACAAAATTTACATCAGAGCTCCAAAAATTGTCCATGTTTTAGTGGGTATGTAACTTTAACAACAAAGTAACACACTGATGTAAATAATGCAAAAGGCTTGTCCACCATCTGAGATCGCAAGAGAGACTTTCCCACCTCTCACTCTTTGACTTCAGCACAATCTCAGATAGCATGCTCACTGGGGTAAGGGTGCAGGAGGGTAGCTTAGCCCACAAACTCCTCAAGTCCTGCAATGTGTTGACTGATACAACTTACTTTTGGATGCTCTAAAAGGGGTAAAGGCAATTGAAAACCAATTCACAAAAGTACAGAACTACAGAAAATTTAGGACCGAAATAGACCTCAGGTTGTTGAGTAGTGTAAATGAGAAGAGTTTAGGTGATGATTCCAAAATGGTAACTCGGAAGAAGCTTCAAAACTGTGAAGTGAGCATAATTCTCTAGTGTGAGACCTTAGCATTTTGTTCACATATGATTATAAGCTTAATCAGGAACATAGAAAGCCTCTAATAACAACTATACAAGTAAGCTTTATGAAAAGTAGCTTGCTCTAACTTCAAACCATATAGAGTTAGTCTCCTTTGTCGCCCTCAGAAACTTTTACATACTTTACATTGTTATCTTATAAGAACATTCTTATCTTGAAATACACACCACGGATGAGCAAATTAGTATGGATTGTACGAAAAGCTGAAAATATGTACAGAAAATGAAGGCACTTACCTCCATCTCCAAGTCCAGATATCTTCCGTAGTTTTGTGGGTGGACTTAGTTTTGTATGTTCTTGTACAAGTGCTTTGCGATTATTTGTATGCTGTACATTTTGATTGCCTACGACACCTGATTACCACAGTTCAATGTGTTAGCAATCATATTTTCTCTCTATCTCTCTCTTATACAAAACTTTAAACTTCAAACACTTGTATAATCACAAACAGTAGTATTACCTTCTGTTCGATTCTCCAGCAAAAGCAAATAGTTGCTAGCTTTACTTCGAGCTTGATGCTTAATGTCAGTCAGACTGAGAGTACACCTCGAAGAATCCCTCCGTCTTTCCATAAACATTGGCCTATTTTTAGCTCGAGCTTCCCGCTTTACATAAGTCAAGCGATCAGCATGCTGTCCGTGTCTTTGATGCTCATCTATCCTCATAATCTGCTCTGGCCTCACACTCTGCTTCATTCTCCGTCTTTCCATTGCCCTTGCCGTCCTCTCTCTTTCCCTTGCCCGTTCTTCCTCGGTTTGGTGCTTCCTCCTTTCGCGATCATACTCACGCCGTCGTTCCCTTTCTCTTTCTCTTTGCTCGTCACTCATATTCCGTCTCCTTCGACTTTGCATAATTCTCCGCAGTGCTCTTTGCTGTTGCATTACATATTCAAATGTCACTGACGCCCCCCTCTCCCGTTTTTCGCGCCTTTCTCCTCTGCCTATGTCCATGTCCATCACTTTATTCTACTTCTACTACTACATGAACTGGAATCAATTTCAACACAAAATGCACAAATTCTTGACTGTCATAACTTCATCATAAAATAAATTAAGATCTTTTACAATTTACTAAAAGCAAGCAGTAACTGTTGACACTCAAACTCAAAATTGTGAACTAAACAAAACTATTGTTTCTTGATTCAATTAATGGGTATCACTAAACCAACCAAACATCATACACAACAAGAAGCCCTAATAAAATATCTGGGAGAGACAATACACTAATCCCACTAACCAACCCTAATTAGGAATCTGATCCTGAAGCTTTTAAGATTGTAGAAACCGATGCGTTTAATGTTGGGTATGGGGGTATTTTGAAACAGCGTCTTCCTCCCTCTTCTACAATCCAATTAGTCAAAATTAAACTAAACAATAAGCTTTAAAGTAATTAAACACTTTACTTTAAAAATCACAGAGAAAGAAAGAAAGAGATACACAAACACATTAGAGTAGAGAGAGAGTTTACCTGTGAGTGAGTGAAGAGAGAGACACTGAGAAATGAAAACCTCCCTCCCACTGAAACAAAGGATGTGTGATTGTATTGTTGAGGAAGAGAGATAGTTTGGTGGTGTATATTAATTAACTTCTTAATGACATACTTACCCTTGTATGATTTCCTAAAAAAAACGTTTCATTCTGAGGGTACTTTAGGGAGAAAAAGGAAACAAAATAGCTTCGCGAATCCAAGCCAATCTGACCAAAGAACCCTTCTAGGTGTCGAGGAAACCAGCGAGGGGGAGGGGTGTTACCCTTCGTCCCCTCGAGATTTGCTAAGGCGTGCATAAACCCAGAAACCCGGACCCGTATTTACTCGTATATATATATATATATATTTTTTTTTTGGAAAGCAAGCAGGCATAAATTATCGCTTCGCTTCAACCCTAAAAGTGTTGTTAAGGCGGACGCCTAGGCGCGCCTCGAGGCGGTTTGGCAAAGGGGCGCCTCAAATTGGGGCGAGGCGGAGCGATAAAATGAGGCGTCCGCCTCTACCCGCCTAAACCGCTTCAGGCCTTTTAAACAATTAAAACTTGAAACTGAAATAAAACCCAAAAAGCCCAAACCCAAGCCCAAAGGTTTGTGGTATGTAGGGTTAATTAGGGTTGAGAAAGAATCAGATTGCTATTCTTCTCCTTCTTCCTCTCCTTCAATCAGCTATCAGCAAGTGCAAATCAGGTATGTTTTCTTCCTTTCTTCTTCTTCTTCTAATCTTCTTCCTCTTCTTCTAATCTTCTTCCCTCTTCAAATATGTTGCGGTTTTTTTTTTTTTTTTTTCGCATAACTGTTCACAGAGGCCGATTGCTGCTTTTTTTTTTTTTTTTTTTTTTTCTATGATCTGTTTTGCTACTGCGTCTTCCCTCAATCCCTCTTGAATGAAAGCTAATCTTCTTCCCTGTTCCCTCTTCAAATATGTTGCCTTTTTTTTTTTGTATGGAGTAAAGCAAGTACGACACTTAATAGATCATAGATGATGGCACAGTTTAGGAGAAACCAAATATGAGATTTGATACTACATAATTAGAAAATGTAAAAGCTTCTTGAAATTAAAAATGAAAACAACAATTCATTTGAGCGGCACAAGATTCTACTTAAATCCCAATGGTGACAGTGTATTTTGAATCCCCACAGGCCACACTACCTCAAAAACATCTTTGGTTGTTCTGTTCAACCATTCATTCACATCTTTGGGCTGAATCCCCCATTGTAGCAAATTACTCTATGAGTAATCCACATGATAGTATGATACTGGGTAAGCATGTGCAATGTTTATTTACATCCCATTAGGATTATTATGTTGGGTTTTCACTGCCATCACAAAAGAGGGAACACAGAAATAGAAAATTAAGCATAAAGATAAAACTAGTGGCTGTTAAGTGTTTAAAATCAAAACACCTCAAGATCACCACCTACTGTTCTGATTAAAAGTTGAATGACACTTTCATGTTTAATTATTATTATGAATTAGAAGCATACAACATTAGACAGACTTCATTTAGTAAGAAAAATTAATAGACTTTATTCAATAATATCATGCTGCCTTCTTCTCCTATTGCCTGCACATTTGCTGCCATTTTTTCAACTGCTTTCTTTTCTTGCTTTCATTTTTATGGATTTTCCCTTCATCTACTTTCTTTACTTTATGATTGTCACCATCTGTTTTCAGGAGTTCATTGGATTTCAGCTCCAGCTTGTGAATAAACTCTAGGACGTACCTGCAGAAACCAAATCAGTAAGATCAGTAAAGTTTTTAAACGTCTCTTGTTCGAAACTGTGAAGAGCAATGGAGGTTAATGGAGTGAGTTTAGATGCGACGGATTTGAAGGTGGAGGAGCTCTTGAAGGAGGTGAAGCTCGACTACAGCTCCACCGTGACGAGTTTCATCGACGGAACAGTTTCTGCCATTAGAGAATCCATCGAAAAGATCCCCGAAAACCTCAAGGTTCCATCTCGAAACCCTAAATTTGCTACTCTTTTCATTTGTTCTTGATTTGAACGACAAAGTCGTTTGATATGTGGACATCATGCAGGTTGGAGCAGATTTAGCTCCAGGTTTCATCCGAGACATCGGTGCGGATAAAGTCGATTTCGCATTCAAGAAGCCGAAATCAGTAAAAGTTACTGGAAGTTATTCGACTCGGTCCATTGCCAAGCCTTGTATTAATGTTGATGTTTTCATTTCCTTGCCAAAGGTGCAAATTTTAGATTTTTATCGTAATTTAGTGTTTGAAGTGCTTGAATTCTATAATTTATTTATTTTTTTTATTTTTTTTTAATTTGGTTTTGGTGGTGGCAGGAGTGTTTTCTTGAGAAGGATTATTTGAACTATCGGTATCATGGAAAGAGGTGCCTATATTTGTGTGTAATTAAGAAGTATCTCAGTTCTTCAAAGAAGTTTAAAAAGATTGAATGGTCGAGTTTCAATAATGAGGGTCGGAAACCTGTTCTAATTGTATATCCAGGTAGCATATTCTACTTTATTGTTGTTAATTTGGAAATGTAGATAGAGAATGGGTTATCTCGTTGCTAGTTTACTGAATATTATTATAAGCTCCGGAATACTGAGAGAATTTGTTTCTTAATGGTAGTTTCGGAGATAAAGGAACTTCCTGGATTTTTTATAAAGTTGATTCCCACAGCATTGTCCATCTTTAATATAGCAAAGCTGAACTTGACTCGGAATAATGTCCGTGCGCTGAACCAAGGTAATTAGCTTTGTTATTTTTTTCTTTTTCTTTGAAACTGCAAGTAATTAGCTTTTTATTATTTTTTTTTTCCTGAACATCCGTTTTCATATTATCACCATATTAGAAGGAAAGGAAAATCAAGCTACACCAAAGTACAATAACAACATTTTGGAGGATATGTTCATGGAGGAGAATGCAGAGTTCGTAGAAAAAGCTTTCCTAGACTGGAAGGAATTAGAAGATGCTTCAATTTTGTTGAAAGTATGTTCTCAAGAAGTTTAGTTTTCTACAACGTTATTCTAGGTTTTTTCATCTTCATTTTTGTTTATTTTGAATATTCTAGGATGATGGGATTTAAACTGCTGATTGAAATGATGCAGGTTTGGGCTAGGCACAGAAGTTCTATATATGCCCATGATTGCTTGAATGGATTTTTAATCTCTGTTATTATGTCATACCTTGCTACGGAGTTGGGTGGGAATCGCATTAATAGGTCCATGAAGGCAATTCAGATCTTTCGCATAACATTAGATTTTATCGGTACGTCTTCATACTCGAAGTTCCGTTTTGAGCTGGTAGCAGTTTTTCTTTTTGTTTTTTTTTTATGAAAAAGAAAACATAGCTGGCTGGAGTTTCTCTTCAATATTGTTTTCTCCTTAGGATGAAGTTTATAGTACCAATTGACATAGGACTGGGAAGAGTAAAATAAAGGTTTAGGGAAAATCTAATATATATTCTGTTTGAGATGGTATTCTATATTTTATGAATTGGACACTTTCAATAGAAACCAAGGCAACCTCAGAAACACGAACAAAAAAGAACAAACACAAATGACTCCAAATATGGTAAACAAACAACAACAACAAAAAGATTGCATATCGAACTAAGTGCCTAAAACCAGGGAATCCTATGAGCAGTTGGCGTCTTGTTAGGTGTCAGTTGCCAAGCTAAAGCCCATTGGTCCAACTTTGTTCCCCTAAAATACAATTGTTCCTTCCTTTCTAAATCACCCAAAAAACTAGCAGAAGAAACCTGTCCCAGATTCATTTACCCTTGTGCCTCAAATTTGTACTGGATTCAATAAGTGAAAAAATGTGAAGCATGTGTTGATATTGTCGCATAAGGGAAAACTTACCGTGCAAGCAAAAATCTTAAAGGAAGAGAAGGGAAGAGAGAGAACAAGAGAGAAGGGAAGAAAAAGAAGAGGATAGAACAATTGACTTCTGAGCTGATTAGCACAAAACAACAACACAGCTACAGGAGGCAAGGTGGTTAGAGGCTTTTGGCATTAGTGGCAATAGACGATCGAGGTGATCACAAAAGGCTAACCTTGGGGCGTGATCACATCACCTTTGCATTACTATATTAGGCGAGGCAACTAAGGTGTCCATGTGACCACTTAGCCATAGCCTTTCTTTGATAGCACAGTGGAGAACATTGATTTGTAGGAAAGTTTTCCGGTTAGTTCTAGGGCAGGAGTCTATACCTAGATATCTGGTGAATGCACTATCAATTTGTTCAGATCTGTACCGGATTGTCTGATAGTGTTTATAGGGTACTAAACTGAGGAATGCGTGCAACTACATTTACAAACTTCTACATTTTGTTGGCAAGATCAATTTGTTGTTTTTCCATTCTAACATTCATACCCTTGGCTGGAATAATGTTTTGCATGCTTGATTGTTACTTCCATCACCATTTTAATTTGCTTAGTTTTTGATGTCTCACCCGTGTCTATGTCGATGGACTGTCATCTTTCTATTTCAGTACATACTTCTCCTAGATTGTTTCGTTTCTTTTGGTAATTGGTTTACTTGTCAATAAATTGATGGTGCCATTAATCAACTTCATTAGTTTTTCTCAGCCACTTCAAAGTTATGGGATAAGGGCCTTTTACTTCAGCTTCAAGATCAATGCAGTATGTCCAAGGAGGTATGCAAAGTTAATTTATGTTATCTATATTCTAGAAAATTTTATTTTCTCTTAGTTTTGTTAGTTCATCTGCTTTAAAGTGTGCATTACCAAAAGTGCGCATTAATAATTCTCAAGGTATTTGAATTGTAGGAGAGGAGGCAATATCAGCAATTGTTTCCGATAGTTATACTTGATTCTTCTGCTCATTTCAATTTGGCATTCAGGGTTGCAACGAGTGGCTTTCAAGAGGTAATCCACGTTTAATATTTCTCATGGTATTAACCGCATTTTCCTTTCTTCTTTTATGCTTTGAGTTAACATCTGCTAGTCTGGAAATGTTCAAATTTCAGCTTCGAGATGAGGCTTCTCTTGCTCTTGATTGCAAAGACAAATGTCAAGATGGGGGATTCGAAGAGATTTTCATGACCAAGGTTGATTTTCCTGCTAAGTATGACTATTGCATAAGGTAAGATGTCATGGATAATGTCCTTGAGATTACATTCTTCGTTAAATTTGAAATCATCTGGACAAAAAAGGAAGTGCTGATCAATCATGAATTTTAGTTCTTTCAACTGATTGAAGCCTTGTACATGAACCATGTTTCGAAATTAGTATATGTTTCAAATGTATTTCCTGTTAATCTGGATGCTACACAATTGGCTTTTAGCAGGGTAAGCTAAAAAGCTTGAATGCAAACTGTAGTTATAGAACTAGTTAAATAAAAGATATTCCCTAATGAACCTCAACTTTACTTATTTTGAGAATAATCTTACTAAATGAATTTACAGGAGAGTTTGAAGCGCTATAATTAGAATGCTTTTTATCAACTGTAATTAATATAAGTGTTCAGGCTTTTATAGTTTGTATGTTGTATCAATGCAAAACATAATAGCCATTTCTGGACCCAGATCCAATATGTTGCGGATCTGAAATGAAGTTCATTGCATCTCTCTCACTTTTCTGGTGTGTGTTTTCTGTCAACTTGCTCTTTTCAGAATTAATTTGAGAGGAAAGAGTGGGGTTTATGCCTCAGGTTTTTGCTTGGATGATGAGTGTTGGAGAAATTATGAGGCCAAGGTACGTGAACTTCTGGAACAAGGATTGACTGATAGAGCAAAGTTTATCCGCGTTACCTGGAGAAGCACTTGTTCCAAATGGGAAATTGAAGAAGTATGTGATCCCCCCCCCCCCCCCCCCCCACAATCTTTAATTGTCAATAAAACTATCCTTTTTCAAATATCACTGTTATGGATGTTCTTTCAGGGTTTCTCAAAATTTGGTAGTGATCCTCTGCTTGTTGGGATATTAATTAGCTCTTCTGAGAAGAGTTTTAGAGTGGTTGATGTTGGCCCAAATGCTGAGAACAAAGAAGAGGTACTTCACTTTTCTAATTGATCTTCCTCTGTCACTGCAAAAGTTATCAAAATTTTGTCATCATCACTTTTTTTTGGGTAAATTTGATGTTTATCCCTTGTACTAATAGGGAAATGACTTTAGTTCCTTCATAAATTTAATTTGAACTTGCTTGCTGTCAGTGACCATCCAATGGGTCGTTATCTTGTCATGTGCTTTGCATGTGTTGTAACAAAAAGACTTGAACTGCCCCTATTTGAGGGATGGGGATAGAGAAGTAATCTAACATGGACAACCCTCTCTCAAACGAGGGTAATCTAGGTCTTTTTTTCGCATCACATGGAAAGCACGTGCATAAGATAACGGTTAAATGGGGCAACTGACTAAAAGGGACCAAGATCAAATTAAATTTATAGAAAAGAGTAAAGTCATTTACCCTATTAGTACAAGTGTAAGGGGGTAGCAAGTTGATGTAACTCAACTGCTCAACAGGTAAGTCAAGCATAACATTTGTTGGAGTTTGTTAGGAATGTGGTCCTGACTAGGAGACTTTGCATGACTGTGCCAATCCGACTCATGAGCATATAATGGATGCACATATGATGCTCGTGCATGCCTTGGGCTTTGCTAAGTTATCATGTCAAAAGAGCTCAAGCTATTGGGTTCAGGCCATGCGGATCATGAGAACATCTAGCCTTTGAAGTGATTCCTGAGGGTCTTGAACTTCAATGTTCTCTTTAGGAAACTCCCAAATGCTTAGCATCTACCTTGGGGGGCACGCTGGCGCCAACTTGCCTCTTATGCATGGCTCAACCTTGCAAGACTAGTATGGCCTTCCGGGACACAACCCTTGGGCCACTCGTGACTCGTCTCAAGGGGCATGTCTTGGGTCCTTTGATAGATAGGGATGCTTCTCGTGATTTGAATGGCTAGAACTCAAGAGTTCCCCTTGACATGATAACTTAGCAAAGCCCAAGCATGCACGAGCATCTTACGTGCATCCATCATATGCTCATGAGTCATGCCAAGCCTCCTAGTCAAGACCATGTTCCAGACAAACTCCAACACATGTTGTGATTGACGCGGAGCAGTTGAGTTAATCAACTTGCTACCCCTGACAACAAGGATCCAAGATCAAGTTTACCCTTGTCTTTTCAATACCACTAATGTTTCTTTGCATGCTGCTCTAGGCTCTTAAATTCAGAAAATTTTGGGGGGAGAAGGCAGAGCTGCGGAGGTTCAAGGATGGGACAATAGCAGAAAGCACTGGTAGGGTTTTTGGTCTTTCTTATTGTTTATATCATTTGTGCATTCTGTATGTCAAGGTGCTAATATCCTGCCAATTCCTGTTTTTGGACAGTATGGGAGTGTGGGCAATGGGAAAGACATCTCATTGTTAAAAACATTTGTGAGCACATTCTTTGCCGGCATCTTTCTTTACCAAAAGAAAATCTGATACATGTTACCGAACAACTTGATTTCTGTCTTCAAATTGGCAGTGGAGGTAACACTACTTTTGTACTTCCTGCAATAAGTTGCTAGGATCGTTGTTACCATTCTTTCTTAATGTACCAGTGATATAAGCACATATCTTTTCTAATTTTTAGATCCAATCTCATCTTCTAGAAGTTTGCTTTCGACATTTGAACTTCTATCAAAGCGTTTGCGCAATCTGGAAGACATCCCTCTAAGAGTATCTAGTGTGCAGCCTTTAGACTCAGGTTCTTGTTCTCTCTAGCAATCCATTATTCTTCATTAAAATGCATACCAAAATTTTATATTCATTATTTGTTTATCACTCTTAACCATTCATCTAGTGCATACGTTTCATAAGGTAGCAATTTATCTATAAAAGTCATATATCTATAATTTTCATTCATGGAAATCATTGCTGGATTGACATTGTAAATGCAAATTTTTTTTTTTTTGACATAATAAAAGGTTGCTATGAAATTTCCATAGTACGATTATAAAACAAGTAAACAACATCAACATATTTTCACTATTGATTCGGGCGAGTGGAGATCATCTTGTTTGTCTTGAAGTTACTACTTAAAGTGACGCATATGGAAGTTCCTTGTTCTTGTGAGAAACTATCTTTATTCTATATGTTTCTTCTAGTAATCAAATGTGCTTGTGGATACATTTGGACCTCTAATTTTGATGGCTCCTAGGTTGCGGTGATTGTAACATTTGATATTGACCAAGTACTATCTGATTAATGTACAGCGTTCAGGTTTACATCTGTTTTTCCTCCTGAACCTCATCCCCTTGCTAATGAAAAAGACGCTGGACGAACATCTCAAAAGTTCATTCCCACTTGTATTCAACCACTAGAAGTTTTGATCCAGGCAAGACATTTAACTGTTGAAATCTGTTTTCCATGTCTATAACTTAGTTCATTTAGTATGCCTAGTTGATTAGTTACATCATTGCATTAAAATGTTATACACATTCTTCATTCTCTGGCAAGAATGGATAACAGGTTCAAACCATTCATGAATATTTATTGATAAATAGTTTTAATATTACTCGTGAGTTACGTATAATGTATATCACTGTCGAATTATTTTGGTGCAAATAATTTTATGTTATTGGTAGTAAAATTTCCTCGCCAACTATATTTCCTCCTAAAATTGATACTAAAAATTTCAAAGAATTCTGATTTTTGTAAGAGAAGGTAAAATATTTCCTCATTTCATTCATAGTACGATTTATGAGTAGTACAAGAAAAACTTATATATCAAGCATCAATAAAGAGTTATTACTATTGCATTACAATGCTTTTCTGATTCACCAAAAATGATTAGGTGCAAATTTGCCTGAGTGCTTAATTGTCCGTCTTCCACCATAAGAGTACATAAAATCCATAGCCATCCTTCTCACCTGTGAGTCCTTGTTGTAAAAGAACCTTTCGTTCTTTTGCTACAAATTCTCCAAAGTGGCACGTATGGGAATGCTTCGGTGGTCATTTGGCAGTGAATGTCTGGAAAGCTATATACATAGAACTTATGCTTTCCTCCACTAACTCTAATATAGAGAGTTAAACCCCTTAACTATTCTCATTTTCCAGCTAGCTGTCTCATGATAACAACTAGGTTTGAGCTCTCCATCAATTTAGCTGCTAAATCCCTTTCCATTTTTAGCAATGCTCCCTAAAATCAAGTTGCACTCCCTACTTCCAGTCTCCATTCTCCTAAACTCTTCTATTGTTCTTCTATTCTTGCACTTAACTCATGATTCCTAGGGAAAGTTTCCCTTTTGGTTTCTTCTCACTCCAGGTGTTCTCTTCAAAATTTTATTTTGTGTCTGACCCATTCTAAGAGATGATACCTCTTACCAAAACATTCTTTGTGATTTGAGATGCCTCTCCACATTCTCTTCTTGGATGTTTCAGAATCTATTTAACCAGCAAAGATCCTACTTGGGTTCTACTATTCTTCTCTGAGGACTTGCTGTGCTACTGCATGCTTCTGTAACCAATTCATCCTTGTCAACAGCCTAATACCAAAAACCAACCTAGATATTTATCTTCTCTCTCTTTTTTGGTGTCCACACTATTTCCCTCATTAATGCATAGCTTTCATTCAGTTAGAAGCATAATGTGAAGTAAATACATAATGCACGTAGTGTAGCAGAAGAATCTTTCTCACCAACTTTTCCAGTGTTCATAAAATTGTCCAATCCTTAGCATTGGGTACATCCATAATCATCTGGGTTCATGCCTAAGAGCTTAGACAACTTTTTGCTTCTATGTAGTTGGAGGGTTCGGGGAATTGGCCAATGGATGATGTGGCAATTGAGAAGACTAAATCTGCCTTCCTTCTGAAAATTGGAGAGAGGTGGGTTTTCTATATACTCATTTATTTGTGAGAAGGTTCCAATATGACAACGATGTCTAAAGTTTTTGTTGATGGATTAATTGATGTTGTTACCACTACAGTCTTGAGACAAGCTGGGGTATGACTTGTAATGCTACTGAAGAGGAAGTGGTCATTTTTCTGTCTGGATATGCTTTTCGTCTTAGAATATTGCATGAGAGAGGCCTGAGCTTGGTGAAAACGCAAGGTGAGAGTTGATTATGTAAATATATAATTATATTTACATACTAGAGACTAGATTTTTGTTTTATTTTTTTATTTTTAATGCTATTGGATCATGTCTTTGATGTAGTTGCTAGTGATCAAACAAAGAAGGTCTCTTCTATAGACAAGGAACTTTTTATCAGCAGTCAGCACTCTAGCATGATTAATGGCTTGCAGGGTAGATTTCCTGTATATGGGGCAGTTGTCCGGTGAGAGTGCTGTTTCCTATCCTGCATCCTAGAATAGCTATTTCTCTTTTTTTCTTTGACTACTGTATTTATCTATCATTTTATTTATGTCAATTTGTTTTATTCAAGGCTTGCGAAACGGTGGATTGCTTCACATATGTTTTCTGATGTTATAGCGGATGAAGCTGTTGAGTTACTAGTTGCTCATATTTTTTTGAAGCCTTTGCCATTCTATACTCCTTCCTCTCGGATCACTGGATTTTTAAGGTGATGTTGCTTCCTATTATGTTTGTGATGGTTTTTATAACATATCCCCAGTTGCAATTCTGTATATTTATTTCATTAACTTTTTTTTTTTCATAATTTCTTGTGATGTTTTATAATTCGTCGAGGGAGTTTTTGGATCTATCCATAACAAGTGCATGCAAATTTTTTTTAGATGACACGTATCCCATAACATGTTTTTTCTTCCCTAAACTTCTCAATTACTGAATGCTCTCTGTCCGTTTCTTTAGTTTATTTCTGACTGAAATGTACTTTTGACTTTCTTGTGATTGAGTTTTGGTTCAACATATTTTTAACTATGTGGAACGAAGCTTATTTTTCTTTTTAGGAAAACACCTTTTCCATATTTACTATGAAACAGAGATATATTCGTCGTAATTTATGTTAAATGTGGAACTTGTACAATCCTATTTAGGTATAGCTGTGGTGTGTGATAGTTGATCACTTGCTCTACAGGTTCTTAAGGTTGCTATCAAATTATGATTGGGCATTTTCCCCTTTAGTCATCGACATAAATGGTGATTTGACTTCCAATGATGAAAAGGAGATCACTGTAAGAATCTTAACTTTGCTGATTATAAATGATTGATTACCATGTAATAAGGTGTTGTACATTGTTGTCTACTAATTGCATTTTCTTAATGAATTAGGAGAACTTCATGTTAAGCAGAAAATCTTACGAAGAAAGTGCACAATCTTTGGAACCAGCAATCTTCGTGGCTACGTCATATGACAAGTCGTCCGAAGCTTGGACCAGATCCTCACCAAACTCACATGTATGCAGTAATTTTTGAGTGATAATTTATTCTTTTAAGTATTTTGATTTATGCAATGAAATGTCTCTTCATTTCTAATTATTTAATCAAGTATTTTTACAAACATGAAGAATACAAAACAAAACAATTAGAAAGACATGCAGTGATTGTCGTGAAAGATTTGCACAATAAGCTTGTCATTGACAATATCTTTTGTTATCACAAATGATTTGTTAATTATTTGGGGTTCATTCTCTTCATTGAAAAATTGACTCTTGTATCCTATGATGGAAAAGGTGTTGAAAAGGATAGTGGCTTATGCCCGAAGCAGTGCCGACTTTTTGACTAACCTGATACTGCATAATCAGATTGATAATCACAACTGGCAGGTTTGTGAAAACAGGTGTTTTTATTTAATTGCTCTGGGAACGTTTTGATGTCTTTAATAAACCTTTGCCTTTTTTTTTTTGGTTGTGATGTATTTGGCTTTCAGCGTCTCCTCCGGACTCCTTTGAACAACTATGATGCCGTAATTCTCCTTCATAGAGATAGACTAGCTTTTCCACAGCGGCTTCTTTTCCCATCTGAGATGAGCCAAGGTTTTTTTTTTTCTTTTATTATCCTTGTTACATTGGCAATTGTATGATAACTTTCATGTTCATCACTGCTAAAATGATCTACAATATGCATTGGTCGAGCAGGAAAGCATGTGGTACAAGGCGATGCTAGCACGGTGTTTCATCCGTTCCTTTCACTTGGAGATGTGCGAGGGAATGTACATGCATTGAAGAAGAAACTGATGGTGAACTTTGACCCAGTCAGGTGTTATGTAGAAGATCTTAAGGTAACAATGTTGTCAAGAGCTTCTGCACTACAAGCTTATTGGCTGGAACTTTGAGGTTTTCAACATTCTGTGAGGTTTTCAACATTCTGTTTTCCTGTCTTCCTTTGTAGGAACAATTCCATGATACATTGAACTTATGGTATGACTCTCTGGGAGGTGATGCGATTGGTCTTACATGGGAGAAACCAGGATCAAAGGTAACTGACACTGAAAATTAACATTGGCTTAAATCTATCTTATATGCCATTAGGCAATTCAAAGGTACTAATAGACTTATTTGTGTAGAAGCGAGCACGAGAAGAAACCCCAGAGGAAAGTCAAGAGCCAGTCGAAATTTTAAGAAATGTCGGTGAAATTGGCAAGGGATTTATGAGAAGTGTTTATTTTCTGAAGTCCCCAAGGTATGGAAACTGATCCAAGTTTGATACCCGCATCTCCATCTTACATTCAAAATTTTAAGAAATGTCAGTGAAATTGGCAAGGGATTTATGAGAAGTGTTTATTTTCTGAAGTCCCCAAGGTATGGAAACTGATCCAAGTTTGATACCCGCATCTCCATCTTACATTCAGAAGGAAAAGGTGGGGAAACCAGAAGTCGATTGGGGGTTTGAAAGGGGCGAGATTTTTGCCCCCATCTTTTGTGGAATGTAAAATGTATCATGAGGATCTTTATGCATTAGAGGAGCCCTTAATGTATTGCTATATTGTTCAGTAGCCAGTTAGTTTCTTTTCTACTTTTACAATGAAGTGACCATAATACCCACGGTGTATTTACGCTTTTTTGTTTTTTTTTTTGGGATAATATATTGACAGAAGTTTGGAGCAAGTATTATCACCTATCCAGAACCTAGACCACTTAGAATCACATTAGAGTGGAACCACGTCACAACTAAATCAGTAACAACTAGTCGATCAAATATAATTACAATCACTGAGTGTCAAATAGGTTGATAGAGAGTTAAAAGCTTTTTCATTCCTACCTTGCTAACATCTGTACATTTGATAGTTCTTCCACTCACGCCAACGACACAGCATAAGAAATACGGTGATTCTAAATGGCGAGGAAACGGGTGAGGGAGGGGGTGTGACCCTCCATCCCCCTCGCGATGCGCGCCCTTGTGAATTTCTAGGGGGATAGGGGGGTCAAACCCCCCTCCCTCGCTCGTTTTCTCGCCGCCTAGAACGACTCTAAGAAATAAGATGGAGCAATGGTTGTTTACACGTGCTAGGCCTTTTAGACACTCGTGCATTGCCTTATTTTTATTTCCCGGCCTTTTATTCACAAATTCCCCGATTTTCTGGAAATTTGAAAGAGAAGGGTCATTTTCGTAAAATTATGCATTACACCTGCTTCACTGGGAGTCAGTGTGAATCGATGGCAGTGGTATCATCTCTTTGCCACCGACACTCTTCTTCTTGAACACCACCATGACTGTACAATTCACTGTACGTACACCCACCACCTCGGACATCTTCAGATACGAAGCCACCGGTGCTGCAGCTTTCACCATCGGGACACGACCGCCACTCAACACTCGTCGCAGCACCACTCCTACCCGTCCAGGCTTCAACACCCTTTCCATCTCCAACACCATTTTAGCTGGAATTCTTATCTCATCAAATGTAGTTGTTGAGAAAACGAAATTGAACTTACCTGGCTTGAATGAAAGTCTGTACAAGTCCCCTTTGGTCACCAATGATGAACATGGCTTACGATCCACGCCAATTGAGTCCGAGAGACCTAGTTTTCGAATCACCATTACTGTTCTCGCGGAGTCTCGACCGATGAGGAGGGATTTGTGACCGGTGTCTAGCCAGTTAGAGCGCATTAGGAGTTGGAAAGCAGCGTCGAGATCAACAATGGTCATGCGAACTTTGGCCTTTAGGAATGTCCAGGAGGTGGTAGAGGAGGTGGATTGATAGTAATCATAACCAATGTCGATTGGGTAGACAAGATTGAGACATGGAACTAAGGCCATTGCGGTGGCGATGAAGAAGATCTTGATGAAGAGGGTTTTGGAGGAGTAGTTGTAGTAGATGAGTTGGAGCTTCAACAACTTTAATTCCATCTTTTCAACTTCTTCAAAGTTGTTTCTGTACAGTGAAGAGATGAAAACAATGGACAGAGAGAGAATTGCGGTTGAGAGTTAGATTAGCGAGTGCAGAATCTGGAGGAAGTGTGGTTTGCACCTAAAAGGGAGGGGGTTTTCTGGGTTGTAAAAATTGGGAGGTGGTGACGGAAGGACGGCGAAACGTATCGAAATGGAGCCATTGGGTAGAGACGGGGAGTGGGATGTTACATGAGAGGAGGAATTTCATTGTACCCTTCTACACATGATAATGGAACTGAACCGAGAGAAGATGAAGGAATGATGATTAGACTGCCTTTGATGTTGAACACACAAGACCTTGGGTTTTTCCCTACTGTAATGTCCTTTTTAGCTGTCACAAACGATTGGGTTTCCATTTGTGTGCTTGATATGTATATTTCTAATCTCGGTAAAAAAAATGTAGATCTTCGTTATGTGCTCTTGAGATCCGTGTGTGGTGATACCTCCAATTTTGAAGGGGTGGGCACCGTCTCTAGAGAGCCAGGCTAGCCCAATACCATTCATCATTCTAGAGATTGGGTCATTTCCTGCACCTTTAGGATGATAGATAGTATTTGGCTGGCCTGGCGTGGGATTGGCTGTGTGGGCCTGGCTCTCTAGAAAAATTGGTTCGAGTCTTGTTCGGTCCTGATGCAGGATACAAAAAATTTGGGCAGACGTAATTGGTCTCGAAATGGAACCATACCATCCCAGTTCAATTATTATTATTATTATCAAATTGAGGAAAAAAATAAATTGAAGATAACTACGGGGCAATTTTGTGTGCAGATTCCTCTGATCTTCAATCTCATCTCAGAGAGAAGAGAAGAAGAGATATTCAAATGTAGAAGATCAAATCAATAAATCAGTTGGAGGGGTCATGAGATTTGTTGCTCTACATCCAATTACCTTATTCAAAAATCAATAAAGAAGGCTAGTGTAGCGAAGGAAGAGCCAGTTGATGATCTTTTAGTTGAATTTGAATGATAGACGTTGTAACTTGAATAACAAAGGGAAGATGTCCTCTTGTTTTCCACGCCGATATTTACAAAATCTCAACAAAACCACTTTAGGGTTTTAAATTTGTTTTAGGGGGATATGAATTCGTTAAAGCTGCAGTAACAATGTGATGTGAATAAGATAAGAGAGAGTCCGTAACGAAGCTCATCCAAGGGATCGAGGAAGTGAACCTCCACCAGGTTTGAGAGCTCAATCTAGTATGAAACAAGAAATTGTAGTTCACCGTCAGCAATCGCTAGATCATGGAGGTAGATGAGCTCGAAATCGAGGTTTACAATGATAAGAAAATGGGCAATGGCGGTGGTGCTTCAAGCAAAAACCATTTTTTTGGTCGAGTCAAGCTTTATGGGAGCCACTTTTGGAGAAGAAGCGATGAGGCATTGATTTACTTTCCGTTCGAGGAAAAGAGCATTTTAAGTTAAATTTGAGTCAAACTGGGTTGAGAATTTATGATTATGATGAATTAGTTGAAGAGCAGAAACCGAAGACACCTGAACTAGAGCCACCATCGGGACATGCGTTTGAGGTTAGAAGGCCAATGACACGCTTGTTTCGACGAAGATAGCTCAAGAAGCTGACTTACATTTCCCACCACTGTCGATGGTTGTTGATACTGAAGAGTTGCCTCTGCCACTTGAGATCATACATCATCAAGAACATCCACATCATTGGGCTCCACCGATGGAGCACATTCCAGTTTCGGTGGAAACACAATTATCACCGAAGAAGATGTGTCTGAGGGTCAAATCTTGAGATGTGGACGGAGAAGGATGAGATTGGAAGAGATGGTTCTTGGAGTGGTTGGGGTGGCTGTGAGAGAGAAGACAGAGGGATTGAGAAACTTCTGGAGTGGGAAAGGGATGTTTTCTTGTATAATTGTTGGGCTCGGAGTTTATAATTGAGTTGTTGGGCTAAAGGGATGGATCAGGACGATCCGAGACTGAATTTTGTGGAATCGGTTATGCAGTTAAAACGACGTTATAATGCCGATATAACGCTTAACAGGGTGAGTCGTCACGTTTTGACTTTATCACATTTTGATATCATGACTCTAATATAAAGGTCGTTATTGAGATAACTTTTTTTTAATATTGTCGTTTTAATGGTTTTAATACGTAAAAAAATAAAAATTCACCCATTTCATTCTCGATTGAACCAGAACCCTAGAATCAGAGGAAAGACGAAGAATGACCAAAGCTCGTTGTCGCCGATCGATAGAGAATATGACCTCGTTGGTCGACAGAAAGCGAGAAAATAAGAGGAAGAAAGGAAGAAGACGAAGAGTCGATCACACTCTCTATTGCAATCTCTCTCTGTTGCAATCTCACTCTCACACGATGGGAAAATAATTTTTATTAATGTTTTGATGTTTTTGAATTTAATGTTATGAACATGATTTACTTTTTTGACTGACAATAAATTAATACTTAATAGGGATATAAAAATATATTTAAAAATATTTTGTTATATACCGTTATAACCTATAACACTCCTGAATCGTTACTAGTCCGTTATCTGTTTTGACTGCATAGGGAACCAGTATTATCATGGTTTCAACCGGCCAGGGACTGGAATGAAAATGGCATGACTTGGTTGGTCCCGACTTGAACCGATCGAGATCGCGATTCTTGCCTACCCTTACAATTTTTGTAGGGTTGAAAAAGATCCAACAAACTAATTAAAAAGCTCGAACCAAATAATTTGGTTTTGGTTTTCTTTTGGTTCGGTTTGTAATATTTTGAAATTAAAGCGATCAATTCGATTTTAGGTTGAAAAAAGAGAGCAAATCGAACTGAACGGATACATGTGTTTATTATCAAAATTTTATATGCATACTATACAAATTAGTAGATAATACTAAAATACAATTTTTGTTGGTTTGGTTTAAGTCGGTTTAGATTACAATTTTTTTTGTTTTGTTCGATATTTTGTTTAATTGAATTTCATTTCGATTCAATTTCATCATACATTCGGTTCGATTCGGTTTGGAATTCTTCAAATTGATATGGTTTGGTTTGCAATTTTGGATGAACAACCCTACAATTTTGCTTCTATTTAGGCACACAACTGGTCGAATGTGGTATAGATACACAAAATCGTATACAAATCCGAAATACTATTGATAGGTTCGATTGTGAATCCGATCAGATTTTAAAATTCCATACCATATCCCGCTCTGATTAGAAAATCGATAACTATATCCAACTCGATTAGATTCAAATGACTCAATTTTGTTCGAATTTTATTTTTCAAGTCGATAGAATTTGAGTAGCTTTAATGGGTTGGCTATATTTTTGATAATATTAAGTTGTCTTATGCCATACATGAATGAAAGTGGATATGACATGAATAAAAGTTGATATGATTAGGGGTGTTAATCGGTTTGAAGTTTGGTTCGATTTTCTGATTTTTCAAATAGAAATTTGTAATCTAATAGAACCGACCAATTCGGTTCGGTTTCGATTTGTTTCGGTTTTTCCTTTTTATTTTCTATGTTTTTCATCCTCTTTCTTCTTCTTACCGAAACAATTATGCATTGCCATTACCATACAGCTAGACCTAAACAAAAAGATAAAACCTTTTCGAGCTAATTGCAATTTCTCCCTAAAACATATAGCTAATTCAGCTTTGCCCCCAATTATCATTCATATTGCACTTTTTCCCTCAGACTACCAGTTAACATGCTTTGACAGTCAAATACCTCACGTGCAACCATTCTTCTTATTTTGCATGATGAAAATGTCATTCACGTGCTTACCACGCCTGATGTGATAGCATGTCAATCCTAACCATCTGTTACCTGAACCAGACACGTGGACGGCTAGGGATTACTCCTTCTATTGAAGAGATCGACAGTGGAGGGAAAACTTCCTCCATTTTCATTATCTCTATTATGTTTCTCCTCTTTCCCTACATTTTCACTATCTCTGATTTGAGATAGAGGGAGGTAAAGATACTAGAGTGTGTGTAAAAGTGTGTGAAGAGAAAGACTACTCTAACTGATGAGAGATACAACAAAGCCAAAACCAAACTCATTGGTGGTGTGGTGGTTCCTCTTTTCTTCTTCTTCTTCTCTCTTTCATTTTTTGTGTCTTTGGTTTGGTTTAGGTGCCTCTCTTTCTCCTTCTTCTTTTCTCCGTACCTGCCTTGGGTTTAGATGCTCTAACTGAAAAATGGGGTGCACGACCTCAAAGCTAGACAATGAGGATACAGTGAGGCGTTGCAAGGAGTGTCGTTGCCTTATGAAGGAAGCAATCTACGCGCGTCACCACCTCGCCGCCGCTCACTCCGACTACATCCGCTCTTCTTGACTTCACCTCCAACGAACCCCTCTCCGTCTCTGACCAAATCCCCGTTATTCTCCTCCGTAATCCCTCCTCTCTTTCCAGCTCCTCCTCCTATAGAGCCACCACTCCACTCCCATCACAACCACCACCATCAGTAGCTCGCACCACTTCGTCGATTGCTTCCACTCCTTCACGGCCTCCCCCTCCACCGCAGTAGTACTACTCCCCTTCTTCTCCCACCATTGCCAGCTCCAAGCTTCCTCACATTCTCTCTTAATCAAAATAAACAAACAAAAATTAAATGAGTTTGAGTCTGATATAATAATGGGGCCGAGTAATTGAGATTAAAAGAAAAGAAAAAAAATCCCTAAGACTGAAACCGTGAGCTAGAGCAGCGTCAACAAAACCGGCGCCAATTCTATCTGTCTCCTTCGGTAGGTTCTCTGGAGCATGAATGAAGAACCTGGGTACTTTTGTGATTCCAAGATCAACTAGCCCTTTAACTCCGGATTTTGTTTCATCAAACTCCTTAACAACATTGGCTTGATCAGTATAATTATCTAATGAAGAAAGGAATTGTTTGGCTTCCTTCGTTACAACTTTCATATTTTCTCTTTGGCTTTCCGATTGAGACAATTAATGAGATGAATAAACTTTGGAGTTGTATTTATACAACCAAATGAGCCACAACATGCAATACTGAAGTATTATAAAAGTCTCTGTTATTAATTTGTTGATCAGTTTTTTCACTAAGATTTTATTTGTTTGACTTTACACAAGTGCTTCTTATTTTATCTTCCTTGGAGTTGAGATCATCTGCACCATGATGTAATGTACAAACTCCAGACTCTACAAGGAAAAATCAGCCGGTATTTTGGGCATACCTGATCTTCAAACCAGTATAATCTCATTTTGTGGTACGCAACCTGAGTTCTCTTAAATGGTATTGAATGCTTGTTGGTATGGTATGGTATGGTATTGAATGCCTGTTGATATGTTACACTTCAAGTTGTTTGGTACTGAATGTTAATGAATGCTTGAAAATTCAGATTGGTTATTGTTGCTTGTAAATTCAGGTTTTTGCACTTCAAGTTGTTAGGTATTGAATGCTTGTAAATTGTTGCTTGTAAATTCAGGTTATTGAAAGTGTTGTCAGGTTGCATATTGACGCTTGAAAGTGCTATGTCAGGTTTTTAATTGCAAGGTTGCTTATTGATGCTTGAAAGTGTTATTTTAGGTTTTGAATTGCAAGGATGTTGTGTCATTTGAATTGTATTGTGTTATATATCAGGTTTTTGCAAAGATGTTAAGGTATTTGATTACAATGTGCTATTAACTTCCAATGAATTTACATTGTTGAAAGAACATCAAACTTTGTTGCAAGAATATCTAATGAACATCAAATGAATTTACATTGTGCTTTAATATCCAATGTACATGTACTCCTTAAAAAACTTGTCTACTTCAAATCTCATATTCACTTGTTTGATTGTGCTTGTGACACCATGGGATCTGCAATAAAATCAATTAATTGTTGTTAATTATCAGTAACTTAACCTCTTAAAATAAATTACAAACATGAAACTTAACCCTTTAAAATAAATTTGATTGTAACATTGCCCCCAGCAACAGAACTGACTTAACAGATGATGAAGATGAGTTGCAACTCAAGTTTGCCATCAAAACTTGGCAAGTTTGCCATCAAAATTTGGCAAGTTTTTCCATTTATTGATGCTTGAGTATTTAATCTAGAGTGAAATAGGGGTGGGCACGGGACGGGATGGGACGAGATATACCCATCCCGTTCATACGGGATCGGGACGGGACGGGGCGGGATGGAAAAAACCTCATCCCGACCTCGTCCCATCCCAAACGGGTTCGGGACGAGATCAACATGCTAATCTGGACATATCGACTAGAATACATTCTGAACATATCAAATCATAAAACAACTCAATACATTCTGCTGGAACAGTCACAAACTGCTGGAACATATTAAAACAACTCAGTACAAATTTACAACAACTGCTGGAACAGTCTTGAGCATAATCTATTGCTAGAAGTCTGCTGGAACTGTCTGAGCATAATCTATTGCTAGAAGTCTGTTGGAACATATTACAAGTTTAAAACAACTCAATACAAGTTTAAAACAAATGAGCTAAAAGTTTGCTGGAACAGTTTTGTTATTTGGAACAGTTTTGTTATTTGTTCATTTGTTGGCTTAGCTACCCTTTAGTAACCCTAAAAACCTAACTAAAGGAATGACCGAATGAGATATCAGAGAGAGGAGAAGTATTACAAATTTACCATCAAAAGATTAATCTAGAGATATGTGTGAGAGAAAAATTGAGATGCTAAAAATGTTATATACATCAGTGAATTTGTATAGGCATCCAATCCTAAAATAAATAAATAAAAATATTAATAATTAATATTAAAAAATTAGTTCGGGACGGGATTGGCGGGATTGAAAATCTTCATCCCATCCCATCCCATTCTAGATCGGGACGGGACGGGATCGGGATGAAATTATTCAATCCCATCAAGACTCGAAAAAATCGGGACGGGACGGGATCGGGATCGCAGGATGGGATGCCCACCCCTAGAGTGAAATAATATGTAGATGTAATAGTAGAAGTAGAGATGAAAGTTATTGGTGGTGAGGTGTAGACTATGGTGGTGAAGTGGAAATAGTGGTGGTGAAAGAGGAGTTGGCGGATTATCCCAACGTCTTAGAGGAAGTTTGAATCTCAGCCTTTGATTTTAATTGCATCAACTTTGAATCTCAGCCTTCAGATCATTAAAGGGTATTTTGGACAGTAAAATATGACCATTTTTAAAACTAGCATGTGCCTTGACAGTCAAGGCACGTTGAGTGTTAGTCTGAGGGGGAAATTGCAATATGATTGTTAATTGGGGGCAAAGTTGAATTAACTATATATTTTATGAGAAAAATTGCAATGAACCCAACTTTTTCACACATACAGATTTCAAATAAAATTTGAATCTCAACAAAATTATATTATACAAAACAAAATAAACAAGATTATACTAGTTTTTCTATTATGATAAAAGAGATTAGCATTATTGCATTCTGATTAAACAAGCTCGAAAGACCATATAATTTGACAAAACCCCCAATAGTGCTAATGCAAAGAAAATTAGTTGAACAAAAAGAAAACACATGCTCAGACACACGATGCCCAACGAGTTCCCGAACCTCCGCCCAGTCTAGCCGTCGGAATTCAAGACCCGATTTAGCATGAGTTTCAAAGAGTCACATTTCTTGGCCGATTTGATCCCTTTACTGACCCCTTGGCGGCACTGAGGATGGCGCTGGAGAGGTATTCACTGCTTTTGTAGTAGCTGATGTTCTCCAACCATGTGTGGCGCTGTGAGGTGACTTCTTCGATGAAGATGAACTCTGGCGATGTTGGGAGGTTTTTGACATATGTATACACCAACTCTACAATAAGATGACCAAGATCACATGGAGATCATTTGTATCCAATTGTTATAAAGCAACATAAACTCCTTTCAACAATAGAGTCGAAGAAAGTCTCAAAACAAAGCTCATTTACAAAATTATCAATAATGAATCTTAGCATATCAGACTCACCTATATCTATGATAGGGGTGGACATTTAGGACCTAATCCTGGACTGAACCAGCAACTGGACCTATCGGGTCGATTTTTATTAATTATAAATGTTTCTGTTTTAAAAGCCCGGCCCGACCCAAAGTTTTTGGTCCGGGCCTCAGTTTCCATTTCTGAAGCCTGTCGGTTAACTGGCCCGGCCTGGATTAAATAGTTAAAATTTAAAAAGTAAAAACCCTAAAAAGTATTTACAATTATTGATCCTCTCTTTCTCCTCCTCAGCTGATCATTTCAACTTCAACTCTCCCTGACCCTGCGACTCCTCTCCTCCTCGGCTCGGCTACTCCTCTCGGACCTCTCCTCCTCCTCGACTCCCTGTGCAACATTGTTTCCACTTCTCTTCAAGGTAGTTTCTCCGTGTAGTGTAGCGAAGTTATTTATAAACTATTTTTCTGTTCAAAGTTCAAACTTATGTAAGCATGATGAAGTTTATAAACCCTACAATGCGATTGCGAAGAGCAACTCTCTGTTGCAAAGCTTTGCACGATCTCTGTGTTATGAAACAGAGGCTCTGTTTTCAAATGCTCACACCAAGATGAGTTTTGTGAAACAGAGTCTTTGTATTGCAAACCAAAAGCTCACACCAAGCTGATCAATACTCCACCCATTTGAATCTGCCTAACTGCATTTTCAATCTCTGTAGCTTGATCTGTAAACAATGTCTTTGGTTGTTACTTGTTTCCCATTCATTGCAGCCAAAAATGTTTCTAACACCCACTGTAAAGACTTTGTGCTTTAATCTAATAACAAACCACAACCAAACAATATTGTCTGCCCATGATTGTTTAGTTTTAGTCTAACAAATAGTGCAAAATATTGCTTCATTCAACAACCCTGCTCGAGTTAACAGGCTTACCATGCATGAGTAATGCTTAAGCCCAGGCTCCACATCGATTGCCTTCATGTAATTCCAGAAAAACTTTCCTTTGTTAATCAGTCCAGAGTGGCTGCAAGCTGAGAGGAGAGCATAGAGACAAAGGTAACATCGATTGCCTTCATGTAATTTACTGTTGTTGATTAATATGTTAATATGCAACCAAATGATGTGCAACTTTGTTTGTTTCCATGATCTGTTGTTGTTCTAGTATATGAGCTTCAAGTATGGTGAGCTGCCTCTTGATATGTGCAATTAGGTGCCTCAAGTTTCATTCTGGTTCTATGTTTTTTGCCAAGTACAAATGCACATTGCGAGAATCTGTGGTTATGATCAGTCAGGTAATGGCGTCCATATTAGCAAACTTCAGTCCTGGTTCTACTCCTTGAATGTTCACACCTTTGATAACACACCAATTGATTTTAATCGCAAGTCCAAATGATTCTGACAAGCCAATAGGTGTGAAGTTCTACTATGAACTTCTACAACTCCAGACCAGTCTATGATATCTCTCTGGAAAATTTTTGTAAACCCAAAATTTTATGTTTTTACAAATATAATTTCACTTTCTTTTGTAGGAAAACCAAGTAAACATTATCCATGAGATCTAAACATACCATGATACAAGAACAACTTTTTATCTCTGATTTCTTAATGACCACCAATGCATAGTGCATACTATTAATTTACTTATTTACTGTTGATTAATATGCAACCATATCTAAATGACTAAATGTGATTAGGGGTGGGCATTACAATCACAAGCTCACAACAAATTACTGGCTAGGCATTACAACACAACAATTGGGATTAATTCATTGTTGACTAGGTGAGCTTTATAAATTCAACACTTTGAGCTTTGGGATTAATTCACTGTTGACTAGGTGGGCTTTATAAATTCAGCACTTTGGGCTGAACTTCAAGGACCGAAACCGGCCCGAAATTCGGTTAATCGGGCCCTCGGTTAACCGGTCAACTTGGTCCGATTTTGGGCTTCATAAATACGGGCTTAAATTTTTCGGGCCGATTTTCGATTTTTACTTTTTGGGCCGATTACCCGGACCTGCCCAACCCTAATCTATGATATCCATGGAGGACCTCTCTACTTCTTTAATTGAATCCAATCTCTGTATATTCACCTTAGTTGAACTAAATGTGGTAGGTGAGAATTAAATGAGGGTGGATGGATTGGGAATTGAGTTGGTGGGGTTGGGATTTAGGAATTAAATAGGGGTGGGTGATGTTTGGGAATTGAGATGTTTGTGGTGGGGTCGGGAGTTAAAAAACAGATAAAAAAAATTGATACGGTTCGATTCGATTTATTCGGGGCTGAAAAAACTCAAATCGAAGTAACTCAATTCGGTTCGATTTTAGCAATTTGGTTTCAATTTTTTCAACTCGATTCAATTCGGTTAATTTGGTTGGTTTACATGGATCAATTAACACCCCTAGATATGACACAAAAAATGTGATATATTTGAATAAGATTGGATTTTTTGAGAAAACGGCATTCGACCCGTATCTGAGCCATTTTCCAACTCAAATATTTTTTAGAATCCATATCCGCATTATTCGGATTCAGTTGATTGTCGGATTTGTCTAATAATTTATGTCTTACTTCTATTTAGAAGCAAACCTTTTTGTGACTTGAGCATGAAAAAGTGTTCACTAAAAATTTCTTACTTCTTACTCTAATTACCATTCAATTTTGCATACTTCTTAATAGGGGTGGGCACGGGACGGGATGGGACGAGATATACCCATCCCTATCCCATCCCGTTCATACGGGATCGGGACGGGATCAACATGCTAATCTGGACATATCAACTAGAATACATTCTGAACATATCAAATCATAAAACAACTCAATACATTCTGCTGGAACAGTCACAAACTACTGAACATATTAAAACAACCCAATACAAATTTACAACAACTGCTGGAATAGTCTTGAGCATAATCTATTGCTAGAAGTCTGCTGGAACAGTCTGAGCATAATCTATTGCTAGAAGTCTGCTAGAACATATTACAAGTTTAAAACAACTCAATACAAGTTTAAAACAAATGAGCTAAAAGTCTGCTGGAACAGTTTTGTTAGAAGTCTGCTGGAACAGTTTTGTTATTTGTTCATTTGTTGGCTTAGCTACCCTTTAGTAACCCTAAAAACCTAACTAAAGGAATGACCGAATGAGAGATCAGAGAGAGGAGAAGTATTGCAAATTTACCATCAAAAGATTAATCTAGAGATATGTGTGAGAGAAAAATTGAGATGCTAAAAATGTTATATACATCAGTGAATTTGTATGGGCATCCACAATCCTAAAATAAATAAATAAATAAAAATATTAATAATTAATATTAAAAAATTAGTTTGGGATTGGCGGGATTGAAAATCTTTATTCCATCCCATCCCATTCTAGATCGGGACGGGACGAGATCGGGATGAAATTATTCAATCCCATTAAGACCCGGAAAAATCGGGACGGGATCGGGATTGCGGGATCGGATGCCCACCCCTACTTCTTAACGCGAACAAACGTGAGCAAATTACATCCAATTTATTAGCTATTTGTAAATGTTTCTTCAACCAGTTTGATAAGAATCTCCGATTACTTGATTTCAATATTTCAATTCAAAAGTTTTTCAAAGTTTTGTACAGAACCGATAGAAAGTATTGCCCTAGCATTATGAACCACAATGAAATCAACGAAGTTCATAGACATGTGTTTGCTCGTGTGTCAAAATCAACTACCTATATATATATTTGATGCTCTGGGATTAAACTAATGATATCCAACAATCTTTATCATTGGTATGTACCCGGTGAACTATCAGCAATTGCAAAATCAGCCCAGGCCCTGATATGGTAAGGCCCAGAAAGAGTCTACTGGTTCTCTAGAAATCCCTGGTTGCCATCCATCTACTTTGGAAGGAATACGTTACAACTTGCGCACTATAGATATTCCTAGCCCGCGAAATCATTCGATACTTCTTTCCCCTCCTATTTATCTTCTTCATCAAGTGTTGGAGCTACTGACTGATTTCCTTAACTCGATCTTGCACATTACAATACAATGTCGATCATTCCAAGCATCTTTGGCGGCCGACGACGCAACGTCTTCGACCCCTTCTCTGTTGATATCTGGGATCCTTTTGATGGTTTCTCTTTCAACACCCGCATTGACTGGAAGGAAACACCGGAAGCACATGTGTTCAAGGCGGACTTGCCCGGGCTGAACAGGGAGGAAGTGAAGGTGGAAGTGGAAGAGGGAAGAGTTCTTCAGATAAGTGGACAAACGAGCAAAGAAGTTGAGGATAAGAATGACCAGTGGCACCGCATCGAACGAAGCAGTGGCAAGTTTTTAAGACGCTTCAGGTTGCCTGAGAATGCCAAGTTGGATCAAGTGAAGCCTGCTATGGAGGATGGGGTGCTCACTATTACTGTTCCCAAGGCCCAAGTGACCAAGTCTGATGTCAAAGCCATTGACATCTCTGGCTGAAATTGTGAATTTCTCGGTGTGTGCTCGCTTATGTATCGTAGAGTCTAGAGTTGATAAAAATGTCCAAGTTTGGGTTTGATTTGAAGTTATGTAGTGTCCGTCACGTAATTATCAGTTTACCTTAGTAATGTTAATCTCGTATTTTCTTGGCTTGCAGTTCTTCTTGAAATTCTGAAATGCTCAGAACCAGTGATCGGTACTCAATGATCTTTTCTGGTTGACACATTTAATGTTGAATTAGGCAATGGGTTTGTTTTCAAATTCGAATATCAGTTTTTTATTAGTGAAAATTTATATTCTTATTTTGCTTGTGTGTTGCTTTGAGTTATTCTTCAATCTGTTGAAGACAAAGTCTAGGCTAAGGTTATCGTGTTCAAGATTTTATCAATTGCGAATCACATCCTCAATTGTTATTATTATTTTTGTCCTTGCTATCCCGCTAATAGGGATCCTCATCCTCCACTAAAATGGAATAGCCTGACTTGGTTGACATTGATGTAAAACAATGCCTGTGTTGAAGAGCCTTACTTTGTTTCCTGTTGCTGATTTATTGAAATTAGTCCATGAAAAAGGCAAAATAGTATTTATTGATGTAAACCAACCAATTGAGATCTGGATCAGTGTCATCACATTTAGTTGTTGATGAGAAAGTGAGTGATGTATCAAACCAAAATTAAATGCAATACATGAGAATCCTAACTGTTCAAGATAATCAACAACTAAACATTGTTATTCAAGCACAGCAATGAACAGTTTATCAACACAATGGAAAAAGTGCGTTCTTCACATGAGGTCAAACATGAAAAATCCCAAAACACTGGAAACGATTGAAGTCAATAGTCTAGTTAGCAATCAGCACTGGGTATCTATCGATGCAATCTTCCCATGGACCCTTAACTGATGGGTTCATATTGCAGAGCGCCTCCCATACCATGCTGTTGCATTTAAAACCGCTTCCAAATGCGATCTGCCATACACGGTTCCCCCTCTGCATCCTCTGCTTCGCTTCAATGTAGGCTAGTTCATACCAGATTGAGCTCGAAGATGTGTTCCCAAAACGATGGAGTATCATTCTAGACGCTTCAACATGTATAGGAAGTAGTTGTAAGTTCTTCTCAAGCTCATCAATCACACCTCTGCCTCCAGCATGTATGAAGAAATGATCAAATGCCAGCTTAAAATCTGGTATATAAGGCTTGACCTTAGAGGTAGCGAACAATATTTTTGCTAATAAGGTAGCGAAAAATAGTAACTGTTCGCTAATTGGGAGCACAAGTGGTCCCAAAGTCGTAATATTTGCCTTTAAGGCGCCTCAGCAATGGCCATGAGGTCTTTTGACAAGGACACGCCGGTTTTGCCAACGTCGTCCTGTTCTTGATACACACAGCGGAATGCTTTATCATCCATTCCGTGGTGTGTTCTCACTGCATGAACGAGCTTGTACTTAGCTCGTCCTTTATCAGCTGCTTTGTTCGAGAGCAAAATAGCAGCACCACCAACACAGAACAAGCAATTTGGGATCAACATTGATTTCTTGTTCCCAAACTACCAGTTCTGGGTAATGTTTTCAGTACTCACAACGACCGCATATGTGCTTCGATGAACTTGAAGCAGATCTCTAGCTAGATCTACAAAGATAACACCGGCGCTGCATCCCATTCCTCCGAGGTTGAAGCTCTTAATATTGCCCCGGAGTTTGTACTTGTTTACAATCATGGCAGAAAGAGAAGGAGTTGGGCTTAACAAACTACAGTTCACAACAAGAATCCCAATATCTTTGGGTTTGACAGAAGTATTTTGAAACAAGTTGTCTAAGGCATCAAACATGACTTGATCAGCCTCTTCTCTGGCAGCAGCCATTGGAGGCCTAGGAGGAATGTCATGAATGGCTTCAGGCACACAAGTCTCTTCTCCGAGCCCAGACTGCTCCAGGATCTTGTGTTGGAACTCGAGAGCAGGCTCATCAAAATCACCAGTCAACCTAGAGTGTTCCATGAACTGTTTGTACCGAACCTGGAGATGAGTTGGTGGACGATAACACGAATAGTCCACAAGGTAGACTGGTCTAGGATGGGTCATAATGTAGAGCGTAGAACAGAAGCTAAGAAAAATCAAACAGGCGACAACCTTTGCGAGATTGCATTGTAAGTGAAGCCAAATGTCATGGATATCTCCAGGCTTCATTTGGGTTGCTTGAACTAATATAGCAACCATAACAGGAGTGATGCATAAGGTTACCAAATGACTCGTAAGGTAATGGTACCCTAACTTGACATATTTTAACTTCACACTCCGGAGAAAATCTGGTAATCTCCTACTCACACCCATTCCCCCAGCACCGACAACATCACCATCGATACGGCCATTGTTAGTGTCAACTCCAACATCCATGGTAGTGTTGGTAGAATCAACAACACTAAAAAAAATGCTTATGGACTGAAAATAATAGGGTCTTTTATATGAAAAAACAATGGGGTTTGGAATGGTAGATAGAACAGTTACACCAACCAAAAAACTTCCCTTCTCAAATAATAGAACAAATGAGGAAGCTTGGAAGGGAATTTTTAGTCTTAGATTTGAGAGATGTTAGAACACCAAAACACTTGGAGAAACGAATTTTGTGATGGAGAGTTTTAAGCTCTGCTAAGAGGCGATTTGGTCTTCATAGGGGCAGTCTGGGGATTTTTATTTTCGTAAATCTCTAATCTAATCTCAGCCGCTCCTTTTAGGTTGGAAGCAATCTCGATCATCCTTTGGGGAGGCGGCGGCTAGGGTTCATGGCAGCCACACCGACGGCCAAGGGAGATCCTCCCTTTGCTGGCCGCGAAGGAGGGGAGCCAAAGCTTTCTTTTGCACAAGTGCTTGGGCTGGCAAGCACAAAAAGCATTAAGGAAAAACCTACGGATTCGACAAGCTATCGAAAGGAGGGCAACCCGACACTTACTTTGTCGGATTCAGATGTTTTTAGGGGAGAAGCACGTGTTTCTAACCACGTTGTGGTGATGAAGTTCTCAAGTTTTCGACTGTCTCTTGACGCGATCAGGGATACAGTACATAGATCCTGGTATTTCGAGGGAGTTCATCATGGGTCTTCTGGATCAACGACATGTCCTAGTTTATTTGCAATCAGAGGTGGAGGTCACAAAGGTTCTTTCGAAGGAATCCTATACTATTTGGGGTGTTAGATACAAGATGCTCCGTTGGCATCCAGGTTTCAGTCTAAGGGTTGATCCTGAACTTGCTCCGTTGTGGGCGGAACTCCCAAATCTCCCGCTTTCATTTTTCTTGCCAGACATCATGAAGGCCATTGGAAATTCTTTCGGCAATTTTCTAAGGATTGATGACGGCACGCGATATTTCGCTCGACCAAAAGTAGCACGCATGTGTGTTGAGATGGAGGTCACAAAGTCGTTATCGAATAAGATATGGCTACAGCGTAAAAAATATGGTGGTTATTGGCAAAAACTAGAATATCCAGGATTCAAGTATTGCGAGCATTGTGCGCTTATAGGTCATGAAGAGGATACGTGTAGGAAATTTTTGGGGGTGAAGAAAGGCAACCAAAATAAGGAGGAGGAAAACTGAAGGAGGAAAAAAGTCAAATCAAGGCAAAATAATCACATCCACCGGTGAAACAATCCTATGTTCCTGTTATTAAAAAGCAGAACGAAACTAACAAAGATATTGGCACGAGCAGGGCAAAAGACAGTCAAGGCAAAGAGGTACCTAGTAGTCAAGAAAGGGAAGGGAAAGAAAAATCATTGGGCGAAGAATATGATTCATTAAAACTGAAAAATAAATTTGCGGCCTTAGTGGATGACCAAACAGAAGATGAGACTAGTAGATACGAAGAGAAATCAGCAACATCAAAGGACGCCCTGCCCGTGGAGTCCATGGAAAAATTGGAGAAAGTAGATACCATGGTGGATGAAGGAAAAACTAAAAAAGAATGTTTGAAGGAAGACTTGGTGAAGACTGGTTATACCATTAGTGAAACAGATAGAGCACTCGAATCTCACACGAGCAACGAGTCCTAAACAGATTCCAAGTCGCCTTCGGCTCCGCTTTGGATCGTTCCTTTTGTGGCAGATAGTAGTTCGGAATGCCAACCAGAAATTGTGAAGGTAGAAGAGGAGGTGCAGTCTAGATCGAAAAAGGGTCTCAATATGGCGAAAGAAGAGGATGCCAACAGGAGAAAACATATTTCATCAACAGCAGGTAATATCATTTTGAATGCTGAAAGTTTGAATGATTTAAATACAGGGGAGATGTTGAATCTTCAAACGAATTTGGAAGTAATGATGGAAACTTTGATACCGCCTGATAGAATTATTTCAGTGGCTGAAAAACAAATAATACAAGGCGTCAAAGCGGTTAAGAATGTCACTTTTGATATCAGAGAGGTTCAAAAGGATGAAGAAGCAATTAGCTTTCAACAGAGGCAGCTAGTATTGGACAGGGAAGCGCACTCGGACAATGAATCAGGTACTAACAATGTGTCTAACTCTACAGCTGAATCAGGGTATCAGTCAGAGGATGTCAAGTTGAAAAGAAAAAAGAAAAAGTCGAAAAACAGGCCCGTGGGAGAACGGAGGGTGACACAGATTCTGGCTACCCCTGTTAGTAGTGATGATAGATAACATTATGTATTGGAATGCGCAGGGAGTGGGAAATCGGGCTACCCGTTGCAGATTAAAGAAACTCGTGCAAGAAAATAATGTAAAATTGTTAGTCATTGCCGAGCCGATGATAAATGCTACAAGACATATGGAAGTTGGAGGTAAGATTTCTCTCCCTTCATTTGCTTCAAATGAGGACTTTGGAGGTCAAATTTGGTTGTTCCGGGACAATGATTTGAAGATTGAGGTCTTGAAAAGTACCGAGCAGTTGATGCACTGTAAGGTTTCGATTACCGCCTCAAACGATATTTTTTATATATCTTTTGTATATGCTAAATGTGCATTACAAGAAAGAAGAAAACTGTGGGAAGAGATGGAACACATTGCTATAGGAATTTTCGAACCTTGGATTATTGGCGAGGATTTTAATGTTATTACTGATTGCAAAGAAATATTGGATGGTAGACCACCAGTTCTATTAGCTTTGAATGAGTTTTCTAATTGCATTTCTGCTTGTGGACTCTTGGATCTGGGTTTTATCTGTCCGAAATTCACTTTGTGTAACAATCAACATGGAGATAATAGAACCTGGGCGAGACTGGATAGATTTATGGCGAATTCAGATTGGGTGGTGGATATGCAACACACCAGGGTTGAACATATCTTTCACATACCTGCTCGGATCATGTCCCATTGCTGGTTTCTTTGTCAATCACTCTGAGGGCAGGTATGTCTCCTTTTAGATTTCAAAGAATTTGGTCTACTCATGATGATTTTTTGGGTTTGGTTGGTAGAATTTGGAACAAAAATTGTGATGTCAATGGAAAATGCATATTTTGGCATTTAAATTAAAGCGGCTGCGGGCAACCCTTAAAATCTGGAATAATGAGATCTTTGGCAATGTTTTCAGTTAGATAAGAAGGTTGGAAGATGATATTCAACAACTGGAATTTAGCCTTTTGCAGGGATGAGACATAAATGATAGTGTTAATTTGAACAAATGTCAGGCGAAATTAAATTTAGCTTTGGTGCAGGAAGAAATTTATTGGAAACAAAAATCAGGGGAAAAACAATTCAAAGAGGGAGATGCATGTACAAAATTTTTCTTTGCATCTGTTAAAGCAAAATAGAAAAGGAGAATTATTTAAAAAATAACTGGCATGGGGATCACTAAACAGAAAATCATCATTCAGGAGGCAAACCGTTTCTTCCAACGCTTGTTGAGGTCAGACGGTTGTCAGGAGGATCTAGACCTTTTGGGTTGTGTTCCCTAGCTGATTCAGTCAGAGGAGTGTGATTTAATCATGCAGGCATCGAGTCTGGATGAGGTAAGGAAAACGGTTTTCAGTATCCCACAGAATAGTGTTCCGGGACCGGATGGTTTCACTGCGGGATTTTTTCAGGCCCGTTGGGAGATCATTGGCCTTGATATCTTGGAAGTTGCGAAAGAATTTTTTGACTGTTGCTCCCTGCCAGGTTCGTTTACTACCAATTTCTTGGTGTTGATCCCCAAAGTAGACAAACCAAATCTTTTTCTTAGTTTCGACCTATTAGCCTATGTAATGTGATGTACAAAATTTTCAGTAAAATTTTATGTGAGAGATTGGCAAATCTTTTCCCAAAAATTATATCCTTAGAACATAGGGAGTTCGTTAAAGGAAGACTGATTATAGAGAATATAGGCCTTGCTTAGGAATTGATGAGAACTATTGGTAAAAAGATTACTGGCAACAATGTCATACTCAAATTGGGCATGGAGAAGGCGTATGGTAGAATTGAATGAAGTTATCTTCTAGCGGTTCTGCGCAAATTTGGTTTTGATAATAAAGTTTTCCATCTCATATCCAATTGCATTGCTCATTGTTGGTTTTCAGTGCTGCTACAAGGTAGATATGATGGGTTTTTCCACTCGTCAAGAAGCCTTAGACAGGGAGACCCTCTCTCTCCCCTTCTATTTGTGATTGCTGCAGAAATTCTAAGTAGGGGATTGAAACAAGCCTTCCGTAGGGGAGATATTGGTTATTTTCACTCCTAGGGCATTCCATCCGATCACTCATTTACTATATGCTGATGATTTTTTGATATTCATAAATGGCAGGAAAAAATCGGTGACTGGTTGCATTAATTTTCTCAAAAGATTTTGTCGGGCATCTAGGGAGAAAATAAATGAAGGCAAAAGTTCCTTTATGCTAGATGAAACGGTGAGAATAAAATTAAAAAAAAAAAAAAAACGGTGAGAGTGGAAAAAATGATTCTAATCAAGCAATGGACTGGGTATTGCTACAAACCGTCTCCCTTCACATATCTAGGTGTCCCTATTTATCAAGGTTAATGCAAAATCAGTTATTTCGAGACATTGGTTAATAAGATACAACAAAGAATACAGGGGTGGAAGGCGAAACTACTCTCTCGAGGGGGCAGACTCATCCTGGTTAGGCATGTTCTACTTTCGATGCCAGTGTATACCATTGCAACGACAAGTGTGCCTGTCAAAGTATTAAATACTATTCAGAAGTTGATTGCTGATTTTTTTTGGGAGACCATGAAGATAGACATAAGAGAAAATGGATTGCATGAAAAAAATCTTAGTTCCCGACAGATAATGGGTTTTGGAAATGGCTATGGCATCCTTTACTTCCCACACAGATTTCCATCTTTGTGTGGAAAATCATTAAAAGGGCTTTGCCGGTAGATGGTGAGATCCACAAAATTGGTTTTATATTAGCCTCAAAATGCGTCTGTTTTTGAAGTTTCGGAGAGGAGACGACTAAATACTTGTTCTTTGAAGGTGAACTTGACAGAATGGTTTGGAATCATTTCAAGACGATTTTTGATATTCAAATCTATAGGCCGATAGAAGTGTTTCCCATGCTCAACATATGGTTTCTTAAAGCTAACATGTCGACGATGTCAGGTATTATCACCCATCTTATTCCTATTTTTATTCTATGGGAAATCTGGCTACAAAGAAACAAGAATCTGAAACTATGTGATAATTAAAGTGTATTACTTGATTAGATGTGTATTACATTTCAATCCTAAGAAGAAGGATAAAAATGGGATACTATTGTGTAAATTGGGCTTCCAAGAGAAGACGATGAGTGAGGCTAAAATCCGTGTAGTTTTTTGGAATTTTCTTCCGAATGGATGGGTTGCACTTAATGTAGATGGTTCGGCAAAAGATGATATGGCGGCGAGTGGTTTCGTGATTAGGGATCATTAAGGTAATTTTATAGCGGCCAAACAATGTTTTATTTGAACAAGGATCAAACAATGTGGCGGAAACTAGGGCCCTCTTGGAGGGTTTGAGATTATGTAGGTTGAAGGGATATGTGAATTGTTTGATTCAAACGGATGTTATGTTGGTTAAACAATGGTTTTATCGGGAAGAAAGGGATTCTGTGGTTCCTGGATGATTGGTGGAGGGAGATAGAGGAACTGTGTAGTTCAATGAGATGCCACTGTAGTCATGTTTTTAGGGAGACAAACTCGGTGGCAAATTCCATGGCTACTCTTGCCCAAAATGAACAAATATCTAGATCTTATACATGGTCCTCTCTTCCAAATAGGCCGAAAACCTTGATCTCCTTGGACAAAAATTGGACTGCATATTTAAGAATCCTGAAATGATTTACAGGTCTTGGTATTTATGCGAATTTTCTCAGCGGAAATGGTTCTTATTGGATGAAGAGGCATGCATGGGGTCGGCACTGTATCATAGGACACTAGGCAATATCTGTGTTGGATGGTTGCTGCGGTTGGTTGCTGAACGTCACTTAGAGGTGCCGTGTTGCTGCTGTTGCGCTGTCGTGCTGTGTAAGCTGCGGGACAACTGTTGCTGGGTGTTGAGGGGCATTTCTTTGGTGAAGAGGATGTTGTTGGGCAGATTAGGACGGTTTTTGGCAGCAGGGAATTGGTCTTTTTGGTGCTAGACAGTGATTGCAAATGGTTTGGTTTTTTTTTGGTTGGTTTTGTTTGGAAGATTTTGTGTTGTTTCATTGGTTTTTAATTTTTGTGGTTTTAAGCCCTTTCTTTTTATTGAGTAAGGCCTTATCTCCAGGTCTTTTTCTCTTGAGAAAGCGTTTTCTTTTGATAAAGGCCTTGAATTTTCTGCAGTTTTAAGGCCTTATCTCCAGGTCTTTTTATCTTGAGAAAGCATTTTCTTTTGATAAAATCATTTTCTCTTGAATTGAGATTTGGTTTTGGCATCTCCCTAGGATTGTTTCTACAGTTTTATTTCGGGTAAAGTGGTAATGTACCTTCGACTTGGTGTAAAAGTTTTTAAACTATGGTAATAAAGGTTTGACATCCCATAGCTGCTCCTCTCTTATGGAGGTTTAAATAAATAATTAAAAAAAAAACACTTGGAAAGTGACAACTTATCAAAGCAAAATGGGGAGTTTGAGAGTTGGGGATTGAGACTTTGTGGGGGGGGGGGGGGGGGGGGGGGGGGGGGGGGGGGTAGAAGCTTTTGAGTGATTACATGTGTAGATGGTCGATATGTGAATGGGTTCATAATTTGGATGGTGAGAGAACTTATCAAATTTATGGAGAAAGTTGAACAACCAACTATCATGGAGATTCAATGCAATTTATTGAGTTGAACGACCAACTACCATGGAGATTAAACTATTCACGTCAAAATTTTTATTAGGTTTTACTCCTATGAGCCATTTGGTACCATTTAAGTTTGTCTACTGTAGAACGTATTACTTTTTTACTCGCCTCTGGGAAACCTAAGAGCATCCACAGTGTATAAGCCCTTGGGTACGGTAGAGGTTTTATTGAAAAGGTTTAAGTCACTCGCTTGAAGTGAGTTTTCGATCCAAGACATTCATTGTGATACAAGATGCATGATATGAGTAATAAATACGTGGGGACCAACCTACGGCACAAGATGCAGGATATGAGTAATAAAATGATAAACAGGATCCACTATATTCGCAATTTTGTGTCGGTTGTGTTTACTGATATAAGATGCAGGATATGAGTGAATGTTCATGGTGGATGAAGTTGGTAAGGAGAGATGGGATTGTCAAGGGGGGAAATAGGAAAACTAAAGGTGAACAAGAAATGCTTAACGCCGAAGACCTGCAGAAAACAAACAAGAAAAACAATATTAAAAAAAAAAATTGAACTTGCACAGTAGAGGAAAGAAGGGATTGCACCACTAGAAAAAGATAATAAGGAGATAGAAAGATAGAGTTTGATTCGAGTTGACTGATAATTGAAACTTAGATAATCGAAAAACTCTCTCCTTGAATAGTGTTTAACCTTTCACATAATGGATCCAACATTCACATTCAAGACATAAAATCAATTTTTGTTTTAACCGTTTCACAGGTTGACACAAATCATGGTTCTCAAAGCTTTTTACAGCGGTCATCACTAAATTAAACTCAGTCATTCCCATCAGTTCTCAATGGCTGGAATCCACAAATAGATCTACGACCTAAGCCTGTTTGTGCTCTTATTGAGTCTCCCACTTGTTGGGAGAAAACTTGGCATTTGTATCCATCCTAGGTTCTTGTTCATCATTTAATGGTCTGTAACTTGTCTATTTAGGCTTTAATCTTCATAACATGGTGATCTGATCTATCTTCTTAACCAGTTCGATAGAGATTCATTAATTTAAGGAAGTCTATATTTAATGCAAGATTTTGATTCACTCAGCTTGCGTACGTAGATAGAGATCTCTTGTATATTTTTAAGCTAACTTGCTTTCTATCTCATAAATCAGAAAAAACACATTTACTAGACTTACCTATTTTTATGAGATAATCAGTAATCATTCATGTTCAACAAATTATCAAGTTGTCGCCAAATTGTGTGATAGAAATATTGGAAATTCCTAGATATGACAAACCCTGTGATAATTGAAAGCGCGGAGAATCTAATGTATGCACACATTTATTAGTGAAATGGAGGTAAGTGATAAGGGCATAATTAGGCTATTTTTAGTACCATATTTCTATATATATTTTTAGCTCTTACTTGTTAATTATGGTACTAATTGTTATTTTCATGTTTGTGTAGGTTTCCAATTACAATATTTTAAAATAGAACCAAAGTGGCAATTTAGGAATACTAATTGCACAAGGAATTCATACAAGCAAGGAAACCACACCAACAAGGAAACCACAGAAAGAAGAAAACAAGAATAAAAAGGGGACGATACCTGGCTTTGAGAGATCATCCATCCACAGCATCTACAACCTCCTCTTCCATCCATCCATAGCCTCCCACAGCCGCCACCATCTTCCTGGACCCATCCAGCAATAGCATTCATCCATCGCCAAGCCCTAACCCACCATCGCAGACTTCTCTTCATCATCATCCACGCTTACAAACCCTAGCCACCGCCGCCGTCCTCTTTCACAACAACCATCAAGCTCTTCCTCCTGAACCCATCATCAACCATCTCCACCGCCCTCATCCACAACCGCAGACCACCACCGTAGGACCTTATTCATCTTCTCCTCCTTACAAACACAGTCCCTTCTTCCATCCTCTCGCCACAGTCTCTCTCGCTGTCCCCTGTCTTCGCCATATTCATCGTCTTCATCTCTCTCTCGCCTGACTCCCTTACCGCCATCACCATCAGAACCCCCCTCACACTGGATCAGGAGCTGAAAAGATCAGAAGAGGAAGGAGCAGAGAGATCGAATGAGCAATTCGCGTGAGGAAGGTGAAGGAACAGATCGCGAAGAGAAAGAGGATTCTTTTCTGCTATTCGCACCCCAGCTTCTACTTAGTACCACCACGGATCAGTGTTTTGTTTTCATCTCTAAACATCTCTTTCTCTTAATTTTAGTTTGATTATTGATTATGGATTACTGTTTGAACATAATTAATATGTCTAGCTAAACTCCTCTTAGTTAGGGGTGGATTCGAAGCCCCGAACATGTGCTTTATAAATTAATTGAATTTAATCTTCCTTGCTATTAGTGATTGTGTTTTGCTTAACTGTTTTATAGAGAACTTTTCCTTGTATGTTTGTTAAGGTGGCCAACTTAGTAAGCATGATAGGATCTGGGGCTAGAGTATAGGAGAGTTTCACCTAATTGTTATGATCCTGTATTCACAAGTAGTAAATACCAAGGAACGTTGGTAAGGTTAAGTAAAAACCTAGGCAAGAACAAGATGCTGATCATACTTGTAATTGCCTAGTCAGTGTTCATATTTTCCACAAAACTTAATGATCTTAGATTGTTGTCTAACTTGCGATTCCTGTTTAGATAGCATGATAAGAATAGTTTGAAAGCGACGCTTAGTTTAATTCAACGAACTTGGGAAAATAATATGATTAATGCAGTGCGGTCACGGTTAGTCTTGAGCATTGTCTCTCACGAGTTAGCAAGTGATTATTGAAGATTAATTTATAAGCATATGTTTGGTGTGTGGAGATAAAACCCTTAGCTAATTTCTCATCTTTGCCATCTCTTTAGTTTATTATCTTTACATTAATTTTCGTAGTTATTTTCATAGTTTAATTTAGAAAATCCAATCCTCGTTTATTTAATTAATTAGGTTGTTAGTTGTCTTTTAGTTATTATTAGTGTAATTGACAAGCCCTCTAATCCCCGGTCTAGAACGATCCCTACTTATTCTATACTACAAATCACAAAGCAGGGTATTAAGTTGTGTGCTACTAAAATAGCGCATCAATTTTTGGCGCCGTTGCCGGGGATTAGAAAAGTTTTTGATTACTTAATTAGTTTTTATTTATTTATTTTTATTTTTATTGATTTTTTTCTTATTTCTTTCTTTATTTCAGGTACTAGTTCATGCATAATAGGAGATCCAGCGAAAACTTAGTAGAATACGATTCAGAGCCTGAGAAAACATTTAGAAGACGAAGTAGAGAAACAAAAGAACTACAAACATCTAGATTTGAATCTGAATTTGAAGAGTTCGACATGGGAGATAATAGATCTATTAAAGAACTTTCGGCATCCACCTTGGACAATGTCGCACCCTTGTGCATTCAGTATCCATTAGCCGCGCATGGCAAGACTGAGTCATTCGAGCTGAAATCCAGCCTACTTCATCATATTCTGAAATATCATGGTCTTTCTATGGAGGATCCAAATAAACATTTAAAGGAATTTGAAGTTGTATGCTCCAGTATGACGCCAATAAATGTGGATGAAAACATCCTAAAGTTGAGAGCATTCCCCTTTTCTCTGGCCGATAGGGCTAAGGATTGGCTCTATGAACTACCTTCTGGAACAGTATATTCTTGGGAAAGCATGAAGAAGGTGTTTCTAGATAAATTCTTCCCATCTTCCAAAATTATCTTATTGAGGAAGAAAATCAGTGGCATACAGCAAGGTCCAGGATAATCATATCCGGCTTACTATGAATGCTTCAAAACTCTCATAGCATCATGCCCGCAACATCAGATGAAGGAGGAATTCCTGATTCAATATTTTTATGAGGGATTGCTTCCTCTTGAGCGACAGATGTTAGATGCAGCGGCAGGAGGAGCTTTGGTTGATAAAACTCCAGCAGCAGCAAAAACTTTGATTGCAAAACGAGCCTTAAATGCCCAGCAGTATGAAGGAATTGGAGAGCCTTCACGCCAAGTCAATGAGGGAAGTACTAATTCTAGTTTGGAAGCTCAAATGGCTAATCTTACCTCACTTGTGACTCAGGCCCTAGGGAAGCCGAATATGCTAGGAGTTGCACAGGTTTGTGGCATGTGTACAAAGCCAGGACATCATCAATGTCCTCAACTGATTGAGAATGACGGTTGGGAGAATGTCAATGCAATAGGTTTTCAGGGGCAAAATCACTATAGGAATAATCCTTATTCGAACACCTACAATGAAGGTTGGAGAAATCACCCAAGTTTTGGATAGAGAAATTCAGAACAACCTCAACAACAGACTTCGAATCGGCCACCCCCTGGTTTCGCCCAAAGGCCACCTGAACCACCTCAGCACAATTCAGGTATGCCGCTTAATTATGATGAGATTCTGAAATCATTGACTATTTCTCAGCAGAACCAATCAAAGGATATAGCAGATTTGAAACTACAAATGGGACAGATAGCTGAGTTTATTGGACAAATTCGCGAGCAAGGAAAACTTCCTAGTTCTACCATTCCAAATCCGAAAGGTGGGTTTGAAACCGCAAAAGCAATTACATTGAGGAGTGGTAGGCAACTTGAGAATGATCCAATAGTCCTTGAACAGAGTCGAAATAAGAAAGCTGAGTTACAGAAGGATGATCCAGCCATCATTGAAACACCAGAGCTCCAAGGTAAGAAGGTGAGCATTCCAAATTCAGTTTCTGCTAATCTTGTTCCACCTTTTGTGCCTTTTCCAGGTAGGTTTGCCAAATCTAGAAAAGATGAACAGGATAAGGAAATTTTGGAAACTTTCCGAAAAGTCCAAGTCAATATTCCGCTTCTTGATGCTATTAAGCAAGTGCCTAAATATGCAAAAAATTTTAAGGAGTTTTGCACAACAAAGAGACGACTTCAAGACGGAGAGGTAGTTAAGGTAAGTGAGAATGTCTCCGCAGTTCTTCAAAGGAAATTGCCACCAAAGTGTAAGGATCCAGGTAGTTTCACTATCCCTTGTGTTATCGGTAATACTAAAATTGACAATGCAATGTTAGACTTAGGTGCCTCAATTAATGTTATGCCATATTCTGTTTATCGTTCTATGAATCTTGGGGAACTAAAAAATGATGGTGTGATTATTCAATTGGCTGACCGCTCTAATGCATATCCGCGAGGTTTGTTGGAAGATGTGTTGGTACAGGTTAATCATTTGATCTTTCCAGCAGATTTCTATGTGCTTGAAATGGAAGATTCGGCATTGTCAACACCTTTGCCTCTTATTTTAGGGCGCCCCTTCATGAAAACTGCAAGAACAAATATTGATGTGCATGCAGGTAAATTGACAATGGAATTTGATGGTGATGTGATTGGTTTCAACATCTTTGGAGCCATGAGGTACCCTGTTGATAATCATTCTTGTTTTTCTATTGATGTGGTGGATATTTTGTCACAGGAATTTTTTGACGTCATGAACGATGATGAACTTGAAATCACCATTGCTACTGGAGCCGGATATGAGAGAAATGGAGTCATTTGTGACAATATGAAGATCTCGGCCAATATTAATTACACATAAACTCCCAATATAATTTATTTGAAATCACTTAATTATGGAGTTATTAAAATAAATTGAATTTACATGCACATAGAGCGCGTCCATAAATATATAATATAAAGAATCGAGGTTGATTCTATACATTTTTTGATAGTTTATGATTTGATTTTAAGTTGCAAATGGACCATTGTCTTGGTACAACCCCTCAGTAAGTTTCTTCTCAAGAAATTGGGATTTACTGTGAATTTTGAAGATCTTTCGAAGAGAAAATTGACCTTTTTTAATCCCTACTTACTCTAGAAAAATTATACTCAATAGAACTGTATAATCCAACTTTATCTAATTATTAGTACACATACAAATAAAACGAATTTCCTTTCGAACATGAAAGAAAATTTAGTACAACAAATGATGCGGAGTCAAGAGTGATTGGGTTCAGGCAAGGTGGAACTTTAGGCACATATTCTAGAGTTTAGGGTTATGGATTGGGTATGGGTCTACTGGAACTTCATGATCATAGTGGATTGGTTGTATTGGGCTTGTGCCACGTGGAAGTTGAGCCACTGATGATGAAGCAAGCCCATCAAAGCCTGAATCTGGGCTTGATCAATTTTGTATATGAGATTTTTATTGACTATCTAACTAACTTTGTTGGAGATTAACAAGTTAGTTTAGGTTATACCAAGTTGTCTGGTATTGTTTGTAAGTAAAACCAGATTTTTCAATACACCCAAATTGAGTTGTCGATGAGGTGATTTTAGGGATTTCACAAAAAATAAAAAAACCCACTTTTTTCATATATTACGAAAAAGCCAAAAATGCCTCTTTAAAAACAAAAGTTAGAAAAAAAAAATAAAAAAATTTCCCAACTGATTTGAAAAACAAAAATGCCTCATTCAAAATTGCATCCCAACTGATTTGATGCAAATATTTTTGTTCCCTAGATTGACTGTTATATATCAAAAAATAATTTTATAAATATTAGAATTAAAGTTAGAAAACTCCACTTCCCCCCCATCAATGAAATCTTCTCAAAGAATAAAAATGTGCTTCAAGAGAAAACCCATATTTATTGTTGTTGAGATTCACAACATCATGATCCTTCTCTTTCTTCACAAGTTTATGATAAATTGAAAATAAACTATGTGTAGTTTTTATTTGTTATTTCGATTGTGATTTAATTTATATATATATATATTTTTTTTATTTCATTGAAAAGAAATCCCCAAAACCAACTTACAGAGTTGTAACAGTGAAAGGGAAGAAAAACGAAGAGTTAGTTATTTATTAAAAAAACTACATTATGAGAAATTTAAGAAGATATCAATATTCCGAAGATCTCTACAACAAAATTTAGATATTGAAGGTATCAAGTAGCATGTCCCGCTCCTATTGGACAAGTTCCACAAGGAGGCAAAGAGCAAAATTTTGCATGGGGGAATAAAAAAAGAGAACGCGAGGGTCTTCAAAATGGCTATGTTAGGTATAATTAATCAATTTTTTAGAGTTACGGTGTTGATTGTAAAAAATTTTAAATGTGGAGAGCAAAATGAAAAATTCAAAAATTAGATTTATATAGTAAAACATTGTAACCAAAGATTACACTCTCATCATTATAAGTGTTTATTTATAGCTTATAGATACTTGGGGGCTTTAATAAATTATATTAGGCGCTTAAGTATAATTAATCAATGTTTGTGAGGGGTTGATTTTGATTATAAAAAATAGAAAATGTGGAGAGCAAAATGAAAAAAATCAAAATTTAGATGTAAGAGCTATTTATAGTTTATAGATAATTGAGGTATTTAAATAAATTATGTTATGGCTTAGGTATAATTAATCAATGTTTGAGCGAGGCTGATTTAATTGTAAATAGCATGAATTTGGAAGGCAAAATGGAAAATTTAAAAATTAGAATTGAAGACATGATAAGCATATAAATGTGACATTTTTTGCCCCTAAATATACAATTGTTATGTCCAATTATATAATAAAAATATCTCATTATGTGAACTTTGTGTATTATACAGATATTCAAGCACTAATCTTAAATCATACACAAAGTGACACGATAGAACCAAATTCAACAACAAGAAAGCCCATTGAAAGTTCACACATGCATTGTGAAAAGACCCATGATCGATGAAGTCAAACCCACAAAGACCACTATCTACGGATCCCGATGAAATCAACATGAAGATTTAAATATCCATATGGCTAATTTTATTATAGCAAAAAACTTTCCCTACAAACTCTAAAAGTGTTAAGTCAAACTCCACTATCCATTCTCACATTTTTACTCCATCACTTTTACAAGCAACATCCACTTTATTATCCCATCACATAAGTTTTACCCTTCTACACCTATAAATACCCCCATGCTTAGAGTTCATTAGAGACATACTTTTGGAAAAGAGAAAGAAGTAGAGTTTGAGATTGAGATATTGTAAGATTTTAGTTTCTATTTATTGTTTTAGTAGTTATGTTTAACACCATGAGTGACTTAGGGTCTACCATGAGTTTCTAAAGTACACCTTAGGGTGTGGGTGAGCCTCATGGGAGGATGATCTCAAAATGGTCATCTTGAGTGATATATTTTTGTTTTCCATGTATTTATTGGTTAGATTGACTTTGTAAGTTGGTTATTTCATGAATCAATGAAGTAAGTTAGATGTCTTGTGTTTCATATTTGAATTCAATTAATGCTTTTATCATCTATCCTCCAAGCTCACACTTATATAATTTCTATCCATACTTTTATCTAACAAGCCATAAGCTTTTATGATTGTATATTATTAGTCTACGCTTCCACCATGATTTGTTAGATATTAGGTGTTTCATTTAGCTAGATGAATTCCTCTTGCGCTTTTAAATCTTATTTGATGCTTAGCTTAGTAGTATAACTTAGGCTTGAAACAAGTTGCTCACATTGTTATATCTTCCATCCTAAGGTTAGACAAGAATCTACCTTAAGATGTGCTAGTGAAATAGGAAAGTTTGAATTCAAAAGTGGCCAAGAGGAACTACCAATCCAAGGTGGTGATCCCTAAAGCCCGATGATTTTCTCTAAAATTCTAATCTTAGATAGATTTACATTGTTTTACCTTTTCATCAACAACATTTTATTTTACTAGGTTTTTAAATTCTAATTCCAAGTATTATAAGTTGATTTACAAAATTGATTTCACACATTAGCCCTCCTTGTGCGATTCAACCAGTGCCTGGTGGTTTCAAACTCAATAGACAATTGTGCACTTGCAGTAAGATTTGAGATCAATCAAGACATAGTCACTGTTCATTCAACTCTTCTGTCATTATAATAGTAGAGATAACTTGATTTTGGGAGGGCAAAATGGAAAATACGAAGACATAACACTATTCATCCAAGGCTTTTGTCATTATAATATTTTAGATTAAAAGTATTAATATTTTTATAATTATTTAGCTTAGAAATATTTAGTTATTAAAATTTAAATTTTGAATTATTATTAAATTTTTTAAATAAAGTAAAAAAAATTGAATAAACGCACATGTAGAGTGATTCCACACTCTAGTAAAATCATAAAGAATCATTTGTGGTTGATTCTGTACATTTTTTGTGATAATTTATGATTTGATTTTAATTTGCTAAGACCATTCTCTTGTTGCAACCCTAGTAAGTTTCTTGTCAAATAATTGGGATCTACTGTGAATTTTGAAGATCTTTTGAAGAGAAAATTTGCCTTTTTAATCCCTCCTTACTCTAGAAAAATTGTACTCAATAGATCGTATAGTCCAACTTTATCTAATCATTAATACACATACAAAAAAAAAATGAGTTTCCTTTCGAACATGAAAAAAAATTTAGTACCAAAAATGTTGTGGCTTCAAGAGTGATTGGGTTCGGGCAAGGTGGAACTTTAGGTACATATTTGGTGGTATTGGGTTTTTCCCATGGGGTTGCTTATAGTTCCATTAATTCGGTGAATAGGGACTGGCGTAGTTGTAATCGAAACAGTCGCTCCTTCATTCCCTGCGTAGCATTTAATGCCGACGCGACTGCAAGGTGACAACCTTTGATGAACCTTGTGCATATTTATAAGCTAATTCCGATAGGGTCAGGTGCAATCTTTGTTTTTCAAATGTACCCTTTTGGGGAGCGTGCTTCTGTTTTATCCTCTATAGAGGATGAAGAAGAGCATCCATTGATGGAGTCTCCTAATGTTCTGACATTTGGAGCGATGAGCCTCAAAAAAATCTGCTATTGGAGGAAGCCACTTAGTTTTAGTGTGCTTCCGAGTTTTTCTTCCATCTTTCGATGCTCCCACAACATCTTTTGCCATCTTTGGGAGATAAGTCCAGCAGTCAACATTGGATGGCGGTTCTCCTTGCTTCTTCCTTAGCTTCACTCGTCATGTTTCTTCTAGAAGGCAGATTGGCGGAGCAAAGTTCCAGTACGTATTCTGGCAGATCTTTGCTTCCACCTTGCTTTCCACCAAGCTCAGATTCTTGTAGTATGTGTAAACCTTTGAATATCTGTCGGTCATGCTTTGTAATAACTCTTTGATAATTAATAAAAGTTTGTTTTTTTGTCTGAATTTGTGTTCTTTTTTATGTATGCTCTGTGAATTACATCGGTCTTGTGCGAACATTCTTAAACTGTCGAAAAAGTCACGGCTATCTGAGTAGATAGGACCTTGCGGTGTAAGACAGTTCAATCCTGAGTAGGAACTGGGCTGGCTCGATCTGGAAGGGGTAGCGTGTCGCTCTGATCCCGCTTGCATAGTTCCCTTAATGAACTAACTTGATTCACTAGTGGTGATGAAATCACTGAAGATTGATATTCGTATGAACGGGATGTGCTTGGCGAGTTGGCTGCTTCCTGAGTCGGTGTCAGTCTGCCGAAGTACTCCCACTTAATTATGTGTAGAACTACTTAATTATGTGTAGAACTAAAGTGACAGAGTGATCGTTTCGATATGGTATAAAGCTAGATTTCATACCACAATTTGACTCACATTTTAGTTGGGTCTTGATGGTCGAGGTGTTGCGTTGGTCCATACGGTTTGGAACAATTAGATGTGGTGAGTCGTCCGTGGACTGAACTCGTCCGCTTGCGGTGAACTAACTATGAACTGGGTTTGATCCGCATGAACTGCCCGTGAACTTTCGGTCCGCATGTGTGGTTCCTTTTTTTTTCTGAGACAGACTAGGCCACTTATGTGGCGAGTTGTCGACATCCAGAATAGGACTAGGCTCGGCCGATGTGTGCCATTATGGTACCAATAGTCAACCAGGTTATCTTGGAGCGGTGAGTCACCCATGGACTAGACTCGCCCGTTTGCGATAAATTGTCCGTGGACTTGGTTTGGTCCGCTCGTGTGTTGCCTTGGTTCCTAAGGCAGACTAGGTCACTTATGCGGCAAGGTGTCGACATCCTGAATAGGACTAGGCTCGATCAATATGCGCCATTATGGTCCCTATAGTCGGACCAGGTTATCTTGGATCGGTGAGTCATTCGCAGACTTGACACGCCCGCTTACGATAAATTGTTCGTGGAGTGGGTTCGGTTCGCATGTGTGTTGCCTTGGTTCATGAGGCGAACTAGGTCACTTATGTGGCAAGCTGTTGATATCCTGAATAGCACTAGGCTTGGCCGATGTGCATCATTATGGTCCTCATAGTCGGATCAGGTTATCGTCGAACGATGACTCATCCGTGGACTGGACTCACTCGCTGGCGATGAACTGCCTGTGGACTTTCAGTCTACATGTGTGTTGCCTTTTTTTCCTGAGGCAGACTAGGTCATTTACGCTGCTAGTTTTCAACATCCTGAATAGGACTAGGCTTGGCCGATGTGCGCAATTATCGTCCCCGTGGTCGTACCATGTTATTTTTAAGCGGCGAGTCATTCGTGGACTGAACTTGTAGCTTGCGGTGGACTGTCTGTGTACATGGTTAGATCCACACGTGTGTTGCTTTTGTTCTTGAGGCGGACTAGGTCACTTATGCAGCAAGCTGTCAACATCCTGAATAGGACTAGGCTCAGGCCAATGTGTGCCATTTGGTCCTGATATTCACATAATTATTACATAATATATCCTTTAATTTATACATGTTAGTGTTTCGATTATTATATTTTATAGTAATTATTTCGTTTTCATGTCTTTGTAGGAATTTGAGCGTGAACGATGAAATCGTATTAAGGCGACAATTAAAGGAATGACAATTGATCGATTCTAGTGGTGGTACAAAGCAGATGGTCCATAACCTAAACCCAAAACTTACCCATAACCCTAAACCCAATCCTACCCCTAAAGAATATTATCTCATTTATACCTTGATAAACCCTCCCTTTATCTCATCCTTATTCACTTTGATCTTTCTCTATAAATAGAAGAGAATAGGGTGAGAAAAAGGGGGAGGAAGAGAATGGAAGAAAAAAATCATAAGATCAAATCCTCTTCCTTCACAAAAGGGGAGAAGAGAAGGGAAAAGAAAATACAGAAAATTAAAGCCTCTTCTCACTGTGATTTTCATCACACAACACCATCCACAGACACACATCCTCCACTGTCCTCACCTGTCTCGCTCCACCTCGCCACCACTGAGCTCCGCCACCGTCATCACGCCACCACCATGAAACATGGGCGTGACAACCCTGTTTCGTGTCAAACTTTCACTCCGCCACCACTCTTTGTCCCTCTCCCTGTCCATCATCCATCAACCACCATCACCTCCAGACAGCACCGCCACCACCACGTCGCGAAACAGAGCCTCACCGCGGCTCTGTTTCGCCTCGCCACAGCGCCCTGTTCCTCCTATTCTCTCGGCCTCTCTTCATCTCGAGCTCCTTCCTGCCTCCCTCTCTCACAACCACCATCACAACAGACCGAGAACCACCACCACGCCGCCTCGTGAGACAGAGCTCGTAAGCAGAAAAAGGGAGTCCCTGTTCCTCGTCCTCCTTCATTTTTTTTTGTAGTTTTCTTGCTGTTTCCTCACCTTCTCTCTTCTTTTGCAGGTTCTGGAGACATTTGGAGGACGAGGACCCTCGCGAGGAGCACGGAGGAAGGCGGAGCAGCGCCGCTGCTCGCTGGAGACGAAGGAGGTATTGTAGAGCACTGTAGCGAGGGCGGGAGACCGAGTCAAACTGTTTTTGGCTATTCACACCCCGATTTCTGCTCTGTACCACCACAGAGCATTTGCAGCCATTTGTCTCTGGATTTGTGTTCGGACCACCTGCTGATCTATTGAGTACCACCACATCGAGTTTGCGTCAAACCAAAAGGAGTTGCATAATTCATTTTGATTTATTTTACTGAATTGTGTGCTTAATTGTTAATTACAATTTATTTCTGAATTTTTGATAAATTGCTTTCACCTTTCATGTTCGAGAAGTTAAACTTGATATGTTTGGTAGTTAGAATTACCCTTTATCAATATTCAAAGCATGTGCTAAAAATATTAAGCTTAAACTTTGATTAAGTGTGCCCTAAAAAGACACTTCATACTTGGTAAGAGCGTATTTGCTTGAAATAATTTGTTAATGTTTGATAGAAACATGATATAAGTTGAATTGGATTGTAACGATCATATATTCGGTGTAAGCAAGGGATTCTCATCCCTAAAGCTTCTCGTTTAAATTTTCAGTAATTTAGATTTAAATGTTTTTGCTAACTCATTGGTGAGTCCAAGCTCACAAAAATCCATTTTTATCCATCTTTTTCTTTTCTTTTATTTTTCTTATTTTTAATTTATTTTTAGTTTAGTTTTAAAAAAATGTTGTAACCCCATTGCCTCCAAATTAGTTAAATTAAATTATTAAATTCAATTGCATCCACCTTCCTCGTGGGATCGACCCGTACTTGCCATTGTTTACCAGTTAGACACCGTGCACTTGCGGTTATTACAATTGGGTTAAATTAACCTATTTATTTAGGTTAGTTAAATTCGCATCAGGTCCCCGTAATCGAACGAAGTTATCTTGGAGTGTTGAGTCGTTTGCAAACTGGAGTCGCTCGCTCTCGGTGAACTGTCCATGGACTGGGTTTGGTTTGCATATGTGTTGCCCTGGTTCCTGAGGCAGATTAGGTCATTTATGCGGCAAACAGTTGACATCCTGAATAGGACTAGGCTCAACCAATGTACGCCATTATGGTCTGCATGTGTGCCATCGTGGTTTTGCGGTCGGTCTAGGCTTGTTCCTATGCACGTAGTCACATGAATTGGGATTCATTAAAGATAGTACTTTTATTGAGAATACTTCTTTAAGTGTTTTACATTCCATAGTCTTTTCAGACGCTCTCCACTCAAGTATTTATTGAGTAGGTTCTGGGCCTTTTGATTGTTGTCACCTTGTAGGGACCTTCCCAGTTTGGGCTTAGATTGCCTTATCTCGGGTCTTTTGTATTCCGCTTGGTTTTTCTCGGAACCCGATTGCCGACTTTGAATTCTCGAGGCCTAACCCTCTTATTGTAGTGTTGAGCCATCTTTTGATGATAGGCAACTATTATGACGGAAGCTTCGTCTGTTCGCTATTCAAGTCTAATTCTACTCTCAAAGCTTCATCATTATCCTCAATCTCGAGCTCTTCGGTTCTGAACGTAGGCATTTCTAGTTCTACTAGAACCATCACCTCAAGCCCATACGCCAAGGCGAATCGTGTCTCTTTAGTCGGAGTCATTTTTGTGGTATTGTATGCCCAAATGATGCTTGAAAGCTTAAAGACCTACAGGCCTTTGGTTGCTTCGAGTTTTCTCTTGATTGCTTCCAGGATAGTTCAATGGCAAACTTTTGCATCTCCATTGTCCCGGGGATGCCCTGATGCTAAGAAGTGGTGACTGATGCCAAGGTCGACGCAAAGTTGCTTGACTTTCTTAACTTCAAACTGAGTTTCGTTTTCGCTGACCAAAATTTTCGACATTCTGCAGACGATAGATTTCCAGAGAAAGTTCTTTATTTGATTTTCTCCCATCTTGGAGAGGGTTTCTACTTCCATTCATTTGGTGAAGTAGTCGACAACCACGAGGAGGAACTTCTTCCTTTCGGAGATGGGGAACGGGCATACAATGTCCTATCTTCCATTGCGCGAAAGGCCACGGGCTGGTCATTGGGACAACGTTTTTTGTAAACATATGTGTGTGCGGGGCGTACCTCTGACACTTATCGCACTTACGAACCAGATCTTTGACTCCTTGGTGCATTTTTGCCCAGTAATGTTCTAGTGTGAGGACTTTATGAGCTAGTGTCATTCCTCAGAGGTGGTTCCCCTAGATTCCTTCATGAATTTCTTGGAAGACATATTCTGCCTCATTGGGGGTCAAGCACATGAGTAGAGGGCTAGTTGATGATCTTTTGTACAACCTGTCGTTGATAAGTTTGTACCATACCACTCTGTTTTTTCAGCTTGCGAGGTTTTATGTAGCTGATTAAGGGGCTCATCCAGCTGGTCTCCTCGCTTGTGGAGAAGGTTTTATGAAGCATTTCTTCCTCTAGGGTTGACTTCTCCTAGAACTATATGAGTGTATTGGATTCGTCCTTTGCCGATGAGACCTTTTTTGTCAGATCGTTTGCTTTCTGGTTATTTGTAGTGTAACAATGGCAGAGTAGTATTCTCTTGAACCCTCTTTTGGCGTCGATTTCTTTCCCGCAACAGACCATTATTCTCGGAACGTAATAGATGTCAAACTGTCCTACCTCTACTGATCATTTAACCATTCTTTCAGATTGCTCTGGCTAGTGTAATACCGACCAGAGTAGGTATTAGTACCAACCAGACTGTTATTGAGCAAGCTTAGAAGTAGGGCCTCAGTTTTCTGGAGGAAGTTATTAGTACTAAGGCATAAATACTCAACGTTTGAGAAGGACTAGTTTTTCTTATGGATATTAGAAATTGGGAGGGAAAATTAAGAAAATCGAAAAATTAGAATCGAAGACATAACACTATACATCCAAGGCTTCTGTTATTATTATATTCTAGATGAAAAGTAAAAATATTTTTTATAATTATTTAGCTAAAAAATATATTTAGTTAAATGTCTTAAGATTTTAATTTTTACTTATTATTGAATTTTTGGAATAAAATAAAAATTGGATAAACGCACATGTAGAGAGCGTCCACACCCTAGTAAAATCATAAATAAACCATCTAGGGTTGATTCTATACATTTTTGTGATAGTTTATGATTTGATTTTAATTTGCAAATTGACCATTGTCTTGTTGCAACTCCTCTATCACTTTTACACTACACCTTATTTCACTCAAATAATCCACCTTCCACTCTATTATCCCTACACATGAGTCTCACCCTTCTACACCTATAAATACTCCATGCTTAGAGTTAATTGGAGGCATACTTTGGGAGGAGAGAAAGAAATAGAGTTTGAAAATGAGATATTGTATGATATTAGTTTCTCTTTGTTGTTTTAGTAGTTATGCTTAACACCATGAGTGACTTAGGGTCTACCATGAGTTTCTAAAGTACACCTTAAGGTGTGGGTGAGCCTTATGAAAGGATGATCTCAAAATGGCCCTCTTGAGTGATATATTTCCGTTTCCATGTATTAGAGAAAAACATTGTTGGTTAGATTGACTTTGTAAGTTGGTTATTTCATGAATCAATGAAGTAAGTTAGATGTCTTGTGTTTCATATTTGAATTCAATTAATCATTTTATCTTCTATCCTCCAAGCTCACACTTATATAATTTCTATCCATACTTTTTTCTAACAAGCCATAAGCTTTTATGATTGTATATTATTAGTCTACGCTTCCACCATGATTTGTTAAATATTAGGTGTTTTATTTAAATTCTAATCTTGGCTAGATTTACATTGTTTTACCTTTTCATCAACAACATTTTATTTTACTAGGTTAATTAAATTCTAATTCTAAATATTGTAAGTTGATTTACAAAATTGATTTCACACATTAGCCCTCCTTGTGGGATTCAACCAGTGCTTGCCGGTTTCAAACTCAATAGACAACCGTGCACTTGCGGTAAGATTTGGGACTAATCAAGATATAGCCACTATTCATCCAACTCTTCTGTCATTATAATAGTACAGATAACTTGATTTTGGGAGGGAAAATGATAAATACGTGGATTGCTGGTATTAGGTTTCTACCATGTCGAAGTTAAGCCACTGATGAAGAAGCAAGCCCATTAACGCCGAATCTGGGCCCACTTGTTGTGGTAATTCTTATTGGGTCCCAAATATGTCATGATCTTCAAAACCTCTACCCAGTCGAATGCCAACAACATTTTCTACCAGTAATGAAGTAAGAACCATTGCAAGCAACAACATATTTGCTCCAAAACCTCTGAAAACCTTCATTATTTTTTAATTGAAGATATATATGTATATTGTCTGGTCCAGGAGGGTTTGGGGTTAATATTTCAAAAATAGACAAAGAAAACGTAAGTGTTGATCAATTTTGTTTAGTTTAGCTCGGTATATATAGTATTTTTATTGACAATTTACAATCAATGAATCTATCTAACTAACTTTTTTGGAGATTAAGAAGTTAGTTTAGATTATACCAAGTTGTTTGGTATTGTTTGTAAGTAAAACCAAATTTTCCAATACACCTAAATTGAGTTGTCGATGAGGTGATTCAAGCGAATTCATAAAAATAAAAAATAAAAACCACATTTTTGATATATTACGAAAAAGCCAAAAATGCTTCTTTTAAAACAAATTCTTATTCTCTCTCATTCAATAAAGCATCCCAACTGATTTGATGCAAATATTTTTGTTCCTCGGATTGACATTTATATATTGAACAAATATTGTTTTCTAAAATTGATATGTCCAAATTTGTCCTTGTTGATCTCGAGCCTGTAAAAAGAACAATGATGCGTTATTTTTATAGCACACAACTTAATACCCTGCTTTGTGATTTGTAGTATAGAATAAGTAGGGATCGTTCTAAACCGGGAATTAGAGGGCTTGTCAATTATACTAATAATAACTAAAAGACAACTAGCAACCTAATTAATTAAATAAAAAGGGATTGGATTTTCTAAATTAAACTATGAAAAGAACTACGAAAATTAATGTAAAGATAATAAACTAAAGAGATGGCAAAAATGAGAAATTAGCTAAGGGTTTTATCTCCACACACCAAACATATGCTTATAAATTAATCTTCAATAATCACTTGCTAACTCGTGAGAGACAATGCTCAAGACTAACCATGGCCGCACTGCATTAATCTTATTATTTTCCCAAGTTCGTTGAATTAAATTAAGCGTCGCTTTCAAACTATTCTTATCATGCTATCTAAACAGGAATCGCAAGTTAGACAACAATCTAAGATCATTAAGTTTTGTGGAAAATATGAACACTGACTAGACAACTACAAGTATGATCAGCATATTGTTCTTGCCTAGGTTTTTACTTAACCTTACCAACGTTCTTTGGTATTTACTACTTGTGAATACAGGATTATAACAATTAGGTGAAATTCTCCTATACTCTAGCCCCAGATCCTAGCATGCTTACTAAGTTGGCCACCTTAACAAACATACAAAGAAAAGTTTTCTATAAAGCAGTTAAGCAAAACACAATCACTAATAGCAACGAAAATTAAATTCAATTAATTTATAAAGCACATGTTCGGGGCTTTGAATCCACCCCTAACTAAGAGGGGTTTAGCTAGACATATTAATTATGTTCAAACAATAATCCATAATCAATAATCAAACTAAAATAAGAGAAAGAGATGTTTAGAGATGAAAACAAAACACTGATCCGTGGTGGTACTGAGTAGAAGCCGGGGTGCGAATAGTAGAAGAGAATCCTCTTTCTCTTCGCGATCTTCTCCTTCACTTTCCTCTCACGAATTTGCTCCTTCCTCTTCACGATCTGCTAACTTCTGTTTCCTTTCGATCTATGTTTGTGTAACAAAGTGAGAGGGATAAAGGGATGACGAGGGACTAAGACGGTGGCTGGCGAGGTGGCGACAATCAGGGATAGTGAGAGAGACTGTGGCGAGGATTTTATCTGACTGGTGGAGGCGATCGGCTGAGAGATGATTAGATAATCAGACGAGAGAGGGATGAGGCGAGAGGATGGAAGAAGGGACTGTGGTTGTAAGGAGGAGGAGATGAACAAAGTCCTAGGGTGGTGGTCTGCGGCTGTGGATGAGGGCGGTGAAGATGGTTGATGATGGGTTCAGGAAGAAGAGCTTGATGGTTGTTGTCAAGGAGGATGACGGCGGCGGCGGCTGTGGGAGGCTATGGATGGATGGAAGAGGATGTTGTAGATGCTGTGGATGGATTCTGGGTGATGGAAGTTAGGGTTTGTAAGCGTGGATGATGATGAAGAGAAGTCTGCGATGGTGGGTTAGGGCTTGGCGATGGATGAATGCTATTGCTGGATGGGTGATCTCTCAAAGCCAGGTATCGTCACCTTTTTATTCTTGTTTTCCTTTTTCTGTGGTTTCCTTGTTGGTGTGGTTTCCTTGCTTGTGTGAATTCTTTGTGCAATTAGTATTCCTAAATTGCCAATTTGCTTCTATTTTAAAATATTGTAATTGGAAACCTACACAAACATGAAAATAGTAATTATTACCATAATTAACAAGTAATAGCTAAAAATATATATAGAAATATGGTACTAAAAATAGCCTAATTATGCCCCTATCAAACAACGTTGAGCCAAGGACCACTGTTGTGATGCTGGGGGCACTTAGATGCTTAAGTCGGGTAACTGTGCGAGGAAGCATGAAGACTAGATGTAATTAGCAATGTGCATTCGTACCTTTCTTCTTCCATTTTTTCATCGTAAGTAGCGATTGTTCCCTCCACAGCTGTCTGTACTTTTGAGAGCGTGATGGAGGGAAGAGATCTCGCCCAAAATCTTACTTGAGCATGATGAGTCTCTTCGACACTTGACTTTATTTAGGACCTAATGCTTTGATTGAGCTAAGAGCTTATTGGTTCGAGTAGGGCTCGAGCCTATGATAGCTCAGAGATCCATGTTCGGGCCTTATTGTCCTAAGCCAAAATCCAAGATTCAAGATCCCTGCCATGCGGGCTGGCGTGATTTGGGCTTGGGCGCTTGACTTACGGCCTGAATAGTGGTTTAAGAATGGTCCTCTTGGGACCGCCTTGGAGCCTTTCTCGTGTTAGGGTTGGCCCATGCCACGTGTACGACTGTGATCAGGTGACTATTTGATGTCTCATCAGTTACTCCCTCCAGTTAATGGGGTTGCTTATAGTTTCATTAATTCGATGAATAGGGAATGGCGCAGTTGTAATCGAAACTGTCGCTCCATCATTCCCCGCGTTGTATTTAATGCCGACGCGACTGCTGGGTGACAATCTTCGATGAACCTTGTGCATATATATAAGCTAGTTCTGATAGGGTCAGGTGTTACCATCAGCTTCGCAAACTTTGTTTCTGAAATGCACCTTTTTGGATAGTATGCTTCTGTCTTAGCCTCTATAGAGGATGAATAAGAACATCCATCGATGAAGTCTCCTAATGTTCTGACATTTGCAGCGATGAGCCTAAAAAAGACTTGTTATTGGAGGAAGCCACCTTGTTTTTGTGTGCTTCCAGTTGTTCCATGGGGCTTCCAGACTTTAGGCACATATTCTAGAGTTAAGGGTTATGGATTGGGCTGGTGCTTGTTGGAACATCATGATCATAGTGGATTGTTGGTATTGGGTTTCTGCCATGTCGAAGTTTAGCCACTGATGAAGAAGCAAACCCATTAAAGCCTGAATCTGGGCCCACTTGTGGTGGTAATTCATATTGGGAACCATATATGTCATGATCTTCAAAACCTCTACCCGGTCGATTGCCAAAAACATTTTCTACCAGTCATGAAGTAAGAACCATTGCAAGCAACAACATTTTTGCTCCAAAACCTTTGAAAATCTTCATTAATTTTTAATTGAAGATATAATTATTGTCTGGTCGAGGAGGGTTTGGGGTTAATATTAGAAAAAAAGACAAAGAAAATGTAAGTGTTGATCAATTTTGTTTAGTTTAGCTCAGTATATATAGGATTTTTATTGACAATTTACAATCATTGAATCTATCTAACTAACTTTGTTGGAGAATAAGAAGTTAGTTTAGGTTATACCAAGTTGTCTGGTATTGTTTGTATGTAAAACCAGATTTTCCAATACACCTAAATTGAGTTGTCGATGAGGTGATTCAAGCGAATTCATAAAAATAAAAATAAAAAACACTTTTTGATATATTACGAAAAAGCCAAAAATGCTTCTTTTAAAACAAATTCTTATTCTCTCTCATTAAAAAACATCCCAACTGATTTGATGCAAATATTTTTGTTTCCCGGATTGACAGTTATTTATTGAACAAATCTCCTAAGTCGCAGTCACTGTTGAGGTGACCAAGGGTGGCTCGTCTATAATCCTTGACCCTTTTGTGCTCCATCCAAAAGTCAGCTGGAAGAAGCCCATCTCCGAGGCTATCCATAACAAGACGGATGGTGGGTTTCCGTGGAATTCAGAGATTAACTTGCATGAGAATGCACACAATCATATCATGACATTTCATCCACTACACCAAAAATACCCATCAACAACGGTTTGAGACCGTGGGGGTAACCCATTGTCACGGCTTAGAGGCGTCGCGAAATCATCATTCACGGCTATAAACCGTGGCAAAACATTTTAGCAACGGTTTTATGCTCAAGGAGGCGTGATGATTTTCTGCATGTAGCCACGGTTATAAGCCGTTGCTACAATAGTGGCCACGGTTATAAACCGTTGCAACATGGCCACGGTTATTAGCCGTTGCAATATGGCCACGGTTTAAAGCTGTGGCAACTATGATGGCCACGGTCATAAGCTGTGGCAATGATGATGACCACCGTTTAATTAAGCCGTTGCAAGCGTGCCGACCACCGTTTTAAGCCGTGGAAATAATAGTGGCCACGATTATAAGCCGTTGACACATGGCCATGGTTATTAGCCGTTTCATATGGCCACGGTTTTAAGCCGTGGCAATCATGATGGCCACGGTTATAAGCCGTGGCAATGATGATGAGCACGGTTTAATTAAGCCGTTGCAAGCGTATGTTGTTCTGCAGGATTATTGAATCACATGTTGCAGTTCTTCTGACAAGGATCAATGCATAATTGCGACTGACCTGACAAGAATTAGCAATGTAGATCAGAGAATGGTCAAGAAAGAATGCTGAATTGCCACTAGATCAAGCAGAATTGATAGAAGAAATAAGAACAGATTGCATGTATTGATAGAAATTGTAGACAATTTGAGATGTCCTGTCTCCCTATGAGCAGAGCTCAATGTACAAAGTGTTTACAAAATGAATGAATGTCTGTTTCTCATATTACTCTTCTTATTTATAGACATTGCTAACACAACACTACAATGTATCTAACAGACTTTCTATATAGCACCTAACAGACTTTGTAACACCTAACAGAGCACCTAACAACTCTTCGCACCTGCAGCTCCAGCCCACACTCGCACTGCCAATTGGGAGCTTAGCTCTACCTGTTTGTGCTGCTTCTAGAAGCATCTCTTCCTGAGTCATTCTCTTCTCTTCGCCTTCTTTCTTTCTTTTTATTGGCCGAGTAATTTAAAAAAAAAACAATGGTTGTTAGAACTTACATATTTTTTACAAAATATCTTTATGAGCATCATAAATAAGGATTTAGCATTAACCACAGTGATGTAGAGGGAAGGAAATGCAGACACGGAAAAAATGAATAGCATACGTGCGAAAAGACTTAATAATGCACAGTTATACGACACAATGTAGCCGAAACTAACCTTCATGGTTGCTTGCATGGCTGCTTGTATAGCTTCTCTTTCTGTTTGCCTCACAATGACTGAAGTTGTGCTTCCTAAGTTGTATCCAAATAAACAAACAAAACAAACCTGAGTTGTATCTTTCTCAGGAATAATCTGATGTGAGGTTCATCCTCTTTTTTCAATACATGTTTCACAGGACGAACAGAGCCCTCGTGAAGAAGAATATTTTGAAGATAAGATTTACCATTTCCCTATAGACAATTAACGTCCCCATCTACCTCCTCTTCCTCCAAAACTGCCTCTGCCACCTCTTTCTCCAAAACTGCCTCTGCCTCCAAATCTGCCACCACCCCCGCCTCCACCAAATCTTCTTCCCCCACCTGATTGGTCTTTTTCTTGTAACTGAGGCAATGCTTTCAATACTTCAATGCTCACATCAGCGACATTTTCCTGACCTGTTTATCAAGTGTAGAGAGAGTTGAAACATTAAGAATGCCTCACATGTGAATCAGGTCAACTGACTGTTAGAGGGGAATAACAATGTTGGACAAAGCAAAAAGAAACATTATGTACGAGGAGAATAGGCAACTATAATGTAAATACAACATGAGTATACCTGCAAGAAATGCATCCAGCTCTTCAGCTGGCACATCAAACACAACACCCTTCCCATCAGCTGTAAGAGTAAGGCCCTTCAAAGATTCAACCTTGTCCTCAGGCAAGAATCTCCTCAAGATAGAATATGCAAACCTACAGACACAAGTTTCTAACAATTCATAAAGTGGCACATACATACATATGGTAACAGGTTGTTCACCTTTAGTAGTGTCCTACTTCACCTACCATTTGAGATTGATTCAATAAAAACATTCATAGTCAGGTGTAAGAAATTGCTAAGTACAGTACACAGTACACACACAAATATGTTGCAAATATTTGCCAATGTAAGGGACAGATAACATAAATAAAGACATGCACAAACCCCAGACACTGGAATGTAAATACATTATGACATCTAAATTCACATTGTATCCTGGGTCAAAATTTGGGTCAAAAAATTCCTGACTAACTTTCCAGTCACCGAGTTAATTTAGACTAGATTGGAAGAGAAGCCTTTGAAGAATAAGGCCCTCACCAATATGGATTTTTAATAAGATGACCACAATGAATATGTGAATAAATAAATAAATAAATAAATAAATAATGTATCACTACTTCAAGCATGCCAGTGGTTGTTTGTGAGATGTTGTGACTTGTGACCAGCTTGTTTGGGGGCCTTCACATTTCCAGTGAGCCTTAGCAATTTGTGTTTTCCTTTTGGCACATTGAGAACAGACAGATCAAATACTAACCAATAAAAATAATAATAATAACAATCTTGAAGGCATATACTGACGATGGAGTGTAGATGGGTCTTCCAGACTCAAGTTGTACAGTTACATGGTTCTCGGCCGAATTCAAAAGAGACCTTTTCTTTATTTAAGTATAACCCTGCACAAGCCACACCTAAAGTTAATACTCTTATTTTGCTTATTTCACTTGTGAAAAAAATAAATTTTAAAGCACTTACAGCTGTCTTTGCAAGTGCCTTTGCAAGCAGCTCCAGTGCTGAAAGGCCAGATGAACTCAGAAGATCTTCAGCTGCAGACTTGAATGCTGGAACCACACTGCATTTTAAGGTTGCTTAAATATATGCAAGAAATGATTTTTAATTATAATAAGCAATCATCTATTACTAGTAATATAAAATACCTATCAGAGACTTTATTGATTGCTTTAGCTGCATCAAAGCCAACAACCTTTGCAACATCAGCTGGCTGAGGAGCAGATACATGCTCAAACTTAACACCGGAGTCTCTTTCAATCCTAGAAATGTTTGATCGCCTCGAATCATATAACATCACAGCAACCCCAGTATTCCCTGAAAATGAAACAACCAAGTTAGTGGGTCGACATTTTAAAATAAGAAGAATGTAAAGTGTCGAAACATTAAGTATACATGCTCTGCCCGTGCGTCCAGAACGATGGATGTAGGCTTCCACACCGCGTGGCGGTTCACACTGAAAAATGATATTGTTAAGGGATGAATTTTTTTTACAAAAGATCAATATATAACACGATCGTACACACCTGAATGATCAACTGCACATCATTGATGTCCAAACCCCTAGCTGCCACATTTGTGGCCACCAATGTCATGAACTTTCCAGACCTAAATCCAGAAAGTGTGACCTACAAAGAATCACCCAATTATTAAGAAGAAAAAGGTAGAGTGCTACATGTGTTAAATAAAAATAAGAACACAATCCAAAAGGAGCAAGTAACACTGGCGGCACGCTTGCCTTTCGAAAAAAAAAGTGTAACAAAGAAAGAGAACTTTCTCAGAAATTGGAAGTACATATTTTGAAGATCTTAATCGAAGTGCAAACTTTGCAACCAAATTTAAGGAATAACAAAAACGAGCATACTACCATGTAGCTAGTAAACTTACTTCACGTGTTGCTTGTTGTATATCTCCATGTAAAGCACGTGCACTAGGCAATATGCCCGAAAGCACAGAAGCAAAATCCTTTGTTTTCGTGAAAATAATTGTTCGCCCACCACTTTATAAAATTAAGACCAAAAATAATACACCATTAGGTCACCGAAGATTATACAAATGATGCAAAAGTTATTGTTTATAAACACTGTTACACATATACCAATAGAAAAATAGTGTGCAAAAGGCAAACTATAAAGAGCCCAAAAAATATTATTTTAAGCGAGCAAAACAAAAATGCAGCAGAGAAAGGATCTGTCACATTGACCATTTCTATGCTTTACATAACTTTTAATTTTGGATAAATTTTCTCAAGAATAGCAATGGATACTAAAATTAGAATATAATTTCAGAAACTGTGTCGAGGCATGCCAAATTTTGTACACAAGAACAGCTTGTCGCATGCATGTTATCGTTTCCAGGATGCATGGCACCTGTATTGCCAATGACATGCTATGTGCTATCAACATAGCATGTCAAGTATGCGAAGGTCTGGCAATTTACATTCAAATATGAAAACATACGTTTGTGTGTGTGTGCTGGGGGATTCAAATCAATAAAAAAGAACAATCCAAAAATAACAAACCTGCTATAACAACGAATGATATCTGGGATAAGTTTCGATATGGCTGCACTAGAGCAGGGAAGAACAATATGTCTGACATTAGTACTAGCCTTCATTTTCTCGTTACCAACAAGATCGACTATTTTCTTATCAGATTTAAGAAACCTAGAAGAGATCTGCCAATAGATTAAAGAAAAGAAATACTAATAAGATAAAGTAGTTAAAATATAGATATATGACTATAAAATATGGATGATTTGGAAACATACATTCTTCACCCAGGGAGGCAAGGTAGCACTGAACAGAAGAGTTTGGACTTTTGTTACATCGCAACTTTGCCTGCAGGAGGAAATTGCTAATTATAATCCTACTAAATCAGATTTCAACATCAACAGCTGCTATAAAGACACTTAGAGATTTTGCATGATTTATTCAAAAATTCAGAAAAACAGTAAACATTAGCAAATTTAAAAACGATTAACTTACTTATGTAATAGAAATGTGCTACTAGCATGTCATACAATGGTCAGGTGTAAAGACTGCAGCTTTTGAACACCTCCCACCTTAATAAAATCAGAAACATTATCCTATAGTGGGAAGACCAGAAGACAATTGGTTACTTCATGATCAAGTGCTACTCAACTTCTAAACTGAATACATGCTAACTAAGATACCTCATTATCTGCAAGTCCATAAAGAGCAAATGCAGCATTGTGCTGCAAAGAACCATTATTTGAGTCAAGAAGCTTCAGTAATGGCACTAGACCACCATTGTGAGCAATGCCAGCTTGGTTATGTGAATCCTGGAAAACAGAAACCAAGAACAACACATTTACCTACTTGAGTTTTTTTTGTTTTTCCCAGCAAACATGCACCTTAGCAATTCCTTAACAAAATGTTAATATAAAACTCAAAACAGGAGATTACATACTGAGCGTTATTTTTATTTTTTTTGCAAACTAGAAACTGCTTTACAAGAAAAGAGGTTCATTGCGAGAATCATTGTAATAGTATCAACCCTCCTAAAATAAAGATCATTGTACAAAATTTCAAGGAAATAACTAACCCGTGCCAACCGCCCCAATGCAAAGGCTGACATTTCCCTGAGTTGCACGTCTGGAGACTGGAGCATCTCAATTAAAGGGCGAACAACTCCTCTCTGTACAATGTGAACCTACAACAACCATAAAAATAAATCATTAAAGAAAGATGGAAGGCAACTAGGGCAATGGTTCAGCTGTATGAATACTCATCTGATCCAAAATCCATTATACAACAAGTTAGTTTTTTTAATTGAATTAAGAAACACTATCAATCAAAATGTCAATCCATTTACTAAACCAAAAGTAGTAATATAAGTAGCAGTAGTAAGCAACCAGAGCAGCAAAATAAGCTTATTCCTGTTTTTTTTTATTCAGAGCGTAGACTCCATGAAAGAAGGGGGCAATTTACCTTAAAATGAACAATCACGTGCCCGTAGTGTATTTTACTCAGCTCCTCTTTTGCTGCCACCATTACATTGCTTCCAACATAGTTGTAACTATCAATCATCAAGTTCCACATGATTTTTACACCATACGAAGAAATCACCAACGTCCAAATCCCCCATCATGTCTCCTTTTGGATCACTCTTGTAAAGTTTCACCTCAGTCATATATTTGAAGCATAAGGAAAGTCTGATCTCTGTTGCAGGGTTCAATGATCCATGGCAATCGCAAGAGAATCGATGGATAGGATCTACAACCTCTATTGCTATCGCAATGACATTCTTATGCCAATCACAAACTTTGTAAGTCCTTGACACTGAAGGAACAAGATTGCTTGGAGAAGGAAACCTTGCAACACCTTGAGAAGATGGCGGTAATGGAGATGGAGGTAATGGATTTTCTGGTTGCCTTGTTGATGGAGGTAATATATCTTCAGTTCTTTGTGTCCCTCCTTGTCTTCCTTCACTTGTTGATGGTCTCACATAAGTTCCATTTTCAAGTCTCTCTCGTATCCATTGAACATTTTCTTCCAATCTATCATATTTTTCGCTAAATTTTTTTACTTCCAATGTTTTATCGAAAAACAATGAACGAGCGGGAAGTGAAGCATCATACTTCCTTTTAGAGACGGTGGTTCCAACACAACGAACACGTCCCCTTTCTTCTTGGCTAAACACTTGGCTTAGAGGATCATTATCAATAGTGAGGTCAGTGGTACCCTGGGTTAAAGATTCTTGCAAGGCGGCCTTTTTTGCTTTAACTTGTTCCTTCAAAAGAATGAAAAAATAAAATAAATCAGGACACAAATAATATTCAAACAACTACCAAGTAAATTAAGATTTGTGTATAAAAGACATCATTGGGCACATACCATATATAGTTCAGCACCATGCGTGGGTTTTCCATCCTTTCCCGTGTGACAAGCAATCCATATATCAGTGCGTGTGACTGGTTCCCCATCAGGGTTCTTCTCAACCTATATACTTGAAAGATTAGTCTCAGCCGATATAGTTAAATGGTTATTATTGTACTAGTAGCTAGAAACTCAATTACCATTTCATACTCCACTTCTGCAGCACTATTTTGCCCCCCCCCCCCCCCAAATACATACTTTGAACCCTTTTTGTTTTTGGCATTTTGGGCTCTAATTGCCTTCGCTTCAAGGGTGCTCTCATAGCGAACAAACTCCTTCCAATCCTCCTCTCTTACACCATTTGGAACATGCTTCTCTTGTTCCTCAATGGTAGGATACTTATCCAAATAGTCCTTCCTAAGATCTGCCTTGAACCTTCTGAAATATTCTGGCATTTTCAAATGCACACTCTTTTTCACATAACTTGAGATGTCGTATTCACGCTGCAAATAAGCCATTGAGATATAAGTTGACAATAAAATAAGACATTATGAAAATCAATGATGTAAAATCTCACCCATAGGCCATTCCACACATCCTCTTTGTAGTTGTCAGTAACATGGTGCCAACCCCTGAATTTGATGGGCACAAGGGTTTCAACAAGCTTTCCAATGTGTTTATTGAAATTTCTAGCACCAGGTCCAACTGCTAAACCATGGAAATTGAACTGTATGGTCTTTTTAACTTCATTGTCATCATTTGTAGATGTAGTGACATCATTGGTGGAGAGATTGACGCGAGTACTACCCATTTCTATCAATGACATTATAGATATTAACCATTATCAAACAAAAAGAAATAAGAAACAACTATATACACTACATTTATAGATAGTTTCCTTCCACAACATATCACCACAAATAGATTTTTATAAAGCATTGGAAAAGCCAATCTGAATACTTAGCTACAAAGCTTCTCTTTCCCAACTCAAAAGTCAAAATAAGAAACAAAGACAAAATAATTGGTCTCAACCAAAGAGGATGACTAAAATAGCATTAGAAATGCATCAAAAAATATTGTAGCATGGTCAATTAAAATTCCAGTAAGCTTTTCAGGTTGGGGCTGTCTTTCAAGATGCTTTGATACACAGTGGGAGTTTGCTTTTTATCGACATTAGTGTTCAAGCCTCTTTGAGTATGTAGAACTACATGCCACTCGTCATTTGATTGATCTTTCGAATAAAATACCCCACTTGCTTCTTGAGCTAAAATGAATGGATCATCTTCCTCCTTTCTTTTGTCTTTTAGCTTCGACAAGTTTACCATCTCATGGTTCCAAATTGGGTCCACCTTATATGAATTTTTCTTATCTTCCACTTTGACCCAATCACAATAAAAGACAGTTTCTTTGAAATCTATGCAGTCTAGCACCAATATGTCTCTAACAACTCCATGCCATTTGACTAGTTGGTCCTTTGGCCTCTTATCTTTCTTACTAGAAACAAAATGAGCAATGGCATCCATGGAGACACCACTATCTTGTGTCACCAAACATTCATCCGAAGAACTTGTCGCAAATGTGAAACCATTTACACAATATTTTGGATATCGGGTTGCCAAAATTTTTGGACCATTGGCTAACCTCCAAAGTGTGGTATTTGTTTCCCCAGCCTTCTCCAACTACATTGTAAAACAAATCATCTTAGAACTGAAATCTGAAAATAAAAAAAAATTATATATATATATGTATATGAATAAATACACATTATAAAATACCTCATTACACAACCAAGGAATAAAATCAGTGGCTTTCTCAACATTTTTCCTTGACCCTTTTTTTTACTTTGTGTAGCCAACTCCATGCAATATTCATTGTATTTTCTGCACAAGTTACCATATTATCATAATTCTATATTTCTAGTTATAAAAAAGAACTAAAATATTATATATCTTACTCTTCCCAATGACTCGAATCAGCAAGTGCATTGAAAACCCATCTTCGAGCTTGTTTAAATTGTACATTATTTAGCATATAGTTTTTTCCTTTATCCAATGGCTTTTCATCGGCATACTCATCATCTACATCAAGCCACTCCTCTTGACTGTGTTTGTGAGTTCCGAACCGTGGCTTTGTCATATACTCCATGCAGTATGTAACAAATTCATCTACAAGGTATGATTCTGTTATTGATCCTTCTATGTATCTGAAATTTTTAGCATAGTCTTTGTATCGTTTCATTAACCTATCAATCATAAATAAAATGATAAATTAGTATATAATATAATAAGATAACGTGATGACGTGCACTAAAATTAGAAAAATTATTTACCGCTCAAAGGGATACATCCATCGATATCGAACTGGACCACCAAGCATTGCTTCCTCGGTTGGATGAGCCATGCGATGCACACTTATAACAAAGAATGAAGGCGGAAGCTCCTTTTCAAGGACACAAATTGCCTCAATCACACCTTTGTGTGCCAACTGAAGATCTGTTTTGTTGATCACTTTAGCACATAAGATATTAAAGAATAATATAATTCTTTGAATAGCAATTCTTAAATCTTTATCCTTCTTGTCACGAAAAACATGTCTAAGCAAAACTGGAAGTAAATGTTGCATAATGACATGGTAGTCATGTGACTTCAGTCCTCTTAGCTCCAGGGGATTGCCAAGAACGCAATTACTCAACTTGGATGAAAATTCACTCGACAATTTCAACTCTTTTAGTGTATTCATAAATACTTTTTTTTTCTTTCTTGGTCAAGGCAAATGATGCTTTTGGCATTGAAGTTTTTCCCGTTTCATTGTCATGGCTCAACCAATATCTCTTATGAGTTCCCATGTCTTCCATATCTTTCCGAGCATTCTCACCATCCTTTATTTTCTTAGAGACATTCAACAATATGTTCAATAAGTGTTCAATGACATTCTTTTCAGTATGCATCACATCAATATTATGTCGTAGCTCAACAAACTTCCAGTACGGCAAATCAAAGAAAATGGACCTTCTAGACCACGGTGGCGCAATGTTATTGGTTGGTTCATCATTGACGTTATCATTATCAACCATATTCTTGCGCTTTTGTCCATTAACCCTACCTTGTGTAGAACTACCTTCCAAAATTTCCACTATCCTTCGTTCAACTCCTTTGCCAGATAATCGTCGTGGAGCATGACGATGTTCAACATCTTTGTTGAATCCCTTGTCATCTCTAAACTTGTGTTTTGTAGGTAAAAAACGTCGATGGCCTCTATAGCATATCTTCCGATTGTTTGAAAGACGTTCAGATTCTACATCATCAACACAAATAGGGCATGCATTATAACCATGAACATTACAACCAGCTAGAGTCCCATAAGCAGGAAAGTCATGGATACCCCATAACAACATTGCTTTCAACCGAAAATTCCTTTTAGTACACACATCCCAAGTTGAAACACCATCTGCCCACAATTCCTTCAACTCTTCTACTAATGGCTCCAGGTAAACATCAATATTCTTTTCGGGTGCTTTTGGCCCTGATATTAACAAGGTTAACAAACAAAATTCATTTTTCATGCATAAAGAAGGTGGAAGATTCAAAGGTGCTATTATTACTGGCCAACAACTATAAGCATTACTTAGATTTCCACATGGGTTAAAACCATCAGTCAATATTGCAAGTCTCAAATTCCTACTATCAGAGGCAAACTCTGGCCATCTCATATTTGTTGAAGTCCATTGTGCTGAATCACATGGATGTCTCATCAAATTCCCATCTGAACAAGCATCCTTGTGCCAAGTCATTGCTTCACCAATCCACGGTATACTAAAAAATCTTTTCAACCTTGGAATCAATGGAAAATACTTTACAACCTTTTTAGCTTCTTTCTTGTATACCTTGCCAGACTCGTTGTCATCGACATCCACATAAACCTTATACCTACCAGAACCAAATTTTGGACAAGTAACCAGACCCTCATATTCTTTCCAATAGAGTATGCATCCATTGGCACATGCATGTATTGTCTTACATTTCATCCCCATATCTTTAATTGTGTTTTTCATGTTTAGGTAGTTATCTGGCAAATTACAATCATCCGGCAATAAAGTTTTTAGCCATTTTAACAACATCGTCACATTATTACCACTTCAACTAAAACCAGTCTTGAAATTATGCAATTCAATAATGGTGGACAACGTGGTCTTATCCTTAGGACACCCATTGTACAAAGGCACAATCGCTTTTTCCTTATACTTTTGATACTTCTTGTTCATAACTGTCTCAGGTTCACAAGAAAGTTCCGGACCACCTTCTGGATTACCGCCAAAACATTCTTCGACAGTGTCATTCAAGTCATTTATCCCATCATCAGCCTCCACAGTTTGCATGTTGAGGAATACATCATCAACTAGGTCGCTCATCCTAGGATATTCAAAGGCATCATCGGGTTCAACCACTTCTGTCATAGGTACACAAATCACATGCTTGTTTATATTCTCTCCATGATGTATCCACGTGACATAATTGGTATCAATGACATGGCTTAACAAATGAACACCTATGTCGTCAACACTAATGTTTCCCCTCGAGTTCCTACATCGAACACATGGGCAAGGAAAAAGACTCTTTCCATTTGCATTATCCTCAACAAACTTTTGGAATTGTCTAACGCCGTTTATATACATTGCACTTCCCCGTTTGTTCATCCATGACTTATCTAAAGGAATTGTTGACATTTCTACACACAAAAAATTAAAAGATTAACTTTAGTCAAACACTCATGAAAATTAAAAGATTGAGAGTGACACTTTTACGAGGATAACCTCCATAGGAACCATACCATGAGGAGGCTACCCTTAATCATCTCCCTTTGAGGCCCATTAATTGGAATAAGAAGCAAATTAGTTTACTAGAATAATATCTAAGAGTGTCTGCTTAATCAACTAGTATTCAATAGACATGGAATACATGGGAGTACCCGACTACCTCCATCTTTCCAATCAGTTTCAGTTCATCTGATACCAATTTTGCACCCAGGACTACTAGGTTTCAGAAAGCAAACTAAACTTACAGTCTAGAACAAATAGTTGAACACAGGATAAATAACATACAGAAATAGTAAAACACACAGATAAAAATTGACAAGAATAACAATAATCATTTGAAGATAATTCTTTGAACAGTTCAAGAGAACGGTGTCGATACTAGGTCACCGCTAGTATAACGAGGTGTTCATCCAAGAATTGTTCTTAGAATTGTTTTGAGAAAACAAATAGAAATAAAGATATGCTTTTATTGACACTACCTCCTTTCCAATCAGTTTCAGTTCCTCTGATACCAATTTTGCACCCAGGACTACTAGGTTTCAGAAAGCAAACTAAACTTACAGTCTAGACCAAATAGTTGAACACAGGAGAAAGAACATACAGAAATAGTAAAACACACAGATAAAAATAGACAAGAATAACAATAATCATTTGAAGATAATTCTTTGAACACTTCAAGAGAACGGTGCCGATACTAGGTTACCGCTAGTATAACGAGGTGTTCATCCAAGAATTGTTCTTAGAATTTTTTTGAGAAAACAAATAGAAATAAAGATATGCTTTTATTGACACTACCTCCATCTTTCCAATCAGTTTCAGTTCATCAGAGATTTAATATCCTGAGGAGTCCAGCTGTGTAATTGCAATTTTTGCTTCTTGAAGATTGCGTGAGATTGGTTCGACAAGTTAGGTTTCAATATTACAGGGCAATGTTCAAAGGGTTACATGCTTCATAGCTTAATTTTTTCTAGGATTTAAGTTTAATGTAAAGTTGCTTACTATTTTAGCAGACCAATCTCAAGGGAGTTTTTGAAAAACAGAAAAATTTTCATGTATAAGGTCTACTATACAGTCCATACTAGATATATGCTCAAGTAAAAGAAGGCCACCCAAAATAATAATGATAATAATAATATTAGTAATAACAATAATAAGAATTCAACATAAAAATAAGAATTCTCAGCCTCATTAAATGTGTTTATGAAGTATGAACTTAAACAAATTATTCTTCAATCATACCTCAATAAAAGATAAGTTGAGAATTCAACATATCCTTTATCCTCTTCGAGTTTCTGACAGATCTTCTCCCTTGCTTTTCTCTCTTCCTCCTTCTCTGCTTTCTGCAAGGCAATTATCCTACAACAGGAAAATGAATCTATTTTAGTTTTAGGGGGCAAACAAATAAATTGCACATAAATGGGTGAAGTGAAACAAGATAATGGTGAAGACTAAAGATAAGAAAACATTTTCCAACCAAAAAGATTTTTCGTATCAAGACAAACCGTTCTCTTCACACTCTCCTCTGCTCCTCTTTCTCATTCTGATATGAAACTATTGTAATACCCCTGCCATTGGCACTACTACAGAGTACATTGTACCTTCACGAAATTGTCGAAATTTGAAACACCCATTAAAAATTTTCCAGGATACCCTTTTCTCAGTAAATTCACGCCTTTTACCGGGTATCCATGATCATCACTACTTCCAGTCCAATTTCTCATCTAACTCATCCCAAAGACCTAATTTTTACGCATTCAACAAAGTACATCTAAAACCACTACCCCAAACAGACACTGAAATCAGTTCACAAATCCACCATTCTACATTGCAATCATCACAATCAAACTAAAGACGATCTGGGTAAGTATAAAGTTTGAATCTTTGATTGCTTATAAAGTACGAAAATTTAAAAGGTACCCCCTTGTTTGACAGATAAGCAAAGACACGGTAATTGGAGATTATGAACTTAAAGAGAGATATAGAAATGGGTACCTGATGAAGACTTGAAGAAATGGGGATCCCACGCTTTGATCTCTGTTGTGTTTTGCTGAAATGGGTTGGAGAGGAAAGATCTGCTTTGCTGAAAGAATTTTTTTTTTAATCTGAAACAGATCTGAAGAAGAAGAAGGATCTTACCTGGAAGGAGATCTGAACCGAAGGAGGGACGGAAAGATCAGTGTGTTCTTCTTCTTCTCACCAAACTCAGCAATGGAGGCACCGACGAACTCTCCTTCAAGAACCGGAGGAGGGACGCAAATTTTTTTTTGCAACCGCGAAATTTTAGGGTTTCGGGATATCAGTGTGTGCTTTCGGGAGATCTGTGATGTTGAAAAGTGCAGAGTTGGGGGGAGATGGAGGGGAGGAGGGAAGTCGAGGGAGGGATCAAGGAAGTCGAGGGAGGGAGCAGGGAGGGTCGATGTTGAGTGGAGGGAGCAGGGAAGTCGAGTGGAGGGGAGCAGGGAAGGAGGAGCTTCGAGTGGAGTGGAGGGGAGCAGGGAGGGTCAATATCGAGTGGAGAGAGCAGGGAAGGAGGAGCTTCGAAAGCCAAGTAAAATGAGAGAGGAAAGAATAGCGCCAAAAAGCCCGCCTAATTTTTTTTCAGCGTTTTTGGTGTAGCCACGGTTTTTAGCCGTTGGTCATTATAGCCACGGTTTTGAGCCGTGGCCATTTTTTTTAGCCACAGTTTTAGGCCGTTGGTCATTATAGCCACGGTTTTTGGCCGTGGCAAATAAACTAATGGTTTTGGGCCGTGGCCATTTTTTTTAGCCACGGTTATAGGCCGTTGGTCATTATAGCCACGATTTTTTGCCGTGGCAAATAAACCAACGGTTTAGAACCGTGGCCATCTCCGCGTAGCTAAATAGGCCTTTTGGTGTAGTGATCACTGGCTGATGAATCAGGCCTCTATGCATATTTGTGTTGTTGGAGTACACCGGCAGCTGTTACAGCTTTCTGATGCTCTCTCTGAGGTAGATAAGTTGAAGGAGGAGATTGCTTATCAAGAAGATATAGTTAATGCTTATCAGGATAAGCTGAAGGAGTGGAGGATGTCAGGGATAAGTTTGTTTCCGAAGTTACTTCTTCGGAGAAGGAGATGAACCTCCTTCACAAGAAAGTTGCAAAGCTACAGTATTCATTGTCTGCCTTAGAAGTTAGTTGGTTGTCACGAAGGAAGCTTGTGATCATGCAGTGATTATGGCAGATTCTTAGTCTGTTCTCCGCGAGGGTGCTGAGAGGCAAGTGGAACAAAACTGCGAAGGTCACCTTTGTGAAGGAGCAGCTGGCTGTGGAGAAGGGCCTTAAAGTGTATTTATCTCAGAAGTTTGCTAAAATTGAAGAGGATTTGCTCGGACCAAACATGAATTGTCTCTATTGGCAGAATAGTTGAAGGCCAATGCAGTTGAAGTGGAGTTCAATAAGGTTGTTTCTGGCAGACTTAAACTTATTGATTATATGGAAAGGAGAGGGTTGGGACCTTAGCAAGTACCATGCAATAGCTGATCACGCTTTTGAAGAGGTTTCCACTCCATATGCGGACAGTTCCTCCAACTGACCATGCTAAAGACGATAATGCTTCCCTACCTCCAACTATTCTGATGTTGTAATCAAATAAGTTGTGAATAATTTTTTTGTTTTTTTGGCTCAAGTGCATGTGTCTGTCTCTTTGTGTGTTGTCTTCCCCTTTTTTTTGGCATCTGTTGGATCATTGTTCCATTATGTATAGTAGTTTCTTGGAAGACTTCATTGAGTGTTTGCAATGTGACGTTATTCTGGGTTGTTTTTTCAAGCTAGATGAGTAGACATCATGGCTTAATGATGAAGAAAAGAAGGATGAGCCAAAAGAACTATATTTGACACGTTATGCATTACAACTGAATTATAACCGAGATTTAATCATGGGATCCACGCGCACTCAATGAAGTAAAACATCTATTTTGGGTTTGTTTCAGCCAAGAGTGCATTCCCCCCTTTTTTTTTATAGGGGAGACGTAATTTTTTTTCTTATTTTGGTGGGCTTAGTTGCCTATACTTAGAAGACTTTAAGAAACTAATATTAAGTTATTAACATGATATAGTAGGTCTGGCTAGATAGATATCCGTCATAGTCTGACTTGGCAGTTAATACTTAGAAAATATAATAAGTGTAGTCTGACTTTGAGGTCTGGGTTTCATAGATACACTTCATACTCTAGACTGGTAGTCTAGACTAGAAGATTTTGAATGAAATTTTAAGGCGGACTTGGTGGTCTTGCCGACCGAACACAGGTCATTGTTCGACTTCATATTTTAGACTTTAGAAGATTTATTTATACAATAAAAATCTAGTCTGACTCGATGGTCCAAACTAGAGTACACTTCATTTTCCGACTTGGCAATCGGATAAGAAGATTTTTGAAGTAAATATCAAGTCTGACTTGATGATCCTAACTAGCTAAATATACTTTGTTGTCCGACTTGGTCATTGGATAAGAAGATTTTTAAATATGTAGTCTGATTTTATGGTCTTGACTAGCTACATACACTTCGTTGTCCGACTTGGTGATCAGACAAGAAGATTTTTTAATTGAAATATCTAGTATGATTTGGTGGTTCTAGCTAGTTGCAGATGTTTCGTTATCCGACTTGGTGATTGTACAAGAAGAATTTTGAAGTAAATGTCTAGTCTGACTTGTGATGCAGATTTTACTGACCTAAATTAATAGGCTAATTTAACTTGATTATTCAAACGCAAGTGCACGATTTTCTAACTGGTAATCAATGACAAATACGAGTCGATCCACGAGGATTGAAGACACAATCGAAAACTAAAATCTACCTAACCTAATTTAAAAGGGTTACGGTGATTGAAAATTCCTAAATTAATGAAAAATAAAAAAACCAATTGAAAATTGAGTTTGAGAATCAAAGAGAGAGATGCTAAAGCTTTCGAACCATCCACCAGGTTCATAAAATTATACTAATGTCAATTATTGTTTCCTAGTAATGTAGTCGATTGATTTTAACAAAGATGCAAACCCTAGCATTAATTGTCTGTTTAAGTCACAACTAATCACAAATTTAACTAGCAATGTAATTGATTGATTTTAGCAAAGATGCAAACCCCTAACATTAATTGTCTGTTTAAGGCACAAATAATCACAGATTTAACTTATACGAATAAAACATGCTAAAACAAAAACATATAATAATTTTAACTACCATACATGGTGAAAGAAATATGCATTTATTCACAAATCAACCCCTTGTCAAATCACAAATGTATTGGAAAACAATAAAAAACGAAAGTAAATTCTACTAAGCATGAAGAATCATCAATGCCTTAGCAGATGACTTAGAAGATCATGGCGGTGGTGGTCACGGCGGCAACGTAAGGGAACATCATCTCCTTAGCAAACATGGTGCAGTGGTGGTACAGACTAATCATCGGGTGTGAATAGCCAAAGATTAAAAAATCTGTTTTAAAACTTTTTTCCCTTCTTTTCTTTTTTCTTTTTTCTTCTCCGTTGCTTCACATGTTTTTTTTTTGTTTTCTGTTCATCCCGTGTGATCTCTTCTGTGGCTGCAAGAGTGAAAACAAATGTGAGGGGAGAGAGGCGAGATGAACGGGGAAGGGGTAAGGACGGAGATGTCGGTGGTTGTGGACGAAAGGAAGAGGAGTCAATATGGTTGCTTCCTCATTTTTTTTCTTCTTTGCTGCGAGCTATTGTGGTGAGTTGCTCCAGTGATGGGTGGTTGCTAGGGAGAGAAATAGAGGAACGGGGAATAGAGAGAGGGGTGAATGAGGGTACGTATGTGGGTTGTTGCAGAGTGAGAAATATAGGAGGGCACTGCTGTAGGTATGTTTTGTGTGTTCTGTGGACTTGGGCGGACCTACTAAGGGGCGAGGGGGGGGCAGCTGCCCCCCCTCAACTTTTAAAATATTTTTAGTATATATATTTTAGTCTTAAAAATCGATTATATAATGTAGAATACAATATGTTAATTGTTTATAAAAATATTCAAACATGTCTTTGTTGGTGTAGTGGTTGGAGGTTTATTATTTTTAGTAAAAGACCTGAGTTCAATACTCTTCGAGTGCATTTTTTATTTTATTTTCAATGCAATTTTATTAGTAATTGCAAACATTAAAAAAAGTAATATTAAACCCCTAACAAAAAATATTTAAAATTAATATCTAAAATAATAACGATAGAATTTTATGCAATTTTATTAGTAATTGCAAACATTAAAAAAAGTAATATTAAACCCCTAACAAAAAAATATTTAAAATTAATATCTAAAATAATAACGATAGAATTCAATGAAAATATATACCATTAGCCAACTCGTATAAAATTTGAGCCTCATATAAACTATTTTTTGGTTGAAATTGTATTATGATCATATTAGATTCGCAAATTTAAAAAAAAAATTTAGCTTCACCTAGAACTTATCCTAATTATTTTGTGATTCTCAATTCTAGACAACCAGGCTTTATCCTATTTTTTTCTTTGAAATTGTATTATGATCATATTAGATTCGGAAATTTCAAACTTTTAGTAAAAGACCCGAGTTCAATACTCTTCGAGTGCATTTTTTATTTTATTTTCAATGCAATGTTATTAGTAATTGCAAACATTAAAAAATGGTTAGTTTAATAAAAATTTATTAACATTAAATAAATGAATTGTTTTTCACAAGTAATATTAAACCCATAACAAAAAATATTTAAAATTAATATCTAAAATAATAACGATAGAATTCAATGAAAATATATACCATTAGCCAACTCGTATAAAATTTGAGTCTCATATAAACTAGTTTTTCTTTGAAATTGTATTATGATCATATTAGATTCGCAAATTTCTAATTTTTTTTAGCTTCACCTAGAACTTATCCTAATTATTTTGTGATTCTCAATTCTAGACAACCAGGCTTTATAACCACTTTTTGGTCAGGTTTTAAGTTTTTTACATTTCTATCCCTTCTATAGATAATGTTTGTGATTGTATTTTAAAGAGAATGGGTAAAGGTGTAAAAATGCTCTAGCCTGGCCAAAAAATGGCTTTAAAGTCTGGCTGCCTAGACAAACTCTTTTGTGATATTAGTTATATATTCTAGTTATTATGCTTGTTTGCTTTTTGCTAAGGTTATCAATAGTGACCTTATTTTGGCTTAAAATTGACTACACTTGAATCCAATTTGATATATGCATTGTATTTTTTATAGTTTAATTTTTTTTATTAGTTACTAGCTTCGGTAAAAAAAATTGGCTTTACCATTGATAACTACTATTATCAACTACTAAGTATTTTCCATTTCGCCACCCCTCGACTAAAATCCTGGGTCCGCCCCTGTCTGTGGATGGTGGCGAGATGGAGGAAGAAGGAAAGGTGACTGTGTGGTTGATGCGAGGAAAGAGTGAGGAGGAAGGGCAACAAAGGGTGGAGATGTCGTCGTTGTGAGAGAGAAGCAGTGCGTGAAAGAAGAATTTGGGAACAAAGAGGGAGTAGGAGACGCGAGGATAGAGTCGTGTTGTGAGGGCGACAGTGAGGTCACCGGCGTGAAGCAGGGGAATAAGGAAGTGATGCAATTGAGATGGGTGGTTGCCGGTCTTTCTAACGAGCAAGAATTGCCGGCAGGGTGGATGATGAGATGGTGTTGGTGGCTGGAAAAAGATTGGAGAACGAAAGAGGCGTGAAAAGATAGGGAGGGAGTTTTGTGTGTGGCAGGAAGAATAATAAATAGGTTTTGGTCGGGCTTGGGCTTAGGCTTAGGTTTGAGTCAAATGAGTTTTTTGGTTAATTTTTGGGCTTGAGCTTTGTCATTGACTTCATTGGTTGCGCCACTTCGGGCATGTTCTTCCAAACTTGTGCTAAAGTGATTTCATTGTTTAAGCTCAAATTTCTACAAAAACATAAAAACGAAATAATTAGAATAAAATACGATATTCAAAATACAAACAAATATAAATTAGAAGATATTTTATGTAATACTTATGTGAATATCAACTTGGTAGTCCTAACAGCTGAATACACTTTGTTGTCTGACTCAGGGATTGTTTGTGTTTTGAGTTAATTTCAGTTTCCTGATTTTAAGAAATATTTCGGCGTGTAAAGAAAAATGTAAAAATTTCGATGATATATGAAATATATAATGAATTTCAAGGGTATATAATATGTTAAAAAAATAATATGCAAGTAAATAAATGTATTAAACACATTAAATGAAACCAAAATACCTATAATTAGAAAATCAATAGGTAGTTTAAAAATTCAATATATAAGTAGAAGAAGCAATAATTAGGAAATTAGAGGGTGGTTTCAAAAATCAATAAATAATTAGAAGAAAAAACTCGAAATTTACAAAAAAATGTAAAATTTAGTAGCTGGTTTTTGTATTTTTACGAAATTTACGAAAAAAAACCTCGAAATTTATGAAAAAACCCTCGAAAAATGTTTTTTTTTTATTTCTTACCTTTTCTTTTCGTATTTTCAAAAAAATGAAAATTTCGGTGAAATTTAGTATAATTTTGCGAAATCACAATCCTTTGTCCGACTTGGTGATCGGACAAGAAGATATTTGAGTTTAAATATCTAGTTTGACTTTGTGGTCCTGACTAGATGCATACACTTCATTGTTCAGCTTGATGATCGGACAAGAATTTTTTTGAATTTAAGTATCTAGTAGGACTTGGTGGTCCTGACTAGCTGACTGCACTTTGTTGTCCAACTTGATGATTGGACAAGAAGATTTTTTAATTTAAAAATATCTAGTCTAACTTTGTGGTCCTGACTAGCTGCATCTATTTCAGTGTCTGACTCGGTGATCATATAAGAAGATTTTTTAATTTAAATATCTAGTCTGACTTGGTGGTCCTGACTAGTTGCATACGCTTCATTGTCCGACTTGGTAATCAGACAAGAAGATTTATGAAGTAAATGTCTAGTCTAACTTGGTGGTCCTAACTAGCTGAAATTACTGGAATGAGAGACAAAAACTTGTCAGCATGTAATAGTTTATTTATAATACCTTTTCAGGTGTTTTACTGCTACATTCCATGGCCTCTTTAGTTGTTTTCCGTTTGAATTTTCTAACCAATATGTTCCTGGCATATTGATTTTAACCACTTTGTATGGTCTTTCCAATTAAGGATTAACTTCATCGCACCTAGTTATTTTGTATTCAGCTGGATCTTTCAGAGCATCGAGTCACCAATTTTGAATGAACGGGGGTTTGACTTTCTTATTGTAATAGTTGGTCATTTTTTGTTGGTAGGCCACCATTTTGATTGAAGATTTTTCCATTTTTTCTTCGAGAATATCTAGTTTGACGCGCAGTGCTTCATCATTATCTTCAACCGAAATTGTTCAGCTCTGAAGATGGGCATGTCAATCTCAACTAGTACCATTGCCTCGAACATGTAAGTTAGGGCAAATGGTGTTTATCCGGTTGGACTCCTTTTCGTTGGCTTATAGGCCCAGATAATGCCTGACAGTTCAGATACCCATAATCCTTTTGCTGCTGCAAAATTTTTCTTGATGGCTTCAAGGATTGTTTGGTTGGTGACTTCTACTTTTCTATTTGCTTGCGAATGACCAAATGCTGAGATGTAGTGATTGATGCTCAAGTTCTCACATAACTTCTTGATCTTTAATTTTTGGCTTCAAATTGGGTCCCATTGTAAGTATCAATTGTTCAGGGGATTCTAAATCTGCCATAATATGGTTTTTCACAAGAAGCCCTCGATCTGTGCTTCTCCTATTTTCGCTAGTGGTTCTACTTCTACCCATTTGGTGAAGTAGTTGACTGCTACAATGAGGTACTTCTTCTTGTCGGAGAGTGGATGCATACCTACAATATCCATTCCCTATTGTACAAATGGCCACATGCTACTCATCGGGATCATGTTCTGACTTGGCATGTTTGTGTATGAAGCAAATCACTGGCATTTTTCACACAACCGGACAAGTTCGTTGGCATCCTTTTGCATTGTTAGCCCATAGTATCCTAATGTTAGGACTTTGTGAGCTGGTGTTTTGCCTCCCGAATGATTCTCGCATATGCCGAAATAAATTTCTCGAAAAACGTAGTCGGCGTCGCTGGGTGACAAGCATCTTAGCAATGGACCTGTGGCAGCTCTCCTATATAGCCTGCGCTTATCAACGTGTATCGTGCTGCTCTATTCCGCAACTCACGGGCCTCAATCCTATCTGTTGGCAAAGTTTCGTTTTGTATGTACGCTAGAATTGGAGTCATCCAACTATCTTCCTGATCTGTTGCACATAATTCATGTGTGTCATTCTCCAAGATTAAACTTTCTTGTATTGTGACAAAGGGATTGACGACTACTTTTGCATGTGATGCTTCCTTCACCAAGTTGTCTGCTTTGTGATTATCTGCCCTGACACATCGTTGAACGATGACTGCATTGAAAGCTTTTGATCAGGTTGTTTACTTTTTTGATGGTACGCTTTTGTTCGTGTGTCTTTTACTTGGAATTCATCGTTCAATTGATTGACCACCAATTTAGAGTTAGTGAAAACACTAATATCTTTTACTCTGAGATGTTTAGCTAATCGTAGTCTAGCTATTAGCGCTTCATATCCAGTTTCGTTGTTAGAATCGTTGAAACTGAATTTGATGGTCTTTTCCAAAGTCATTCCATCTGGAGTGTAGAGAATAATTCCAGCTTCACTACCCTTCTAGTTAGATGCTCCATCACAATGCATGATCCATCCTTAAGAGTGGAATTCAATAGTTCCTTGCTCTTTATCATTGTCTAGCTGATACTTGCTACCCTCGTGAATTAGGCAATGAAGATCGCCAGTGCTTGAACTTTTATTACTGTTTTTGAAACATAGTTGATGTCAAACTGATCGAGCTCTATCGCTCATTTCACCATTCTGCCAGACAACTCGGGTTTGTGCAATACTGACCGAAATAAATGTTCGGTAATCACAGTGATGAAATGGGACAGGAAGTAGAGGCGTAGCTTTATAAAAGACACGACCATCGCCAGTGCTAATTTTTCCAAGGCGGGATAGTTAGCTTCTGCATCCGCAAATGTTTTGCTGACATAGTAGACTAGCTTTTGTATTTAATTTTCCTCACGTATCAGGGCGGAGTTGGCTGCGTGTTCCGATATTGATAGATACAAGTATAGCATCTCACCTGGCTTTGGCTTTGAAAGTAACTTTGTACTCCCCATGTATGCCTTTAGGTTTAGGAAAACTTGTTCCCATTCCTCATTCCATTGGATTGTTTTGTGCCCTTTCAAAATCTTGAAAAATGGGAGACATTTGTCTAACAATTTGGAGATGAACCTATTGAGGGCTACTACCCTGACATTATGGATTTGTATACCTTTGATGTTGGTGGGCGATTGGATGCTAAGGAATACTTGTATCTATCTCAGATCGGCTTCGGTTCCCTTTTGCTTGACCATGTTCCAAATTCCTAACTCTATTCCAAATGTATACTTATCCGGATTGAGTTTTATCTAGTACTTGCAGAGTTGGGAGAAGGCTTATTGTGGGTTTTTGATGTGGTCGTCTTTGTATAGGTTTTTTTATTATCATATCATTCATGTATACTTCCATGGTCTTGCCAATCTGATATCTGAACACTCAATTGACCAGGCGTTGGTACGTTGTTCCAATGTTTTTAAATCGAACGACATCACCCATTAACAATATGTACTTCTTTATGTTACGAAGGATGTCTTCTTCTGGTTTAGTGGATATGCATATGTATTTGGTTATAGCCGGAATATGCGTCCATGAAGCTGGGGAGTTCATGCCCGGATGTTGCGTCCACTATCTGGTCTATACGCAAAAGTGGAAATCTGTCTTTTAGGAAGCCTTTGTTGAGATCCGTGTAACCCACACAGACCCTCCACATCTCATTTTTTTTAACCAGAACTGTGTTGGCTAGCCAGTCTAGGTAGTAGGACTCCTTGATCATTATGACACTCAGCAATCGGTGCACCTCCTTATTAATGGCCTGATTGCGCATTGGGGCAACTAAACTTTTATGTCGGATTGGCTTTTTGTCTGGGTTTGCTTGCAGTCTATGTGTGATGATGAAGAGTAAATACCCACCATGTCTTTCATTGTCCAAGCAAATACGTCCCGATTGCCTTTCAGCAGTTGGATCTATATTTTGGTCAGTTTCGGCAGGAGTTTTGATTTGGTTCTAATAGTTTTACTGCCTTATGGATCATCAAGGTGGATTGGTGTCGTCTCTTCCTCTGATTGGCCAGTGTTCGGCTATCCTCGTGGACTGGTTTGGGTTGCATTGTCGTCTGAGAGGGATTGATTCGTCCGAAGTGGATTAGGTAGCTTTTGTGATTGCTCCCTTAGTCCTGACTGTGATTGTTATTTGTTGGGAGTCTTTATTGCTGCATAATGGCATTTGCATGCAGCTGGTTGGTCACCTCTTTTGACTCCAACATCATCATCGATGTGATACTTGAGGAATTGGTACTTGGTGGAGGATATTGCACCCATTTTATGTAGCCTATGTCTCCATAGAAGCATGATGTATGCTAACGGGGCATCCATGATAAAGAAGTTTGTTAATAGGACTCGTTGTTTGCCTGATGCTTCTGCTACTATTAGCAGCCGAAACATTGTTCACTGCTAAACCCACCATTGGTTGGTTCGCGGGTGTGAGTCATTCCACGTTGAATGCATTCTGCAAAACGCTACCATATATATAAGGGGTTGGCGGAACTCCCCGTATCAATGAGTACTCGTCTGACATCCCATTTGGCCACTGAAACTGATGTTACCAGGGCATCATTGTGGGGGAAATTAATACACAACGTATCTCTTTTGGAAAAAGTCTGAGTAGGGGTTGGGCGGCCTATTCTGGCGCGTTGGGTGAGAAAATGATGGTGATGTGTTCTTGTTTGAAATTCTCTGACGGATTGCTCGTGATCGGTCATACTGCCTCCGATCTTCTTACATACCATGTAAAACGTATATCAACCATCCAGCCTGTTCATCCGATCCTACTGCGGGATTCACCTTTTCTTTCCCCTGGACTGTTTTTCCTTTAGTCTGACGAACTCACCGAGTCGTTCCCTTTAGACCTAGTATTCGATTTCATTCCGCAGATTGTGACAATCCTTGGTATTGTGTCCATGGTTTTGTGAAAATAATAATGTTTGCTTGTATCTCGTCTTGACGGATCTCCTTTTAGTTTGGGTGACCACATGACGTCTTCCCAGTTTGTCATGGTCTTCAAAACCTTTGCCATACTCTCGTTTAAAGCAGTGTACGGCTTGTACTTTGCGTCAACCATGTTAGTTGACCGTTCGGGCTTTACTCCGCCCAACTACAGCTTCCCGAACTCTTGTTTGCCATAGTCAGACCTGTTACTGGTTTGATACCTTTTGGGATGACCGTTGTCCTCCCACGGTCTATCGTCTCTCCTTCTGTATTATCTTCTGTCTTATCTCCTTTCCTGATTCGTCGGGAGAGACTTTTTGTCGATCTCGTTGCTTTTCTTGGCAGCTCACGTCTATTCAAGAGTGATGTATTTTTTGCACTCTTTAACAGGGCCACCGTTCTCTTTGGAGGCTCTAGAGTTAGGAAGTTATAAAACTGTCCTCCCTTGAGTCTGGAGGTGAAGGTAGTAACTGTCATGTCATCACTACACCCGTCAATCATAGTCAACTCGTCAGTGAATCAAGTAACGTATTCTCTGAGAGTCTTATTAGGTTTCTACTTGATGTGAAGCAAATGATGTGAACCTTTTCTGATTTGCTGACTGCCAATGAATCTAGTAATGAAGGCTATGACGAGCGCTAGGAAGGAGTCTATTGACCGTGGCGGGAGGCTGTTAAACCAATTTACCGTCGTGGACGTGAGGCAGGGTAGGAAGATTCTACACAAGGTAAGGTCTGAATCTTCTTTTAATACCATCATATGGTAAAAGTGGCGCAGATGATAGGATGGATCAGTGGAACCATCATAAGGTTCAAACTTTGGTCGAGTGAACTTCTTGGGCAGAGGGGTGTTCATGATTCGATCGGAGAAGGGTGACATGGAAAATTCATACAACATGTGTGGATCTGTGACTTTAATCCTGAATGTGATATATAGGGCAAGTCCACCAGTTCTGGATCCATCGTATTGAGGTTTGTTTCTCTCGAGGTTGGATCTTCGAAGTTCTGTAGGAACTTCTTGGTTCTCCTGAAGATGATTGGCAAAGTTTTGAGGTGGATATCTGGCGTGTCCAACAAGTTGAAAGTGCTATTGTGTTAATCTCTCAACCACTTTAGTGAGTTGGGCAATATGGGCCAAAAGTTGATCCATACGAGGGTCTATTACTATTCTCCCAGGAGTAGGAGCTTGTTGGGGTTACAGTTGAGTGGTGAGAACCACCAGATCTTGCAGCAGCAACTCACTATTGTGTGAACCTGGTTCCCCCAATGTTGGATTGGGGATTTTTTGCTTGGCAGTTGAATATCACCAATGGGAGGGTTATCTTGTGCATTGTTAACACATGATAGTTGGTAGGGGGTTCCATTTGCACTGTATTTCTTGTTGTTGTTTTGTTCTAAAAAAAAAATCAACTTTGTTATTTAAAGGAAACTATCATTTCCCACAGACGGAGCAAAACTAATGCGTCCAAATCTATTCTCGTCAATATTTGACTTGCAAAACATAGTTAGATTGCAAAAGACTATCTTATTGGTGGCTGAAGACACTCCAATGCTTAAGTCAATGAACTGAGAAAGAAAACGAACTTAGACAGAGTATAGTTGTAGGATTTTTTTGTACCTTTTTCTTCTCCTCTTTCCTTTACCTTATAAGAGTAAATAACTTTGTACGCGACTTAAGCATGTGTGGTGCAATAAAGGGGCATTTCTCATAACGATTTCCTCCTTCATTGAGATACATCCTTGGGGGAGAGATTTCAGGCACGATTTGTTTCTTTTGTAACGTCTTTGTCCTCTGGGGAGAGAGTCGTTGGGCCTGAGGTCTATTAACATGGGCTGTGATCCATTACTGATGCCTCTTTGAGTTTTAGTGATCGGACTTGTTACTGATTTTTGGTTTGAAACGATTGTCCATAATGAAAGATGACTTGTGTCACGTGTTCGGCGTGATCGAATGGTTGTTTGATGTATCATCAGATATTTAAATATTGTTTTGATGAGAGTAGAATTGGAAAATTTACATGGTTCATAGGTAATTTTGAATCTCGTTAATTTGTGTATTTAACCACTAAGATTATGTATTGTTTAGGATCTTTAAAACCTTGCTTGCTCCTAACTTTTTTGGGAGGTGGAACGATACCCTGCCCTTAAAATAAATTAATGTCAGAAAACATAAAATAGCATAGTGAATATCCAAACCAAATAGAGAAACAATAATAAATAATTACAAGTTAAACTTCAGATAAAATCAACCATCCAACGGGATTCATTTCGAATTATCATCGAGTCATGGAAGAACCTATCAATATCTATTGTTAACAAGGGAAGTAATAAAGTGAAGGAAAGCATTCATCTTGCTCATGACATAGATCATCTTTAGTTTTGTACTTTTGTTGCTTTTGAGGAACGTAAATTGGTAATGTGGGAAGGAAGACATAATTAGATTCAACAAAGTGCAAGGCTTCTTCTCCACTTCCCTAGTTACCTAAGAAGCTAGTCTTCTCTCTTCTTGTGCATGTGTAAATGTGTAAACACACAACACACAATCGTATCTTTGCATGCATGCAAATACTTATAAATTATATTGGAAACCGAAGAAGAAAAAGATGTGCCCAGAGAATCCAACGGAGGAAAGCTACATAACATCATGATTATAGAGCACGTAATTAACAGTGTTGTTAGAGAGCCCCCATGCATGGATTGATATACGAAGAAGTTTTGTTGACTAAAAAGATTCTCATAAAGTAAACAGAGCAAATCCCAGATTTTAACATAATTGATAGATTATTTGAAGTATATAATTGTATATGTGCTATTGTGTAGTGTACTTTATAAAGCAATTTACAAAAGAAGATAGAATCTTTTGGGAAGCGTTTGTGTCGAAGTAAATACACTTATCTCTAGACTAGAGAAGAGAGCAAAATCTGATTTTGTTTTTGGATTTGAGAAGTGAATGATGATGAGGGTAATGGATTTGGGTTTGGTATCCACTTTAATATGTTAGCTTTTCTTTTTAATGGCTTCTTTGTTTGACCACTCATGGAGAAACTTCATCCTTTTTTTGTTGGTTTTAACAACAAGATCAATAAGAGAAAGGGAAGTAAGGTTTGTGGCTTTGATGATTGCATGCAGAGAGTATATCTGGTTGGTGGGGTTTGTTTGGCCGGACTTTGGGCCAGTATATTTGATTTGATAGTAAGAATGTATAGAGAGAGATAGGGCTTTTCTTCTTTTTGATTGGCTTTGAATCGAGATGTCCGGATTCTTTCTCTTGAGTACTCTTGGACTAGTACGCTTAAAAAGCTTTGTAATGAGATGCAGATTCTTGAGTTTTATAACTTTTGAAGTGGCTTGAGTGATGATGAGGTGTTGACCATCTCTATATCCTTCACTAGCCACTTTGATCTGTTTATCTTGGTTATCACAAGTGTTGTCAAGGGCCCAAATCACCTCCTAAAATATGAATTAAGGTTCTTAACCTTGTCCGTTCAATTCCCGATAGGCTCGAGTGGGTCTTAGAGGTTTGCTCGAATATAATGGTTAATAGTGCATTGAGATGCTTAAATCTATTCTACGAAGAAAAAGAAAAAAAGTTTGCACAAGGACAATACACATTTGAATGGATTGGTAAACCATAGTGGCTCATTATCTTAAGTGGTTAGATAACATCAATAAATTGAACATTCAATGAGGTGCTAGTTCATCTTGTAAGAATTGTGGTGGATTATATCACAAATTCAATTTTCGGACCTCTGCAACGTGAGGTGAGTTATTAACAACAACCTAACATCCAATGAATTTAGTACACTTTAGCTAAAAGAAACCAAATTGTGTAAAACAATCAAAGTTTTCCCTTATCCTCAAATCAGGGTTCGGGGCTCTCTACACCACTCTTTGACAATATAGAATTAATAGGAAGAAATGATTGTACGTCAAATCCGTTCAAAATGCAAAGACAATGACAATCACTACATATAGTTCAACAATTGTTTGTATCTATTGGAACAAATACCAAATGTTGTTTCTTTACAAACTAATTACAAATATTAATCGGCTCTATCCCTTGTACTAGCTAGCTTAGACCCCAAACAGAACAACTGGAGATCCAACACATGTAAATAACAAAGAGTTTAACTCTGGAGAGAGCTTTGAAGAACCAAAAAAAAAAGAAAGGAAATTTTGAATTAATTGAACAATTGTCTGTATCTATTCGAATGCTTTCTAACGGCTTTGATTTGGATGAGGATTGATGAAGGCGCCAAGTGATGATTAGTGACTAACTTGGACCTTTTTTCCAGAGTTGCTTGGAGTGTGGTCCAAGTGCCTTGACCAGTTATGTGAAAACAACTACGATGGAATCACTTTATTTATCAACAGAAAAAGAAAGATGAAGAAAATTCTCACTCAATGGAGGAGCATTTTATGCCTATAGTAAATCTATCCCCCTAGTAGTTCATTTACAAACTCATACATTCATTTCTTGTTTCATCCATTTTTCTTTATCCAAATCTTAACACACATGAGGGATGTTAAATTGTCTTTCACAAAAGTAGCTAGCTAGATCCCCTATTGAGAAGATGCTTTCGAGTTTCGATCCTTTTTCACAAAATTTTAATTACAACTTAACTTAGATTTTTATACTACTTGTTAACATTAACATCAAAATATTTACACTAGTGGATCTTCCAAATAATTGAAGACGGGAGGAATTGAATTGAAATGAAATGGGATGTGGATGGAGGATTGGAGGGAGACAAGTAAAGGTCATAGTTAGGTGGTCGATTCTGTTGAAGATTCATGGACCCTTTTATCTCGGGAGAGTTGAGCCACTGACAAAGCAGTCCCATGCAGAGATACGGCCATTCAATGAGAGAACTCAACAACTAGCTAGCTTTCATGTCTTTTTGGGGAGATGTTGTAAGTGTAAGGAAGAGGTTTATGTGTTTGTTTGTTTGTTTGTGCCTCGTGATCGTAGAACTCAGCCAGATCTCTCAATCCATCCATGCCAGAGCCAGACTGCTTCCCTCTCCTGGTGTCACGTGGGTTCCTTTTGACTCCTCTCTTGACCACCATTCTCTTATTTCTTTCTTCAACACTCTCTCGTCTCTTCAACACCTTTTGCATATATATATATATATATATACTCCCTTCCCTTCTTTGTATGTGTGTATGTACAAGTGTATCCAAAACCACAAACTTCCCCATTAGATAATGTGTTTCATCAAATGCTCTCTATAGTCCCTATCTCTACTCCTCTCTTGTTGCTGACTTTTGTTTTGCCATTATATGAGCTTTTCTAGCTAACTTACAATACCCCACTTCAATACTCTCTCCTATCTTTAAACTTGGCTTCAAAAACAAACCCACCACTTCATCTTTTAGTACCTCAGACACCAAAAACATCAACAACCAAGAGATGCATAGGTACAGTAGCAACAGCAACACCACCCCAACCAGTTCCTTCTCCATGTTCTTCTCCAGGCCTGATCATCAGCCATTCGAAGACTATGATTCGTATCCAAGTACAATCATGAGCTCCCCTGTTGATTGCACACTTTCTCTAGGGACGCCGTCCACACGTCAAAAGAAGGAGAATCGTCATCAGAGATCATCGTCAAGTAGTAGTAACCTTAGTTGGGATATGTTTCATACTAAGAAACCTTCCAAGAGCAATGGAGGGAGCAGTCGAGGAAACAACACTAGTAGTAGTACTAGTAGTAATACTAGTGTTTTGAACAACATGAATGGCGGAGATCCCCTTCTTGCTAGAAGATGTGCTAATTGTGACACTACTTCCACTCCCTTGTGGCGAAACGGACCTAGAGGCCCCAAGGTTCACTTTCATTCAATTGATCTCTTCTTCATATAATATTACTAATGGAAATTGAAATGTTTCATTCTTTTGTAGTAATCTAATGAACTTGTTTTGGTGACATGCAGTCACTTTGCAATGCATGTGGGATTCGGTACAAAAAGGAAGAGAGAAGGGCAGCTGCAACAAACAATGGAGCAACCGCAGCAGCAGTGATGGAGCAACAACACTACTTGAACCATCATCACCAACACACATGGGGTCATCACCAGGGAAATGAGTTCAGGTTCCTCGACGACGATAATGACCGTGACTCGCCTTTTCTCTCATGGCGACTCAACGTTCCAGACAGATCTAGTCTTGTCCATGATTACACATGATGATGATTGTGGTTCAAGTATACTTTTGTTGAGTGCTGTGTTTTATTCTCTTTTACTGTTTAGTTCCTCTTTAGGCTTTATTAGTTCTCTTCTTTTGTAGTGTTTGTAGAGCTACTGAGTGTCACTTTGACCTCTTTTTGGCCTTCTTAGGAGGGAAGATTAGCTTACAACACAGTTTGATCTGTTGGTCATTGTAGAAAAAAGTGAATTACCTATGCTTTCACTAGAGAACAATTAATTTCTATGAGAACATGAGTCGTTCAGATTCCAAGTTAAATGCTATGGGTTGTTTAGATCCAGACCAGGTTCTGGAATCAAATTTACGTCAAATACACCTGAGTGTAGACTATAATGATCACCAATATTAGGATACGATGGAAATCTGAGGTCGCATTTTAAACTGAAAATAGCAAGCATTGGTAACTCATATGAATGAAAATTTCTGTTAGTCAATGTATCATATGATGTGACATTTTGAACACTGTTCTCATCATCAAAAATTTATGAAATACTTGAACACAGAACCTTTCAGAATCCAGGTACCAAAACTGTTCTGTTAACCAGGCCTTTTCTCTAAACGTCAAGAGTTTCGCCAAAACCGTGTACATCAGAGGGGTTTCGACCACAAAATTGAATGTGCAACTTTACACATATATAAACACCAAGGCAGGCACAAAAGTTTTCTTAGAATGTCAGCAATTTGAATTATACACCCAAGCGTGGCTACTGATATCATGAGCACTATATCTTACTATTGTGTACCCTGTCGTGTGGCGAGGAGAAGCAGGTTATATATCCATATAGCTTAACGTTTTAGAGCTAGGAAATATGATGCTGACTTCATAATTTCTTCAGCATTGCTCAACTGTGTGCTGTGAACTGTGCAACAGATGATCCTAGGGGTAATAAAATCTAATAAGGAATTGTTAGACATACCAACTAAACAGAAAAAATTCCAGTCTGAGTTGTTAAAGATCTTTTTGGATGACTAAATTACCCTCACGTGTTTTGCACACTCGCACGCATCCTCGAGACGAATAATGGTTTAAAATGTATCTCGAGAGTTAGATTTGAATAATGGCCCTCACACCTTGCTGGGGTGTTTGAGTGTTCTATTTATAATTGAATTGATAAGTGATATACTGTCTAGTTACAGATATGATAGGATATGATAAGTGTTACTGCTGATATGATAAGTGATATATTGTAATAGTTAAAAGATATGAGGAGATATGATAAGTGTTTGTTACAAGTTTGAATATTAGAAAGTGTTAGTGTTTGACATATCCTCTAACTCTTTCTTCTCCCGATGAGCTCCTTGATTTGGGTTGACATTGTTTAACATGGTCTAACACCTCCCTGCAAGTTGAGCATCGTCATATTTTGGACGGTTAACTTGTCTCGAAGAAACTGAAAACGGAAAGTGTTAAACCCCTTAGTAAAGATATCGGTGAGTTGATCTTTAGTGGATATGAATCACACATCAAGTTGTCATCGGGCTACCTGTTCACGGGCAAAATGGTAATCGATCTCAATGTGTTTGCAGCAAGCATGAAATATTGGACTGACTGTTACATAAGTTGCACCCAAATTATCACACCGTAGTATAGGAGAAGATGAGATGAGATCAAACTCTTTCAACAATTATTCAATCCACATAACTTTAGCAGTGGCAATGGCCAACTGATGCAGAAAGATCTGAGTCAGATGATGCTGAGTTGTCAGATAACACGTTGTTGGCGCTGAGATACCGTGAGTTGGCAGATCAGCGCAAAGATGGTAGGAAATCGTGATCTTTTCCTAATTGGGGCAGTTTTCACGGGGTGAGATTTCATTAGTTTTCATGGCTGGTGGTCGAGGTCGTAGTCGTCGCGGACAGGTTCCAAATGAGGAAGTCCCACACCGTGATCGCAACGTTCAAGATGTGATGATTGAGGATTTACAGAGGCAAGTTGCAGAGTTAACCCAGTGTCTAACGGCGCAGGATTTCGGTGATCGTGAGAGGGAAGATCACGATTTTGATTCCAGTTTCGAAAACCCGTATCACAAACATGCTCGATTCTGGGAGCACCGTGGTCGGGAGGATCGTCATGGAGGCCTCGATTTCAGAGTGGATCTGCCCAAGCTTTCTGGTACATTACAGGCCGAAGGATTCGTTGATTGGTTGAATGAAGTATAGAGAATTTTTTAGTATAAGAAAGTTCCAGATCGTGTCAAAGTGAAATTGGTCGCCATCAAACTCAAAGGCAGAACATCTGCGTGGTGGGAGCAGTTGAGGCGATCACGGGACAGGCAGGGCAAGGCCAAGATCATTGATTGAGAGAAGATGAAGGGTCACTTCCTTTCGGCTACACTCAAACTTTGTTTCAGCGACTTCATTCGTTGAGGCAAGGCACAAGATCGGTTGATGATTACACGAAGGATTTCTATCAATTGATAGTCCGTAATGACTTATCTGAGACAGAAGAGCAGATGGTGGCACGATATTTGGGGAAATTACGATAGCCCCTGCATGATGTCCTCAACCTTCACTCCCTGTGGACCATTTCGGAAGCATACCAGTGTGCACTTGCTGTGGAAAAACAGCAAAACAGGAAGCCTATAATCAGAAGTGATCAAAGCAGTCGGCCAGTTCGCCCTCAAGAATCTCGTCCTGCCCCGCAGCCACCACAGGGTAATTCTAATTCAAATATTAGATGTTTCAGATGTGGTGAACAGAAACATAGAGTGACTGAGTGCAGGAAGCCTGCTATTCAAAAGGGAAACAATCTCCTGATTGAAGAAGACGTGGTAGACGAAACTGAGGAGCTTGGAGAGCCTTTGTATGACGATGATGAAGATAGAAATGTGATGTATGGAGAAGGCCATGAAACTCTGGTTGTTTGTAAAAACCTACTGACTCCCAAGGGCGATTCAGGGGACGATTGGTTGAGAACCAATATTTTCCACATGACATGCACAGTTGCAGATAAAGTCTACAAGATGATCATTTACAGTGGCAGTTGTGAGAACGTAGTGTCTAAAGAGGCTGTTTAGAAATTACAGTTGAAGACAGATCGTCATCCCAAGCCGTACAAAACGTCGTGGCTGAATAAAGGCAGTGAGGTAACAGTAGATAGGCGATGCCTAGTGTCTTTTTCGATTGGCAGAAAATATTTTGATAATGCTTGGTGTGATGTTGTGTCTATGGAAGCTTGTCATGTATTGTTAGGTAGACCTTGGTAGTATGATCGCAATGTTATTCATGATGGGCAGAAAAATACATATTCCCTTAGCATCAAAGGGAAGAAGATTGTGTTAGCACCTCGTCGGGAATGAACCACTCCTACCCTGGTAACCAATAATACTAACATGCTTTCTAGGTCCAGGTTTTTAGTTGAGATTGAGCGTGGAGACGTAGCCTATGCTCTGCTGCCTTGTGGGAATAGTGCAGCAGACGTGAATCCAGATTTGTCAACAGAGGTGCAGCAGCTGCTAGCAAAGTTTTCTAACCTGATGCTAGAGGATCTTCCTCTTGGGCTGCCGCATATGAGAGATATTTAGCAACAAATCAACCTTGTTCCGAGTTCCAGTTTACCTAATCGACCAACTTATCGCCACAGTCCTAAGAAATCTAAAGAGTTGCAGCGACAGGTGGTAGAGTTGTTGGAGAGGGGCTACATCCGTGAGAGTATGAGCCCATGTGCAGTTCCTGCTCTACTAGTGTCGAAGAAAGATGGCTATTGGCATATGTGTGTTTATAGCCGAGCAATCAACAAGATTACAATGAAATACAAGTTTCCAATTCCCCGCCTGGACGATATGTTAGACCATCTGTCCGGTTCTAAGGTCTTCTAAAAAATTGACCTTAAAAGTGGATACCACTAGATCAGAATAAGGCCTAGAGATGAGTGGAAGACAGCGTTTAAGACGCAACATAGATTGTATGAGTGGATGGTCATGCCTTTTGGACTGTCCAATGCACCAACACATTTATGAGATTTTTGCATCAGGTTTTACGGCCTTTCATGGGGAAATTCGTTGTGGTTTACTTCAACGACATCCTCATTTATAACCTGACATGGGCATCACATTTTGATCACCTCCGTGCTGTTTTTGATAAGTTGAGGACGGAGCGCCTATTAATCTATTAGAAGAAGTGTTCTTTCTTCACTACTTTTGTCACTTTCCTTGGTTTTGTTGTGTCTACTGCTGGTGTTCGTGCAGATCAGTCGAAGATAGATGCGGTCTTGGAGTGGCCCAAACCAAAGACCTTACATGATGTCAGAAGTTTTCATGGATTGGCGTCTTTCTACCGTTGGTTCATCAGAAACTTCAACACTCTGATTGTTCCTATTACAGAGTGCCTCAAGGAACGTGATTTCCAATGGTCTGAGGAGGCGAAGGCCAGTTTTCAACTGGTTATGCTGAAGATGACAGAGGCACAGTTTTGGCACTTCCTGATTTTGAAAAGGTGTTTGAGGTAAACTGTGATGCATCTGGGGTTGGCATTGGTGGTGTTTTGAGTCAGGAGGGGCGCCCAATAGCCTTTTTTAGTGAGGAGCTATCAGAATCAAAGAAAAATTATTCCACCTATGATCTGGAGTTTTATGTCATAGTTCAGTCCTTGAAGAATTGGCGTCACTACTTAGTACAGAGGGAGTTCATTCTTCTCACTGATTATGAGGCCCTGAAATACATCAATGGCAAACACAAGTTGAGTAGACGGCATGCCAAGTAGGTGGCGTACTTGCAGGAGTTCACGTTTGTAGTGAGGCACCAAGCAGGGAGTCTGAATCGTGTTGCGGATGTACAGAGCCGTTGTACGTTACTCCTCACCACCATGAGCACTAGAGTTGCAGGATTTAAGGCTTTCTCTGATATGTATGCTGCAGATCATTCCTTCGAGATGATAATTCAGGAGGTAACTGATGGTCAATGGCATGACTTTACTTTGCATAATGGTTATCTGTTTCGTGGATTACAGTTGCACATTCTAGATTGTTCACTAAGGCAACAGATTATTCATGAACTTCATAATGAGGGTCATTTTGGGCAAGATAAGACGTTGACCTTGATCTCTTCTAACTATTATTGGCCAAAATTGACCAGTGACGTGGCTCATTATGTGGAGCGTTGTTATGTGTGTCAGCAGTCCAAGGGAGTTCTCACTAATGCGAGCCTGTACACACCTTTACCTATACCTGAAGCCCCTTGGTTTGATGTCAGTATGGACTTTGTGTTGGGTTTACCTCGTACCCAACGAGCCTGGGATTCTATTTTGGTAGTGGTTGACAGGTTTTCCAAGATGGCCCATTTTGTAGCTTGCAAAAAAACAATGGATGCTGCCCGGATCGCCCATTTTTACTTTAAAGAGATTGTGCGTTTACATGGTGTTCCCCGATCCATTACTTCAGATCGTGACACCAAGTTCATGAGTCATTTCTGGAGAAGTTTATGGGAGAAACTAGGGGCGAAATTGAATTTTAGCAGCGCATACCACCCCTAGACGGATGGTCAGACCGAGGTGGTGAACAGAAGTTTGGAGAATCTTTTGAGGAGCTTGGCAGGAACTAAATCGAAGCGATAGGATTTGGCGTTACCTCAAGCAAACTTTGCCTATAACAGGTCGAAGAACAGAACCACAGGAATGAGCCCATTTGAGATTGTCAATGGTCAGAATCCATCCGGGGTGCTTGACTTAGCCCCTATTCCACGTGTGGGTCGTTTGAGTCACAAGGAAGATGCGATGGCAGAACATCTTCGGGGTATCCATGAGTAAGTGAAGCTATCCATTCACGAGAGTAATTCCAAGTACAAGGTTCAGGCAGACAGTCACCATCGTCAGGTACTTTTTGAGGTTAGTGAATTTGTTTGGGCAATATTAACCCGTGATCGTTTTCCTGTTGGAGAGTATAATAAGCTTAAGGAGCGGAAGATTGGACCCTGTGAGATCTTGCAGAATATCAATTATAATGCCTACAGACTGCGCCTCCCCAGTCATTTGAGGACTTCTAATTTCTTTAAAGTAAAGCACCTGAGTCCTTGTTTTGTGGATTCCAATGAAGCTATTGTGAACTCGAGGACGAGTTCTTTCTAACCCCGAGTGACAGATGCAGGAGGATCCGAGTCGAATGATGTTGAGCTATCAGATAACACGTTGTTGGCTCTGAGATACCTTGAGTTGGCATATCAGCGCAAAGATGGTAGGAAATCGTGATCTTTTCCTAATTGGGGCAGTTTTGGGTGCGTTTCAGTATTTTCGCCATAACTTTGGCTACGGTATCAGAATTGTGCATATGACCCCAATTCGGAAAGCTCTTTTTGGAGTGCAAGTCATGGCCACCGAGCTATGCTCGGTGCACATCTTTTAGAGGCAAAAATCCACTGTTTCCCCTTTCGAATCCACAATTTTAGTAGTTTTTTTCCTTTTATGGTAATATTTCATTCATAGTTTAGGAAGTGATTCTGAACCCGATTTGGGCCAGATTTTTTGCAGATTATTTCTTTTATTACGTATTTTGTTTTAGTATGATTATTGTGATTTTTCTATTTATGGTAAAATTCTAATAATAACGAATTTTAGCTATAAAGCCCGGCTTGTGGGCTGATTTTAGAGATACTTTTGATTTGAATAGTTTTAGTTGAACATCAGAGTTGTTTCTCTGTGTTTTGGACGAATCTCTTGTGTCTTTTTCCTTGCGAATTGTCTGTTGAAACTAGCCTGCATGATAATCTCTATTTAGTCCGACGTCACCAGCCTTCAATATTTAGCTTCGGTGCTTAACCTAGACACCCTTTTTTGCTTACGAGCACTCCAAGAAATCAAGTTGCCTCCAAAAAATATACAATAACCACTGGTGGATCTACGATCATCGGGGCATCTAGCCCAATTTGAGTTTGAATAAGCATGTAACTAAAAATTATTGGATCACCGTAGATGTAGCCCGTAAGTAGTTGTGTGTTTTAGGTAACGCAAAATGTGTTTGACAGCAACCTAGTGACCTTCATTAGGATCATGCATGAATTGACATACTTTGTTGACCGCAACAAATATATCGGGTCGAGTGAAAGTCAAATACTGCAAAGCACCAACAATACTTTGATAAAATGTGGGATCTGAAAGTTTGGAGGCACCAAACTGAGACAACTGAGTCTAAGCAGCAAGTGGACTTTGAACAGGCTTCACACCATCCATTTTTTCCTCTTTAAGAGATCAATAACATACTTCCTTTGTGAGAGAAAAATACCATCAGATTGAGTAGGAAGAACTTCAATGCCAAGAAAATAATTCAGAGCTCCCAAATCCTTGATAGCAAAAGCTGAATTCAGCTGAGTAATCAATTCATTGATACGCTTGGGACATGAACCTATGACGATAATATCATCAACATAATTTAAAATATAATGAGTATAATCAGTTGTAACCTTGGTAAAGAGTGAAGTATCAGCTTTGAAGCCTTCAAAACCGAGTTGAACAAGGTATGTGCTAAGGTGAGAATATCAGGCCCTTGGACCTTGCTTTAAACCATATAGTGACTTGTGAAGACGACACGCATGCGATGGAAAACGTGAGTCAATATACCCTGGTGGTTGCTTCATATATACTTTTTCGGTAAGCACACCATGCAAAAATGCATTCTGAACATCAAGTTGACGAAGAGACCAACCATTGTTGATAGCAACAGTCAACACTATCTGAATGGTGCAAGGGTTGACAATTGGACTGAATGTCTCACTATAATCAATACCTTCCTACTGGTTGAAGCCTTTTGCCACTAAACGTGCTTTGTACCGGTCAATAGAGCCATTAGCCTTGCGCTTCACCCGAAATACCCACTTACAACCGACAATGTTCATGTTCGATGTAGTAGGAACCAAAGTCCCAATCCCATTCTTAATGAGTGCATTGATCTCGTCATCCATTGCATTGTGCCAAGAAGGATCAGTAACTGCTTTAGAGTAGCAAGTTGGTTTTTCAATAACTGTAACCTGCAAGGGATGCTTAGTGACAATTAAACACATTTTTTGAACAAGCTTTGTAATTCCATCACGTGCTCGAGTGATCATACGATGTCGTGGCGGATCAGTAGGAATAAAACTATGGGAAATGGGTTCAATACATAAGCAGGTAGGGAGGATGGTTGCTCATTGGAAGATGGAAGAGGGAGTGGTGGTGGGAAGTGTAAATGATGATTGTTCTTACCTGTGAAAAGATTAGCATTGCTTTGAATGTTTTTGTTTTCAGACGAATGGGGGAAGGAACTTTCCTAAAAAACTACATGATGAGATGTGTAAATACGATTGGTAGGGGGTGAAAACATAAATACCCTTTGTGAGAACTGCTATAACCAATGAACACACAAGACAAAGAACGTGGTGCAAGCTTATGTTTATTGTGTGGACGCAAGTAAGGATAACATAAGCATCCAAAGACGCGCAATGATTTGTAATCAGATGTACAATGGAATAACAACTCAAATGGAGACTTGGTGGAGGTTTTTGAATATGAAAGTCGATTAATTAAATAGCAACTTGTGTTGAAAGCACCTGCCCTTAAATGAAAGAGGGATAAAAGCATGGTTCAACATTGACAAACCAGATTTCGCAGCGTGTTGATGACGTCTTTCTACAAGTCCATTTTGAGCTGAGATATGAGGACAAGAAAAACGATGGAAGATCCCTTGGCTATCCAAATATGAAGTAAATTTTTTATACTCACCTCCATTATCGGATTGGAAAACTTTGATTTTGTGGCCTATGAGATTATCGATTTTATTTTTGAACAAAATGAAAGTAGATAAAGTGTCTAATGGAAAGATCCAAGTAAAGTGACTAAAGACATCCATTAACAATAGATAATAATAAAATCCATTATAATTAACTAATTAAAAAAAAATTCACGTTTGACTCTCAAAAAAAAAAATTAATAATAATGAAATCCATTGCGAGAAACAACGAGGCATGACCCCATAAATCATACACGATTAAACTCAAAGGTTTGTCATAAGAAGTTGAACTAGATGAAAAAGGTAGTTTCCTACTTTTATTGACATGACATGAATGACAAATGGAAATTGATTTATTGGAAATGGAAAGACTATTTGAATCCACAATGCATTTTACTGTTCGAAGCATTGGGTGACCAAAATGTTGATGCCGTAAATTCAATGACTCTGAAACAAATGCAAAACTGGTATTCGGCATATCATGAGCATGACCAAGATAATAAAGTCATCCTCTATTCTGGCCTTGCAGAAGAACATTCCCCGTGTGGCGATCCTTCACAAGAAAAAAAAAATTGGGTGAAATTCAAAATAAACGTCATTATCTTTGGAAAATTGTGAAACTAAAAGTAAATTTGCAGAGATTCTAGGCACATGATAAATATTTTTTAAATGAAACGTACGAAGGGGGAGGGTAGAGAAAGAGGTAGTACCAACATGGGTTATAGGTAAAGTGTTACCGTTCCCAACACGGATCTGATCCGGGTCACCATATTTTGACCGAATGTGTAAGTTGTTCAGATCAGAGATGAGGTAATGAGTCACGCCACTATAAGGATACCATTTGGTATCAGTAAAAGAACTAGGTGCAACCACATAAGCCATGGCAGGAGAGCGAGCAGATGGATCCTAAAATTTTTTATCATATTGGTGCCAACAATATGCAACAATGTGATTTTTCTTGCCACATAATTGACAAGGCCCTAAAAAATTTGCACCAGGTTGAGGTGAAGGACGACTCTGAGATCGACTAGAGCCACGATAGTTGAAGTTGTGATTATTGGGTTGATTAGCCCGGGCACGAGTGTTTTGTGGTGTTGTGATCGGTGAGAAGCAACCACATTAGCCATGGGATGCTGTTGAAGAAGTGATTGTTGAGTCTCAACTCGCATGTCAAAAGCAAGGAAATGAGCATAAAAATTATTCATGTTGATGTCAGTAACCGCCGCCGTGAGTGTGGTTATAATACCATCGTAAGCGGAATCGAGACCATTGAGAATGATCTGTTGTAGATCAAAGTCACTCATGCGATTTCCAGAGGCAGCAAGGCTGTTAGAAAATTGTTTGGCATGCAAGAAATATTGAGATATGGTTTTAGAGCATTTTCTCATAGTTTAAAGCTCACATCGAATTTGCATTATTTGAGCACGAGACCTAGAAGCAAATTGTTTATCAAGGGTTGTCCAAGCAGCATGAGAGGAATCAAGTCCAACAACTTGTGCAAGTACACTCTCTGAGAGTGAAGAAAGAAGCTATCCAAGTAATACTTCCTGTTTTTGCCATGCTAAGAAGGCAAGATTGATGGTGGCATTGGTGGGAGATAAAGTACAAGGAGGACAAGGAAGAGACCCATCAACGTACCCTTCAAGTTCATATTCCTTCATAAAAGAGATTTGAACTGTGTAAGCCATAAGAGATAATTCATATCATCGAGTTTGACAGAAAACAGGTGATGGACGTGAGTAGTTTGTAAGGAATGGGTAGGAACAATAGAGGAAGCAAGTGATGAGTTGGAGGAAATTGCTGCATTTTCAGCCATTATGGGAAGAGAGAAGTGTGGTTTAGGATACTTTAGACGTCTGATTCCAAATTAGATTTGAATCATGGCTCTCACACCTTGTTGGGGTGTTTGAGTGTTCTATTTATAATTGAATTGATAAGTGATACACTGTAATAGTTACAGATATGATGGGATATGATAAGTGATACACTGTAACAGTTACAGATATTAGGGGATATGATCAGTGTTTGTTACCATGGGCGGACCTATTAAGGGGCGAGGGGGGGGCAGCTGCCCCCCCCCCCCCCCCCCCCTCAACTTTTATAATATTTTTAGTATATATTTTTAGTCTTAAAAAATCGATTATATAACGTAGAATATAATATGTTAATTGTTTATGAAAATATTCAAGCATGTATTTGTTGGTGTAGTGGTTGGAGGTTTCTCACTTTTAGTAAAAGACCTGAGTTCGATACTCTTCGAGTGCATTTTTTATTTTATTTTGAATGCAATTTTATTAGTAATTGCAAACATTAAAAAATGTTTAGTTTAATAAAAATTTATTAACATTAAATAAATGAATTGTTTTTCACAAGTGATATGAAACCCCTAACAAAAAAATATTTAAAATTAGAGTGAGGTTAGGAAATCATGTTTTGCAACCAGGATGATGTGGCATTGTTAGAGGGGTTTTTTTAGGGGTGGGCAAAAACCGATTTAAATTCGGTTAACCGACCGAACCGATTTTCAAATTCGGTAACCGAACCGAAATATGAGTAGAAAGAAAATAATTTAAACCGAACCGAACCGTTTATAAACGGTTCGAAATCGGTTTACGATTTTGAACCGACCGATTTATAACCGAACCGACCGATTAATTAGATATATAGATAACTAAATAACAAGTAGGTGTCAATACTTGATTAGTGCAACAAATGCACTATAATACACCCTGTTGCATTAAATCACGCCATTCTCTCAAAGTTTTCAATTTTGGACTAAATATTGGGTCTATAAAAAAATTGGGTCTGTAAAAAAATTGGACATGTTTTAATGAAAGTCTTTCAAATGCTTGAGACTAAAATTTCGGCCCAACTGAACCGAACTGATCCGAAATTCGGTTCAACCGAATTCATCGGTTTACAAATACAAAATTTGGTTTCGGTTTGGGTTTTGGGCAAACCGAATGAAATCGGTTCGAAATCGATTTGGGGCTCAAAACCGAACCGAATCGACATTGCCCACCCCTAGGTTTTTTACAACTTTGAGATACACATAAAATTTTTGGGGATTTCATCATTTTTTCCAGATCACGACACGTCATGCTGATTACAAAACATGATTGCAAAAACCTGGTTTCCTAGCATTTTTGTTAAAATTAATATCTAAAATAATTACGATAGAATTCAATGAAAATATATACCATTAGCCAACTCGTATAAAATTTGAGCCTCATATAAACTATTTTTTCTTTGAAATTGTATTATGATCATATTAGATTCGCAAATTTCAAATTTTTTTTAGCTTCACCTAGAACTTATCCTAATTATTTTGTGATTCTCAATTCTAGACAACCAGGCTTTATAGCCACTTTTTGGTCAAGTTTTAAGTATTTTACATTTCTATTCCTTCTATAGATAATGTTTGTGATTGTATTTTAAAGAAAATGGGTAAAGGTGTAAAAATGCTCTAGCCTGGCCAAAAAATTGCTTTAAAGTCTGGCTACCTAGACAAACTCTTTTGTGATATTAATTATATATTGTAGTTATTATGCTTGTTTGCTCTTTGCTAAGGTTATCAATAGTGACATTATTTTGGCTTAAAATTGACTACACTCGGATCCAATTTGATATATATGCATTGTATTTTTTATAGTTGTATTTTTTTTATTAGTTACTAGCTTCGGTAAAAAAACGAAATTGGCTTTACCATTGATAACTACTATTATCAATTAATAAGTATTTTCCATTTCGCCCCCCCTCGACTAAAATCCTGGGTCCGCCCCTGTTTGTTACAAGTTTGAATATTTGAAAGTGTTAGTGTTTAACAAATCCTCTAACACTTTCTTTTCCTAATGAGTTCCTTGATTTGGGTTGACATTGTTTTGATGTGGTCTAACATCGAGGTTGCCCTTACTCCCTTCTAGTAGAAATGCAATGCAGACTCCAAACCTTGCTCCCTGATCAAATGGGAAGAGCATTGAGGACTCCAAACATTGCTTCCTGGTTAGCTATTGGTGTTTCCTGGTTAATTGGCTAAAATGGGGTTAACCCCAGACACGCATGAAAATATAATGTAAACTCAATTTGCAGATCACCAGTACTGCAAATTTATGTGCTCCACATGCTTAGAGGTTCCCCTATTATGTTTTTTGATAGGGCAAACATTATGTGGAGATCTGGAGTTCTGAAGGTCCTTCGTCCTTGCTCGTAAGATTGCTAAGGAGTATGAAAGAGGAATCAGTTGGGCTGTAGGCAATAGTAATATATTAAGTACAAATGACTCCGTCTCCTCTCAAAAACTAGTTTCGTTTAGTTGTTAGACAAGAGATTTACTTCCTTCACCAAAATAGCATGCAAGCTTCTTAGATAGCCATCATTTTCCCTGCCAAAATCTTCACCCACAACCTCTGAACAACCCTAACACAATTTCCCACTCATATAGTTGTAGCAATGTGTGTTTCTGTTTGGTTAGTCGTGTTAGCTCTCAGATAGTCCCATATTCGGAAGTTATCAAAGAAAAACATAAAGTGTGGACAAAATTTCCAAGAGCGACAATCCCACACCCAAGGCCCAATATAGAGAATATAAAATGGTATTTGAGTTGACTGTTAGATTGGACTTGGCTGCAAGGAAATATGGGAGAGCACGTCATTCTTGTGGAAAAAGTGCCAACACTGTGCTTGCGGAGACATTACCTTTGAAGTGCCTCTTTGTATGAATGACACATTCTTTAGATGTACTTTTAGCCGAAGGATTTGGTTTATCTCCCATATTCCATCAGTTGAGAACTATCCACTTCCAGGCATTGCAGATATTATGTGATAATTGGGAAACAAAAAAAGGTAGATCAAGTCCATAAAGACTACACTCTGGCCAAGGCTGGAGACGTTCTGGAACTCGTTGAGGCAAGCTTTCCATGCAACTGGATATATCAATTTGGAGGAAGCAATATGCCCATTTCCCACACCTGCCTGCTGGAACTTATGCTATGGAGACCAGCTAGACACCCCATTGGACATAGCTATTATGCTGATGCTGGTTTTTCTTAACATGCCAACCTAGATCTTATGTTATCCTTGAAGATATGATACCATTGCCAAAAGACTTTTGATACTAAGCTTCTAGCCATCTCATAGAGCAAGCTACAAGGGTGGACCAACGCCTTTTTATTTTCATGCAAAAAGCTACAAGATCACCTCAGTTGGGCCTTCACCATTCACCTACTTATGTTTTGCTATGCTTCTAGACAAACAATCTTGAAGCTCATAAAACTTGCCAAATACTACAGCCTCAAGCGTATGGTCATGATCCTTAGTCTTTGCTGAGCGAAGCACTGATTAAACAATAATTCAATCGCAATAGTATATAAACTGGTTTGACCAGAGTCCAGTTGATCAATTTGAAATTAGAAATTAGAAATCCAACTGGATCGATCGAATTCAAGAAAAAGAAAGATCTTAAGATTTTGATTAGTTAGAATGGCCCTGAAGCAGTAAGGGTGGGCACGATCCGGGATTAGACTTGTCGCAGCCTCAGTCCCGGTCCAATGAAACATAACGGAACGGTCCGGAATACTAATTTTTTAGGATAGAACCGGTTGGTTCCGGACCAGATTGAACCAAGACAATCCGGGTCGGGACCATGCCATCCCGGTTCAAAAAACAAACAAAAACAGCCCCCAAGCCCTCCCCTTATTTCCCCTTTCCCCTTTCCCCTTTCGCACCTAGCAAAGCGAGATCAGCAAGAATAGCAAGATCTTGTTCTACAGATCTAGGATGGCAAGATTAGCAATATGTTGATCTTATTCTTCTGCAAGATCTTTCATTAGGAGCCATTTGGGATACGGTGATTAAAAGAATCCTCGATATCGGCCGTTTACTTTTCAAAAGAGTATCTGGAACTACAATGCTTCTGATCTGCGACTACCCTCGCCGGGCAGCGAAGTTGGCATGGAAGAACTGTTGCGCTTAATGGGGTTGCTTGAAGGCTTGCAACCCATTCTACATGCAACTCCCAGCAACCATCTAGGTTCTCTTGCAACCATTCTATTGGTGGTGGTGGTTCTCTTGCAACCATTCTACTGGTGGTGTTGGTTCTCTTGCAAATCCATCTAGGTTCTCTCATCAGACTTCTGTGCCCAAGTCCATCGCTACATAGAGAAAATGTTTCATTTATGATGATGACAGATCTGTTCATAGTTTTAGTTGTTTAGACAATTGTATCATTAGGGTGATATTTTATGGACATTTTTTTTTCTTTGTTAAGATTTTTATTGGTTGAGGAAGCGATCCTTTGATGATGTATTTGAAAAGAAAAATACAAATTTTTTTGGTTCATGTCATTGTTTGATATTTATTATTAGTTTTATTTCTATTTGATATTTTTTTCTTTTTTTAAATGGAAAGTAGAAGAAACTTTATAATTGAGTCAAAGGTGACTTTTCATGTTAAAGTTTTTCTTTTGATAAAAATAATAAAATAAAGTTAGTAGCTAGAACTCTAATGGGTTAACTAGCAAACATAGATAAAGAAAAGAGGGACAAGAAGAGCATGTTTTTGTATACTGTTTTTGTATACTGTGGTCCATCTTCTAGAGGACAACGATAATAAAAATCAAACTTCTCATTGATGAACTATTATCACAAAAACAGACTTCAATCATGACTTGGTAAAGTAGTACTGGTTTCTATATCTGGTGATAGAGCTGGGCTAGGTTCAGGAGCAAGAGTGATTTAATTTTAAGTCTGTAATGGTAAAAATAAAGATACAATAGAGGTCCAATTCTAGTTAGGCTAGGGCTTGACATAGGTCCACTACAGGAATTGGAACGGTCCGGGATAGATCAGGACAACATTTATGGAATTGGTTCCATCCCAATTCCAACCAGTCCGGGACCGAAATCGGGATGAAAATAGTAGAACCCGTTTTGGCATGGGTTGAAACGGTTCAGAACCATACCGGTCCGGGTTGGAACGTGATGGATCAGAATTCTTGCCCACCCCTATGAAGTAGGAGACATTTCTCTAACATAGGTCACTAATAACTAAGCACGATAACTTTAAATGCTTATATGACAACGGCAGTATTGCCATAAATAAAGAAACATCCTCAAACTTTTTATGAAATGGCAACTGGGGTACACATAAAAAATAAAAATAAAAATAAATAATGGAAAAATGATTTATAAGACCTAATTTTTATAATTGTAGACCACATAAGACTAACAATTGAAAATGTCTCAAAATGCCTATTTTTTGTAATTCAAGACTATTAAAGACCACAAACCTAAACCATGGCTTAAAAAAATGTGAAAAGACAAATATTCCTATATTTCTAAATACACTGACTGGTTTTTTTTTTTTTTTTTTTTAATATTCAAATTTTAGTTACATTGAAACAAGCAAAATATGCAATTTTTAACGCACTTTAATATTTTTCAAAGTTGTTTCATGTCCCTAAAACACAATTGATTAATTCTTGCAGGATAATATAGAAATAAAAAATAAAATAAAAATCGATTGGTTTTAAGAAGGTGAATAAATTTTGAAAATCGATCATTTAAGTTAAAAGGTAAGAATATATTTCTAATTATTTTTACAACATGAGTTGAGTTTGTGATTTTAAGAGTCTTTAATTATTTAAAATAGGGCATTTTGAAACATTTTCAATTGTTAGAGTATGATATGGTCTATAATTAAAATAAAAAATAAAAAATAAAAACCTTAAGTCATTTTCCCATAAATAATTAAATCAAATCCTTCTTAAAAAGAAAATTTAGAAACAAATAAAGGTGTACTCTTTCTAGAGCTTCCTGTTGTATGAACAACAAAAACGACAAGCCATGACAAAGAATTTTCAAAAATATAAAATAATAAAAGTTAGGATACAACCCAACAAGGGAACAAAATCAACTTACAGAGATCAATATCAATTTTCAGCTGGATTATATGTTACAATTTTATCCCACAGAGTAATAAGATTGGTACCAGTCTTCCAACCAAACCTTATCTGAATGAAGACTGAATTTCCTCGAGAGTTCTCCCCTTCGTCTCGGGGACCCACAGAGTCACGAACACAACAGTGAAAGCGCTCACAAGCGTGTAAATGGTGAAGGTTCCTGTTTCAAATGAATGAAAAGATTTTAGACAGGTATGTTGGAGCTGGTGTGTGTGTGCTTATATATAGAGAAAGTGAGAGAGGGGAACCTCCGCTGCTCCAAGTGAGAAGCAAGTTTGCTGTCATTGTAATCACCCAGGATGTCAACCAATTAGCCAGTGTAGCTATGCTACCAGCAAGACCCTTGATACTAATTGGAAGTATCTGCAATGGCATCGAAAAAAAATGCTCAATCTCAAATCATTATCACGGAGACAAAATCACATTCCAACTTAGAGAAGTTTGCATATAAAATATAAATATAAGATCACTGCATTATCAATGTGTTCCACTGACTTCCTAACAAGAATGCTGGCGCAGAAAAGAATTCTTAAAAAAAAATTTACTGCCAAAGGGTGTGCGAGTACTGAAGAAACAATGCCTACATGCGTCAAATTTGTCTGCCTTTAAAGTGAGTATTTAGAAGAACTTGACCTTTTACAGACCAAATTATGAACATTGGCCTACAGTTTTCTGGGGTTTTTAAGGGATAATTACAAACAAAAATTCAAATCCACACATCATTGATAGACCTTACTTTGGTGAATGTCGTGACTGCTTGAATAAAGATGACTAATAATGAAACTTGCAGCAAATAAGACACATACCTCAGACATTATAATCCACGGAATAGCTCCGAGTCCAAGAGAGAAGGAAACAACAAGGACCTGAGAATTTCATTTGTTAAACACTTAGATAACATTGTTAAAATAACTGTTAAATGAGCAGTGAATAGGAACATCAGAGCTGATAAGACATACCACAAGCCCAACCAATGACAATATGCTTAAGACACTGTAGAAATGAGAATCTGGCGCTGCAAACTCCTGATGATTTGAAAGAAAGAAAGAAAAGCATTAGAAAAAATACAAACTCCAAACGTAAAAACAGCAAAATGATTCCTACATTATTCACTAATCTTCAAAGATAATAGCTTAGCCAATATGCATCTATTATTCAAAAGAAAATTTCCCATGTGCCACAGCATGACTGACCTTAAAATAAAATGATACTGCAACTAGCAAGAGACTAGCAGTCATTCCGCTTGTGGAAACCTGCAACCATAGATCATAATTTTAATTTTTTTACTCTTTTAGAATGTTGTGTAGCCAAATAGGATTCACGCTGTTGCTTCCAAAAGAACTGAGATATAGCACACAAGATGTCTTTAACCCAGGCAGGCATTGTGTCACTACACTGTTCTAATGTCAAAACTCTTATTTTCGGAGACAAATATATATTTTCTATGTTGAACTCAAAAAGAATTTTGAATTATTTCCATTCTACACTATGGGTAACTGATTGGGACAGGAAAGGTCAATGAATCACTACTTTGTCAATATACAGACAGGGCTAAGGTAATTTATAATTCTAAGAACATAAAGAGAATTTTTAGAAATCTTATTGGGTCGGATAAAGGAGTTGAAACGGATCAAAGTAACTAAAGGACCGGCTCCGCATCCAAAACCTGAAAATCTTATCTGGTTTCAACAGGGTATGGAATCTGGCCCATTAACAACTCAATATACAGCAGAGTAGATTCTCCAAATCCAAATCTAACAGATGAAAGTCTAAGTTCCTGGATCATGAGATCCAAAAGAACAAGTTTCTTACTTGAAACTAGATATCTGAACAGATAGATACTATATAACCTGCTTTTGGGTGAATTGCCAAGCATAAATCTCTTGATATGAACCATTACGTCTCTTTACTTTCACGGTATGTCTTTTTTACTTTTTAAAGAACTTTATCGCATGGCTAGTTTTTCAATGATGTTTTCAATACGATTCCAGGCAATCCAAGTTTTTTTATTCAGTTGATTTACCCAACGCCTGGTGCACCAGATCTTATCTTTTGCTCAAACTCACAATGAGGAGAAACCGGCGACCAGCTTTATCCACCAACCAAGTCGTAACTCCAGTAGCAATGACCTGTCGAAAATATGATAATTGCTTCTGATAAAAATCTTCTGGGAAATGCAAATGAAATATTGGAATTTAAAATGGAAAGAAAGGATTAATTTTCATATAACTATTCAATACCTGAATAGCTCCAAGTCCACAAGTTGCAAGATTTGAAGATGAAAGCCCTGTGAAATTTGAGAAAATTGAAGTGAATTATCTATCACCACAAGAAATTTCTATTGAATATTAAATTTGAAAGTATCAAACACTAAATAAGTGCCATTTTAAGTGAACGAAACAATAATAATAATAAGAGTAATACACATCCTCGTGGAAGCTAGAATGGTTAGCAACAAAGGTTGGCCATGATTAGGACTTGAGGATTTAACAAAACTTAGAGATCAAATGGAGAAAACTCTCCAATATTCCAAGCAATTATTAAGATTGACGATGATCACACTCTTAAAAAGCCTTTGAGACATGCTACCATATGGAATAGGATTCCATGCAAACAAAGATGGCCTAACATCTTTCTGAATAGTTCAAAACACTAAAGGTATATGTTTCACTCTGTTAAACAAGAGACTTCAAACTTACCAGCAGCTTTAAAAATATTAGTGGAATAGAACAAGATGGCATTGATTCCACTCAGCTGCTGCAGCACAAGTAGACCAATTCCTATCTGTAGAACATAACCGAGTTAATGACAAAATAAACAAGTAAATAACAAAACAATTGAAAATAAAAAAAAGTTCTGCATAAAGAAAAAGTAATAAATATATAAAATGAAAAACAGTGGGTTCTTTATCAAGGTACAAATATAATACCGTAAGTGGAAACCAATATTTTCTCTGCTTGAGATCAGCAAAGCGAATTGTGTTTCTTCTAGTCCGTGAAGCTACAGATCTCTGCATAAAGACAATTCCAAAGAAAAAAACATAACAATAATTAGCAAAAATTAAGGAAACACCATATCCTTGATAGAAATTTATTTGGTATCTTTCTTATCAAGACACATTGCAAAAGTAACGGAGAAACCCTAGCATGGACTAAATTGCTATCACGTAAAGAAGAGGAATCAGTTAGAGATGGCACCTTGATTTCATTCACTTCTAGAGAAATGTCAGTATCAAATCCACGCAGAACTTGCAATGAAACTTCAAAGTCTTCCATCAGACCCATTTTGGCCTAAATATCATGATTGGAAGGGGAAAAGAATAAAATGATAACCAGAACCAAGATTCTGACTCTGTTTGAGATCAAATGTTCTTCATGATCCTTACCAGCCATCGAGGGGACTCGGGGATAAAAAAGAGGGCAGGTATCAGTATTGTACAGGGCAAGATTCCTGCAAAATGAAAGAAGCCATAAAGCTCACTGATTGAACAAAAAATCAGACTAATCTTTCTTCTTAAAAAAATTAACCATTGCCAACAAATAGTTTATAATAAACTTCTATAAACTGACAGTAGTTTTACAAGTGAACTCTTCTCGAAATCCCACATTTTGAATTTTTAAGTAACTACTTTACTTTAGACACTATGATAACTTGTTTGATTATTTCTTCTTCAGTGAATCTATGAACATCCAGGATTGTAAAAGTCAAGTGTGCCAGAGGCAAGAAATTTTCACGGTGAATCCCTTGGGAACACTGGGAGACCAGATCCTCGTGTGCTGAAGGCACTACTAAACCACATACCATTACTTTTACGACTACACCAATAATTTCGTTCTACACTTAGTCTCAGTCCCGGGCCTGAAGTTGCACAGGTTGTGCAACGCACAGGGCCCTAAATGTCATCATATATTTTCAGTAAATATTAAGAACCACAAAGGGATGTTTTGGGTTAGCAAAACAAAATGAACTCAAAAAGGTGCTCAGGTCACCCCTTTCCACTCTTGAAATGTTTATTTTCCAGGTCAACATCCCCCCACATAAAAAAAAAATGCCACTAAAGCCAAAGGACACCTCCACACTAAAGAGAGGCACCACCAAGGATGCACGGACTCGGACTCGGCGACTCGGACACACGGTCAAACTTAATTTTTTTATATATTTTTTTTGTAACTCAAGAATATAAAATCATAAATAATAATATTGAACAATCAACTTGCAGGTATACATATATCAAACAAAGTGAATCTTCACTATTAAAGTTAGTTTCTTTATTTTTACGTTGGGGGCCGTTTAGTATTCTCCGTGTAGGCTTTTCATCACTAGGGTTCGTTTAGCAAATCTTGGGGGCCGTTTAGTATCCTCCAACAACAAATGTTTTTCATCACTCACGAGATTTCTTTCTCACATAGGCTTTTTTTATTTTTTTTTAACTCATAAGAGGAAGCAGAGCCTCATAAGATTTCTTTCTCACACAGAGCCTCCAAAGAAGGAAGCAGAGTGAAGGAAGCAGAACAGAGCCTCCCGCGAGCCTTCTTCCTCCTCTCCCTCAGTTGGATCTTGAAGGAGACCAGGAAAACAAAGCCTGCACGAGCCTCCGCGAGCCTTCTTCCTTTGAGACCAGGAAAACAGAGCCTCCCGCAAGCCTCCGCGAGCCTTCTTCCTCCTCTCCCTCACTTGGATCTTGAAGACTGTCGATCGATCAGTTCCGATCGAGTTCAGATCTTGAAGACTGTCGATCGATCAATTCAGATCGAGTTCAGATCTTGAAGAAACACTCTGTCGATCGATCAGTTCAGATCGAGTTCAGATCTTGAAGACTGTTCTTGTCGATCGATCAGTTCAGATCGAGTTCGATCTGTTATTTGTCGATCGATCTGTTCGATCTCCATCGATCTCTCCCTTTGTCTCTCCCTCTCTCTCGATCGATATGTCGATCAATAGATCGATCGATGTCCCTGTCTCTCCCTTTCTCGATTTCTCCCTCTCTGGACCGAGTCAGGACCGTGTCCGGACCGAGTCCGAGACAAGTCGATGTCTGTCAACGGATTTTGACCGTTGACCACGTGTCAAATACGTGTCGAACGCGTGTCGAACACGTATTTGACACGTGATACGGGGGTTACCTGGCGAGTCGGTGCATCCTCACCACTTACCTCAGGGAGGGATGGTTTTGTAATTATTATTATTTTTTTGGGAAGGGTAAGCAGGGTTTTTATTGAATCCCAGAACCATGAAATGCATGTGACAGGTTCAAAAATAAATCTAAGATGCATGTATCCGTATCTTTTGAAAATAAATTTAAGATGCATGTATCCATTGATATGAGAATTGTATAACATATACAAATCATTGCCTATCATCCATTTATTCATGTCACTTATATGAGTATAATACATCCCCACAAAATCCTTGTAGTTATATATTCAGTGTATTGTAAGATAAGTATCAATGTGGCTTAGATACGATACATATCAAGTATCATATTATGTGTGTAAGTGTGTTGTAAGATACAAAAAACTTCCCCGCTCGCTTTTCAAAAAAAAAAAAAAAGATACAAATAACTACGTGAAGGGCTTCAAACTGGCACCATAGTTATCAAAACGTGTGTCATAGTGTATTGGAAACCTAAATTTAAGATATGCGTATTGAAACATAACGAGTATCGTAAGAAAATACAAAAGTAAATATATAGATATAAAATTTATGGTACATATTTAAGCATAAAAATACAATTTATTCAAGTAAGGAGGTCCTAGAAAGTACTTTCATTCATAAACTCTTGTAATGTTCCTATCGTCCATGCACTATTCATGCAATTGTACAAGGACAACACATCCATGCATCAGACTTGCATCGGCATGTTGGTGTACCATGCGATACCTATCTATGCGGCATATATATGATATGTATCAAACTATGAAACTAGGATACTCTATCTATACAAAAATAATAATAATAATAATAATAATAATAATAATAATAATAATAATAATAATAATAATAATAATAAATAATGTCGAGACGTATCATATTTGATGTGTGTCAACGCTCATGGATAATCCCTTTGGACATCATTTTTTTAAACATATTATGAAAATTTTCACTTCTTTATAAATGTTACAAGCATAAATTGCAAGTTACACGCATACAATTGCAAGTTACAAGTTAGTAGCATCTAGCATGATTGTAGTAATACCTACAACTAATAATTCAATCCTTATTGCTGAGAAAGTAAATAATATTAAAATGTACAAGCATGTGTTTTTCGGCCGATGATGTGTCAAACATTGTGTATTCGTGTCGGATACGAATGCCCTTATCCATGTCATTGATACATAGGTGTCGAGCATTGTGTCTTATGTATCATACATTCATAGTGATTGGCCCCATGAGAAGCACCCTAACAAGTTTTCCATGTGATTATTCATAGCTTTGTTTTGTGTTGGCCATGTTTTCAAACATTCTATGAGATGTGATGCATTTTATACCAATTTCAATGTGAATTTTAGCAAAAGCAACAATATCAGGACGCGAAATAGAAAGTCAATCACAAACTGTATACAAATAAAGTTGGTGCTTAGAAAAAAAAATATTTATCAAATCTTTATCTAAAAGGGTCCAACGTATACTAAATATAATGTGCTTCCCAAACAACCTAATTTAATTACATAAAAATAAAAAATAAAAAATTCATTGAGCCCACATATACCAGCTTACATGTTTGAAGAGCACATCTAACATATGTTAATTTGTTGATTGAGTACATAGTGATCCCAATTGACAAGAACGTCTTCAAAGAGGAACCCGCTTAGGTTATGGTATGTCATACTCCAATCTCAACTATTGCAATGTTTTCCACAATCACTCCCTACTTTCAGGGGCCCAACAATTTTTTTAAAAAAGTGTAGGATGGTTACACCTCATATTGGGGCTTAATGCTTACTCCTCCACAACATACATAAAAAATTATTTACATCTAAGGCTCGCCCTCTAAGGAATTCAAGTTGGCATAGTCTATGACGATGCTTGGTGCTTAATGGCTTGCATGTTTAATTGTGCAAGAACAAAACATAAGTTGACTGCTTTCTAAAAACATTAACAAACAAAAATGCATGCTTTATCTTATGTCAGTTTATGATTGGATTTTGAAACTAGTAAAAATTAAAGTTGAGACCTCATTGTCTTTCTCTCATCTTCTTCTGGTAGCATCCTAAAGGTGTGCTTCTTAAATTTGGCATGTGAATCCCTGAGTTGTGGATTTGTGATGCCCTCCATTGTGCTAGCCATGAATAACAATGATGCTAGGCTTTGGTAGTTGTTTATCTTAAGGATGGAGACAAGCTATTTCATACTTCACTAACCTTTCATTTTTCTTCTCTAAAATTTGGATGTTTATAGCATTCACTCTTGCATTAATATTCTTCAACATGTATATGTTTTATTGTGTTTGGTTTTGCTAGATTATGGAGGGCATCGTAATAGGACAAGCCCCGGAATGTTTGGTTACATGAAGTTTCATTACATGGAACATAACCCATCTCAAAGGCTTTTACAAGAGGTGTAGCGATGATAACTATGAGTTTCTCATAAAATTAAAAAAATCACATTCCCATGTTTCTCATATAATAGGGGAATCAAAGTTTTCAGGGGGAATAAGGAGTTGAATCCCACATACATGGGATTTGGAATGTCGTCTACACTTTCTCGCTTCCTTTTCTATCTTCTCGTACCATGGAATGATTCCACACAATAAACATCCATTAGGGTATGCTTGTTATGAAGGGATAGAAAGTAAGAAATTAATATGACATTCTAATTCCCATTTACGTGGAAATCATACTCTTTCCTCAACACACCTCCAAAGAATTCAATTCTCATATTTATGAAAGAAGAATGTGATTTCTATATTTTGTCAAAACTTGAGTTTGACATTTTGTGATGGTTTATTTTCCATGGAATTGGATTATGTAAAATAAAAATGATGATTATTAACCTCATTGACTTGATCTGGACAAAATAAAGCCTACATAAAATGGACATTTCGAAGTGAATGTGGAAGCTTGTTGGACCATGGACAAGAATACTTTTGAAACCCACAGGCACGAACATCAATGGGATTCAAAGTATTGAATACACGTGGAATACACATAATTTCCCAAAACATGTAAATTCATTTGGATGGGAATACTTTCGAACACGTTGATTCAAGTGGGTGCACAAGAAGGCACATGAAACGGAGTAGCTGCGCACAGAAGTTGACTTAGAGTTGAATGGGGTGCAAATTGAATAAGCTATGTGGGATGTTATAATCATCCAAGAAAATGTATCAGATGCATACTTCAAATGACATGGGATATTAAAAGACGTTGACCGCCAAAGACAGATGGAAATACTGGATGAACCATAGGGAAATCAACTTATGTGAGTAAAAGATCAAAACTCCAGTACTGGATCTAATACATCATACGTTTTGCAATACATGCAAACCGAGAACTCAAAGTCTCAAACAGCATATGCACTATTTTACTTAAACTACTATTAGGCCTGTAATTTGAGTGAGAGCTAAGAAACTCTTATGAAGTACAAAAAAGACAGCCCAATCACCAGTAGATTGGTAGAAATCTTACTCTAGTTAATAACTAACAATATTCAATCAAAGAATTTATGATCCAATCTAACAAAATACAACTAAATGGATCAATGGGGCGCGATGACACCCTAAGAGTTATTAGAATAACATTTCAGCAAGGATGCACCGACTCTCCGAAAAACATCCGTATCACGCATCAAATGCGTGTCGGACACGGATTCGCGCCCGACACGCGCTGGACACGTATTGGACACGGGGTCAACGGTCAAAATTCGTTGACTATTTTGGACACAGCCTGGATACGGTCCAGACACGGTCCAGACATGGTCAAAATTCATTGACTATAAATTTTGCAAATAAATCAGATCGATCGATCCTTCCTCCCACACAGGCAAACCCTAACTCCCACAAACCCACACTTTGAACAGAGAATCGATCGAGAGACGGAGGTAGAGAGAACTTAGAACAGAGAATCTATGGCGTCCTCATCAACACCAGGTAGGCGATCGATTTCGTTTGTTTTTTTTTCTGCGATTTCTGCTATTTTCTTTGTTTTTTGCTTTTTTTTTCCTCCGATTCCTGAGATCGATCGATCCTGCGATTTCTAATCGATCGATCCTGCGATTTCTGAGATCGATCGATCGATCGATTCCTGAGATTGATTTCTGAGATCGATCGATCCTGCGATTTCGTTTGTTATTTTTTTCCTGCGATTCCTTTTTTTGCTGCGATTTCCTTTTTTGTATTTCGTTTCCTTTTTTTTCCTGCGATTCCTTTTTTTTTTCCTGCGATTCCTTTTTTTGCTGTTTTTTCTCTTTTTTTTCTCTGCATATATATGAAAGCATGCATGAAATACTTCAAATACCACATATTTGAGCTTGCACCTATTGGCTGAAAAGTTTGAAAACTAAAGAAAAACTAAAACTGGTTTTAGGCCAAGTAACTGGAGATGATCTTTGGAAGCATGTGACAATAATAAGAAGACCAAGTGAAGGTGGGGGAAACCTTAGATGGCGGTGTAACTTTTGTCAGAAAGAGTATACGGGATCTCTTACTAGATTGAAGGTCCACTTGTTGAAGATAACAGGCCGTGGGATAGCTATTTGTGCCAAAATCTCTCCCATACAACTTAGAGAGGTGCGACAATTTGTTGATGAAGCTACATTGAGAGCAGAAAGTTCAAGGGTGCGAAATGTTCCTTTACCTCCTTTAGTGGGATCAAGTAGTCATCCGCACCCGGGTTCAAGTAGTGGGGGGGTTGGTCCTTCAGTTTCATAGAATGAACAAAGGAAGAGGAGAGCCACTAATAATCCTATTGCAAATGCTTTCAATACGAGTGAGCAACAAGAGTTGGATGCTTTGATTGCAAGGGCGTTCTACTCAGCTGCATTGCCATTCAACCTTGCAAGGAATCCGTATTTTCAGGAGGCTTTCACCTATGCAACGAATAAAGCAAAGTCCATTAGTGGTTACAAGATCCCTGAGTATAATGCATTGAGGACGACATTGCTTCAAAATGAAAGGTGCAACATTCAGAGGTTGTTGGAGGCAACAAAGTTTACATGGGTTACTAAAGGGGCAATCATTGTTTGTGATGGGTGGACTGATTCTCAAATGAGGCCTCTCATTAATTTCATAGTGATTAATGAGGGTGGTCCAATGTTCTTGAAGGCTGTGAACTGTGAAGGGGAATACAAAGACAAGTTCTTCATTGCTGATTTGATCAAGGAAGTCGTACGTGACGTTGGGCCACGTAATGTGGTTCAAGTTATAACCGACAATCTGTGCAGTTAAAACAACGTTATGACGCCGATATAACACTTAACGGGGGTGAGCCGTTACGTTATGAGATTATCATTTTTTTATCACGGCTCCGATATAACGCCGTTATTGAGATAACGTTTTTTTTCAATAACGTCGTTTTAACTTTTTATTCTAATATATAAATAAATAAATCACCTATTTCATTCCCAATTAAAGAAGGATTAGAGCTCGTCATCGCCATTCGACAAAGAACCAGACCTCGTCGGTTGACAGAGAACGAGACAAGGAAAAAGACAAAGAGTCGATCACACTCGCTATTGCGATCTCAGTCTCATACAAAGGGAAGATGTTTTTTATTAATGTTTTGATGTTTTTGAATTTAATATTATGAACAAGATTTACTTTTTTGTCTCCATAATACATCAATACTTTGTGGGGGTATTAAAAATATATTTAACAAAATATTCCGTTATATATCGTTATATCCCGTTATAACTTATAACGCTCCTGAACCGTTATGGGCCCGTTATCCGTTTTAACTGCATAGCCGACAATGCTCCAGTTTGTAAGGCTGCAGGTGTACTTGTTGAGAGCCAGTATCCTGAGGTTTTTTGGACATCTTGTGTAGTCAACACTCTCAACCTTGCCTTGAAGAACATATGCGCTCCAAAAAACACACCTGCAAATGAAAAGGCCTACAATTTGTGTAGTTGGATTATTGATGTTGTTGGGGATGGGGTGCTGATCAAGAACTTTATCATGAACCATTCCATGAGGTTGCATATGTTTAATGAGCATTCGAGATTGAAGTTGTTTTCCATAGCAGAGACACGCTTTGCTTCAAGCATAATTATGCTCAAGAGGTTGAAAGACATTAAAAGTAGCATCCAAAGTATGGTGATTGGAAATCAGCGGGATTCCTATAGGGAAGATGATGTTGAGAAAACACGGATTGTGAAAGGAAAACTATTGGATGACTTGTGGTGGGACAAAGTGGACTATGTACTTCGTTTCACGGAGCCTATTTATTCAATGTTGCGGATGGCTGATACAGATAAGTCTTGTCTTCACTTGGTGTATGAGATGTGGGATGTTATGATTGAGAAAGTGAAACAAGTTATTTACCGCCATGAAGGAAAAGAAAATAGTGAGGAGTCAGAGTTTTTTTCAGTGGTGCATCAGATATTGGTAGATCGATGGGAGAAAAACAACACACCACTACATTGCTTAGCACATTCCTTGAATCCAAGGTAAATAATTACATTGTTTTAAACTTTTTATTCTACCTAATCTTGAGTCTTGACTAGAAGACTAGAATTCACGAGTTATGCACTTAATGTTTATATATTAATTTGTGATTGACATTGCTTATATATAAGTATTATAGCAGAGAATGGCTTGAAGATGATCCTAATCGTATTTCGCCACACAGAGATCCTGAGATTACAAAGGAGAGAGATAAGTGTTTCAAGAGATACTTTCCTAATATTGAAGAAAAAAGATTGGTTATTACAGAGTATGCTAGGTTTTCAACGGGTACTGGACAGTTTGCAGAAGGTGATGCTCTACAGAATAGAGCATACCTAGAACCTAATGTGTGGTTGGTTTTTCATGGTATTTGTGCACCATTACTCCTGAATATTGCTTTGAAGTTACTTGGGCAACCTTGTTCTTCCTCATGTTGTGAGAGGAATTGGAGCACGTATAACAACATCCACTCATTAACAAGGAACAAATTGACCCCACAACGAGCTGAAGATTTAGTGTATGTGCATTCCAACCTTCGTCTTTTGTCAAGAAGAAAACAAGAGTACAAAGAAGGTGAGACAAGGATGTGGGATATCGCAGGAGATACTATTGATTCGTTGGATTTGGATGCTACTGGAATGCTTGAGATTGTCAGTCTTTCACTTGATGATCCTGAGCTAGAGGTTGGGCTGTTGAATGAAGAAAATGCGAGAATTGATCCGCTAGTTAATGAAGAAGAAGAGATGTAACCGCCTCACTGGTGAATTTTTGAAATTATCAATTTACAATTTACATTTTATTTACATTATCAAGTTAATGAAATTATATTGCTTATGCTTTATGAGTATGACTTGAGCAATTGAGCTTGACGTTATGATGCATTTGTAAATTTGAATGTTTTATTGATATGTTTGGATTGTTTAATAGTATTATTAATTTATTTATGATTTTATGTTCTTATGAGTTACAAAAAAAATATATTAAAAAATTAAGTTTGACCGTGTTGCCGAGTCCTATTTTTTTGAAAATTGCCGAATCGCCGTGTTGAATCCATGTTCGAGTCCTAGTCCGTGCATCCTTGCATTTCAGTCTTTCAGTTACTTTACAAACTACTAAATAATTGTCATTTCAATGAGCTTGGACCTCTAGTTATGCAACAGGATTTCAATGTATAAAGACCATAAGCGCTCGTAAGAACAAAATAAAAAGAAGTTAAGAGTGTTTCTCAACGTTTAGCAAAAAAATCAAGAAAAATGGAATCCTCTAGCATCAGAAATTGCTCCTGAAATGACCCTTACTATCTAGAAGCTACAAACAGTTAGCATTCAGCTTACCTAAAACTGCAAGAACTCTCCATCTAACGAACAAACCCAAGAGATAAGCCAGCATAATTCCAAGTGTAACAGAAAGCTACATACAAGAAATTCCAATGTCATTGAACTGATCCAATCAAAATTTAGGTTGGTAACAACAACAACAATGGTTCATTCTTTCATCATTCAAACGTAAAGCAAAATACAAAGCTAACCTGATTTACAGATCCTAGGCTTCCTCTCATGTCCTGAGGCGCTATCTCTGCTATATACACGGGCACCTATCAGATACACATGAAAACAAGCCTTTTAACATTCAACGTAAGACCAAATTTTTAAGGACTACACAATAATCGAGGCATACAGTATAGGAGATAACTCCCACGCCAAATCCTTCCAACAACCTCCCCATATACAAAAATGATGAATCCTACATGAATTAACAAAATAACCATAAAAATTCAAAACAAACGAATAACATGAGTAGGTTGTAGCAATGTAATCATGATATCACAAGAAGCACTCACCTGAGCAAATGAAATGGCAAGCCAACCAATGATATTAGGTATTGCCGCAATCATCAACGACTGCAATCCAATTAAAAGTACAACCCAATCCCATTCAATTCAATTACACAAACACCATAGCTGCATAATAACGTTAATTTTTTTTTTAACGAAAAAGGATTACACAACCTAAATGATTACCCCCTTTCTCCCAATGTACTCTGCAATCTGACCACTCGCTATAGCTCCAACCATGGCACCCACATTCGAAAGTGAACCAAATATCGAAAACTACACAACCAAAATCAAATCATTTTCAATTCAATAAAATCTAAATCTAAACAGACAGAGATATTGATAGATTGGTACCTCAGAGATAGAAAGATTGAGATCTCTGATGATATCGTCTTGCGTAGGAGAAGAGTATCCACACTGTTACCATCATCACATAGACAAATATTCAAACAAATTGAGATCAACAAAAACTTATTTAAAAATAAATAAATAAATAAATAAAAGCAAACACATACTGTGAAGCCGAATTGAATGGGACCCAAAGCAACGATGAGAACACAAAGAAGCACAGAAATGGAACCGTCGCGCATAATCTGAGAAGAACCGATCTTATCATACATGCTGCTGGATTGCGCGGCGCCCATCCGATACCAACTCCCCGTGTGGAGGAACGGCTTTCGGAGCTCTTTCGCTTCATCTGCCTCATCTCTGAAACTCATCTTCTTCTTCTTCGTTGCTGTGTATCAAAATCAAGGATAGTGAGATCAGCAGTGGTGGTGATGAGATTGATTGAGCAAAAAGAGGAGGGAATTTTATTAGGAAATAAAACCAGAAAAGAAGAAGAAAAAAAATGGGTTGAAGCTGGTGAGCGTGGTGGTGACGTGTCACTAGTTCTCATCCATTTGCTGGCTCGGTTGCGCTTTGCTGTGGGTGCCACTGACCACGCGGAAAACGTGCCCAACAAATTCTAACTTTATAATAAAAATTGATTGGACAACTAGCTCCGTGACTGGGCCGCGTGGCGTGCCTTTATTTTTAGGCCACCGGATGCCTCGGACCACCGTATCCTCTCTCACACCACTGTTGATTTTTATTTTTTTTATTTTTTATTTTTTTACTTTTTCACACCACCTATATATATATATATATATAAATAAATAAAAATCATTCATTTTTTTCCTCACCATTCAAATCAACAAGGCAATGGTTCCTCCCTCCCACATTCAAAATTTTCTCTTTCAAATCTCTCCCCTCACTCTAATCTCTTGCAAATCTCCTATCTCTTCCTCGAAAACTCTCAAAATCCTCTTAAAGTTGAAACCCTTAAACTCAAACTTAATAAATATGCATAACTTAACATAACAACTCAAACTCAACGAAAAAAGGAAATATATGGTAATTTTCAAACCAATTTAAACTCTCAATTGAGACTGATTTTTAAGTTAATCAAAACATGAAAGTTGTAGTACTTTGAGTTATCTAATAAACATAACTTAAATAACTTTAAAATGTTTTGAAATGAACAAGTTATGGTCATTTTACTAAAGTTGCGCAAATCTGTCCGAAAAATAAAAACGAGATAGTGTTCCAAACTTTCAACTAACTTATCTGCTCGATCAAGACCGATTCTAAAGTTTGTCAAAACACAAAAGTTGTAGTACTCTTAGTCATCTAATAAACACAACTTGAATCACTTGAAAATGTTTTGAAATGAGATAGTTATGATCATTTTAGTAAAGTCGCACAATATATATATATGCACAGAGTGCACTGCGAGGTATCTGGTATCTGGGATACCTCGCATGGGTGCACTCTGTGAAAAGAATTTTTTTCTGTTTTGCGCGACTTTGTTAAAATGACCATAACTTGCTCATTTTAAAACATTTTCAAGTTGTGTTTATTAGATAACTGAGAGTACTATAACTTTTGTGTTTTGACCAAGTTCAGAATCAGTCTCGATCGAGCACATAAATTGGTCGAAAGTCGGGAACACTATCCCGTTTTCATTTTTCGGACAGATTTGCGCGACTTTAGTAAAATGACCATAACTTGCTCTTTTCAAGTGATTCAAGTTGTGTTTATTAGATAATTCAGAGTACTATAACTTTCGTGTTTTGATGATATTGAGAATCAGTCTCAATTGAATGTTTAAATTGGTTTGAAAGTTACCATATTTTTCATTTTTTTCGTTGAGTTTGGGTTGTTATGATAAGTTATGCATATTTATTGAGTTTGGATTTAAGGGTTTCAACTTTAAAGGAGATTTGAGAGTTTTCGAGTGAGAGGGAAGAAATTTGCAAGAGATTTGAGTGTAAAGAGAAATTGAAAGAGGACATTTTGAATGCTGGAGGGGGAAACCATTATCGATTTGAATTGTGAGGGGAAAAAAATGAATGGTTTTGATTTATATAGGTGGTGTAAGAGAGTATGATGGTGTGAAAAAGTAAGTAGGTGGCGTAAAAGAGTAGAATGGTGTGAGAAAGAGGAATTGATGGTGTGAGGTACTCGTTGCCTTATTTTTAACAATTTTAGTTCAGCATATACCATACTATATTTGTCGTAACAACTATGTGATCTCTCAAGAGATACATTTTGATCCTACCATAAGAATCCAAAGCTTAATGTCAATGCACATGGGATGTGACCCTTCATCATCAAGAAGAAAAATTTCCACATTTTATAGTGTAATGTTGCTGGTCATCAATATAATTGCAGCTTGAGATTGAAATTGTGTACATAACAACAGAAAGCTATACTACAAATTCCAATCAATTGTTCAAAAAGTTTAACTAAAAAATTGCGACATAAAAAGATAATTTTTAGAAAATTGTACCTTGTGAATTGTGATCATTTTGTAGATTTTTTAGGCATTTTGTATTCCTATCTCGAACAAGTCAATTATTTTCATGGTCCTTGTACATAGTGAAACATTTATAATAATTCATAATGAAAATAAAAATTAATAGATGGTAATAATATAACAAATTCATATCAAGAAGGCTTTGGTCAATAACGACTTTCAAGCACTCTATATCAGCCTTTAGTTCATTTAGGTTTATGCGCATCTGACTTTTACATTTGTTTTGAATAATAAATACAATTAAAAAAAAAAAGAAAAAAAAATACCATATTGGTGTGATTTTTAAATAAAAATAAAGCTCAGTATCCTTTGTACTTGTAGAGCTGCCTTAGGCCACCGCGGAGAGAAGATAGAAAAGGACTGGCATAATAATGTCTTATTGCACAAAACAAACATAACCAAACAAGTGTAAAATGTGACAGGATAGGAAATGTTCGTGTTTGTATTGTATGATATGCTATAGATTAAGGATTGAAACCATGAATCTGAACTTTAGCTAATGAATGTAGCATGTAGGGTTTTGCATTTATATGCATAGAATAGATCTACCATAATGGCATAAACGTCACAGCACTTTAGTCACATTCATTTGTTCATCATAAATAACCAATCCACAAGTTTATACAAAGGGAAACTTACATGACACTTCTATTAAGGCAGCGATTATTTGGTACCACAACTTACTCTCATCCACATCACCCCATGAAAAGAAAAACACAAATTTTTCTCCCATCCCAAATTCAAAACGATGGAAAGCTCCATTTCCCCTCCCAACTTACTCTCTTCTCACCACCACCATTCTTCTTACAACATCTTCTCTCATTTCTCTTATTCTCTTCTCTTCCCTCCCCATTCGGGGGCACCCCATAGCACCCCTCGCATATCCTCTCCATTCTCTCAAATTGACGTTGAATACGTAGTCAAATAAGTAGAAGATCTGGAGCCTTTACATGATCTGCACCTCGATTTCGCCATCGCCCATCTCCCTCTTCTTCTTCTCCTTCCCCTCGCACTTTTTTTTCGCCATCGCGGCGAACCGTGCGATGATGGGTTTTCCACTTGCATGGACTGCTGCCTGAGTCAATTTTTTTTTTTCCTTTGCACGGTCCGCCACTAGGGCAAAAAAAATAGAATGCAAGGAGAAGGAGAAGAATGAGAGGGGCGACGTTCTGTGCAAGAAAAAAATAAAGAGTGTCAGAAGAAGAGAAGGGAACTGAGATAGAGTGGAAAAATAAGAGATAATGGGAGATCATGGAGAGGGGAAGGAGAAGAAGAAGATGGAGAATGGGCGACAATGGTTGTTGTGGCTCCATTTCCTTTATCTTTCGCTATCACCGGTCATCTCTCACCGTCCCTCGCTGTCGATCGCCCTCCTTCCTCGCTACCCCCTTCCATTCTGTTGATGTTGTTGTTATTCTTAAGAAAATAGGGTGGGAGAGGAAAAAGATAAATGGGTGGTGTGTGAGAGCAGATAAAAATAAGATGGGTGGTGCGGGTGAGAGTAAGTTGTGGTGCCAAATAGTCGTTGTCTTCTATTAATGGTAGGCATGGAAATGGGGCAAGCAGGCGGATTTTGCAGCCACCATTTTCATATAGGGCATCTCAGAAACAAACATGTCTCAAACTATTTATAACGTGATCCTCAACCCCCAATCCATTAGTAAACGTTGATCTGCACTCTACCTTGTTTTATGTCACCACGAAGACTTCAATTGTTCTATTTGAGTCTTCATTACTATCCTTAAAAGCTCCTAGAATACAAATTGTAAAATTTTCAATAGTCACCCTTAAAAAGTGGTCAAATTTTGGGGTATGTGGGCATTATTAGCTACATGATGATATCCTCATTTCTCGAATCATGTTTGCATAGTTCAAAAGGCGATGCAATCGTTGTATAGACTGGAAAAAAAAAATCTCCTTGAGCTTGGTTTCATATATTGAGGTGGTATTTAGTTGGGATTTTTTTTCTGATAAAATACGAAAATTATTATTGAAAGGACGAACGAAAGAAAATTACACAAAGCATAATCCTAAAGCAAAGATTTCCACGACATCATGAACATATCAAAAAATACATCCCTAAAAATATTACAATGTCTTGCCCATTCTCCACAATAATTCCCTGATATCCAAATAAACGACGTGCTCCGATCTATCCTCAAAGAAACAATTACTTAGGTTCAATGGCTTTAAATGTTATCTCTATGTTTACTTCCACTCTTAGTGTTGTACAACATGCTACATATCTACTTTTCAACCCTTGGAGTCCTATCTTTTATGATATAAATAGGCCGCCTACTTAACACCAACAACCTTAAAACAAGAATCGGGCATAGAAGGAGGAAACCTCTCATTTCCCAGTTTTGTAGCTAGATTCTCAGAAACCGCAAAAAACAATTACAAATAGGCCTTTTGAGATTTTGAGAAGACATTCTATTTGGATAACACAAAATGATAAAAATTGGAGCATGATATTATGAAAGTTGTAATTGTAAGATACCGTTTTGAAAGAATTAGAATCCTAACCTTGTGTTAGAACCTATGAGTCAATAAGCATTCTCAAGTAGACTTTTTATAGGGCATAAGCCTCCCAAAATGTGATGGATGCATGCAAAGGTTTTTTAATTTTATTTTTTGCTGGGTAAGAAATGAACAGCGATATACTAGGTGGTTGTTGTTACTTTTGGTATAAAATAAAAGTTCTTAATGGGTTCTCGATTCAAAATATTTAATAAGCACAAATATATGTGATGTAGTCGATTTCTGCTATCCTTTTTCGCCTTAATCTAAACATGCACAAGGAACGCACGTGAGCCAAAGACCACCGTGTGGCGGCTGATGGTACTCCGATGCTTAAGTTAGATAAGGCTTAGGAGAGGCTTAAAGTTGTAAATTGAGTTTCTGCGTACATTTGTTCATCGACCTTATCTCCCTTTTACAGTGCGAAAGTCCTTGTTCGGCTAGGCCTTTGGTGGCGTAGTTTAGGGAAAGAGATTTTGTTTGATATCCTTTCTTTATTGGGAGCTGTCTATATAGAGAAGTTTCCCTACACAACTTGTGCTCCTAGATCTGCCAGAGAGACTTCCCTTTCGGAGTGTCTCCATGCAAGAAAGTTTTTTTGCCCGATTTATACTCTAGTATTTGTTTCCTAGTCGGAACCAATGTATTGGTGGTCTACCTGTCTTGCGTCGATCTCCCAAATATTTGCCTTATCAGAGCTTATTCTTGCCTTATCAGGGCTTACGAGTATTGGGCTTGACCGCGTGACATATGGGCTTAGTAGTGCATTGCAATTTAGGTTTGACCTTCAGGATCATGCCAATAGTGGGCTTAGTGTTGTCTGGGCCTTGCTGGATTGAACGTTCAATCATGCATGCTTTATTATGTTGATGAGATTATCATGACAAGCGTACGGTGTTGATCAGAGGACAGTTTGATGTATCAACTACTCCCCCCGAGTTGTGGGCCAGCTCATCGGTCCACCAAATCATTTCATGAAGCGACTGTGCAGTCATGATGGTTGAGTCTGAATCATTTCCTCGAGTGGCGAGCTTCATTAATTGGGCGTGCGTCTGCTTGAAAAAAAAGGCGGGAGTTCTATTTTCTATATAGATCTCATCTCTGCGGAGTTTAGCTTCTTTACTCATTCAATCTTAGAGACTTTGTTTTGTCGTACCGCATTCTGTAGTTTTGACTTTGCTCATCCTTTGTAACCGAAAGCTTATATGATCTCTCATGGCGAGCATGAATCAACTTTACGATTAATTGTTTGCTACGGGCTGCAAGTTCTTTGAGGATAGGTCACTTTCTGAGTTGAGTCTGGAAGTTCTTTGTAAAACATACGAGATTCCTGAAGATCTGGTGTTTTTCACTCTAGGCGCCAATCTGATGTTGTTGTCCCCTCTAGAAGGGTTTATCTGTCTTCATTGAGGTATGCTTCGATCGGGTGTCTGCTACCCTATTATCAAAGAAATTTGGGAGTTCCTGGCGCACCTCAACATTGTGCCTACTTAGCTGGTGCCGAATTGGTATATGATTGTGATCGTCATTCTGATTAGGGCGAAGGATGCTGGTGTCCGAGTATCTTCGAAGGTGATCCAACTGCTAACTTCCCTTCATCACCGAACTACTTTGGCAATCTACCTGACGATTTTAAGTTCTGTCAAAAATTTTGTTTCATGGCCTCCACGAACTCGAAGTATTTCGAGCTTGCTGGTAGTTCGATCGAGCAGGAATTCAAGCAACTGAGTAAGTTCAATTATGTTTCTGATCTTATTTGTGTTAAATGCATGTCAGATTGATTTTTGTGTTTTTCGTAGGGAAATTTCCAACTTCATCTCTTTCTACTGAGGACAAAGCAGCTTTGGACGCGTTTTGCGACATGCATTGTCTTCAGATAGAGAATGTTGTTAAGTCTTTTAATATCAAGTGCAACAAGTTGTGGGCTCATTGGCATGAGGCTCCTACTCTTTTTAGGGTTCCGAAGCCAAAGTCCAAAGGTGTATCTTCCTTGAAGAAGAGGAAGTTCCCAAAGATTAAGATCCTAAGCCCTTCAAGGAGGGCAGAATTAAGTTTGGTGCTTCCTTCTCTTGTTCGTTTGAAAAGGCCTTGTGTTGTTTTTAGGTCATCGTCGAAAGAGACTAGTAGTGGTCATTCCAATAAGAGGAAGCTAACGGTACAAACCCTACAAGGCAGGCTGAGTTGGAGGCGGCAATGTTGCCCATTGGTCGGCCGAAAAGGAGTTAAGCTAACAACAAGACTGTTTTTTCTTCTAAACGGGTCTCAATGGATCGGGAAGTGACAGTTGCAGAGTCTAGGCCTAATCAATGTGCTCAAAAGATGGTTTTGGAAGAGCGGGGTGCATGTCTGCAGCCTTATGTTCCATTAGCTGTACTAGAAGGGGGTTGCCCAAAATCGGCGGAAACCCGCCAAAGTCAATGTTGCTACTGATTCTCTTCGTTCCGTTGAAGATGCTGCCCTAAAGAGCGGATCTTCTCTCCCGCCTTCAGAACCTGATGCGGAGCATCGGGATGAATTTTCAGTTGAGAAGGCCTCGAATGTGGAATTGGTGTCTTCAAACTGTCCACTCAGATTAGCGTCGTTGGTTCAGGGTGAGTTGCACCCTGACGCTCATAGTACAGTTTATGCTTTGAAGAAGACTTTTGCTGAGCTGTGCAAGTCATATTTGAATGCACTCTATCAATCAGACCTCTTAGGCGAGCAGTTGGAAGAGGTGGTGGGCAAGGCGTAATCTGATCTGCAAGCCCGAATCACTGAACAAGAGAGAGTCGAGTCTGAGTTGACTGCTTTACAACAAGAGTTTGAATCCGAGCTGGCTGACGGGTGTCGGCGTGTCCATAAAGTGGACTTGGGTTGCGTTCACATTGGCTGAGCTAAGTCCGCTAAGACAGCGACTAGCAAAAAAGCAATTTCATGTGGATGCACTTTCAAATAGGCTATCTAAGGCGAAGGCGAGCTTAATGGAGTTTAAGGCTTAGGAACAGGAGCAGAGGGTAACTTCATAATCTTCTGATATTGCCCAGGGTAGTCTAGAATTGCTTGATCTGATTGAAAAAGAGAACCCCGACCTAAAGCTTGACTTTGAACGATACGGGAAGGCTGCTTATTGGATGATTGACGAGACATAAGTCTCTGACTCTGTGTCCTCGTCTAGCAACTCAAGACCGGCTTCGGACTGTGTCAACTTATCTTTCGTAGTTCCTTTTGATGTAACTGGCTCTTCAGCCTCTGGAGCAAGTTATCCAAAATAGTTATGTTCTTTGAAATGTGACTTAAAGAAAGTTGTTCAAGTAGTTTTTGTACCTATACTTTTTACAACTTATATGTGTTATCATGCCATTGCGTCAGTTTGTTACTTGTATAATAGATTCTGAAGTGTTTGTATTCTTTTTCCTTGACCCATCTCAATCCATTTAATTTGGACTGGGTCGTCCCCTGGGTCCCGAGTAATTGTTATTAGCCAAATCTGACTAAGCTTTGATTAGGTTCAGTGATCATTGTCCGGGAAAGTACAATGATCTTGGTAAGTCGTCTTCATCAGGATGCATGAGCACTAACTAAGCTCCCATTTTCTAACTCGTCGTGGTCCACTATTTGGAGACTAGGTGTTAGAGTGATAAGGTTCGGTGATCATTGTCTGTGGAAGGGCAAGGACAATGATCTCTGGCAAGCCGTCTTCACCAGGCTACATGAGCACTAACTAAGCTCCCACTTTCTAATCCATCGTCGTCCACTATTTCCACACTAGGTGTTAGAGTGATAAGGTTTGGCGATCATTGTTTGTGGAAGGACAATGATCCCTGGCAAGCCGTCTTCACCAGGTTACATGAGCACTAACTAACTCCCACTTTCTAACCCATCGTCATCCGCTATTTGCAGACTAGGTGCTAAAGTGATAAGGTTCGGTGATCATTATCTATTGTTGGACAATTATCCCTGGCAAGCCATTTTTACAGGCTACATGAGCACTGACTAAGCTCCCACTTACTAGGCCATCATCATCCGTTTATTTCAGACTAGGCTTTGAGCAGACCAGAAGCTATCGTTATCGATGGCCACTGACTAAACTTTGGTCGGGCTCGACGATCATTGTCCATGAAAGGATCCCTGGCAAGCCATCATCATCAGGCGTCGAGAGTGCTGACTAGACTCCCACTTTATAGACCATCGTAATCCATTATTTGCGGATTAGGCTTCGAGTAGATCAGAAGCTATCGTAATCAGTCGTCACCGACTAAGCTTCGATCGATTTTGGTGACCGTTATCCGTATTAGACAATGATCCCTGGCGAGTTGTCTCGATCAGGCATTAGAGCGCTGACTAAGCTCCCACTTTCTAACCTATCGACGTTCGCTATTCGCAGACTATGTGTTAGAGTGATAAGGTTCGACGATCATTGTCTGTGAAAAGACAATGAACCCTGGCAAACCAATTAACCAGGTTACATGAGCATTGACTAAGCTCCCACTTTAAATTCACGTGGCTTGACTTTCTTATTGCAATACTGAGCCATCTTATGCTGGTAGGCAGCTATTCTAGTAAAGGTCTGGTTTCTCCTTTTTTCGAGGAGGTTTAAACTGACAAGCAAAGCTTTATCATTGTCTTCCAATCTGAATTCCTTTGTTCAAAAGGCTGGTAGACCATTGCTTCCGACCCGTAGGCTAGGACGAAGGGTGTTTCTCCGGTGATGATCCTTTTGGTAGTATGATATGCCCAGAGTATCCTTGGTAACGCTGAGACCCATTTTCCTTTGTCTGCATCGAGTTTTCTTTTGAGTGCTTCCAAAATTGTTCTATTGGTGACTTTCACCTAGCCATTGGCTTGCAGGTGTCGTGGCGAGGAGAAATGGTGGCTGATGCCGAAATCTTTGCATAGTTTGTCAACCTTACTGCTTTCAAATTGAGTTCTGTTGTCGCTGACTAGCGTTCTTAATATACCGAAACTGCATACGATAAAGGTTCATATGAATTTCTCAATTTGATTCTAGCCTATCTTGGACAGGGGCTCAACTTCGACCCATTTCATGAAGTAATCCACAGGTACAAGGAGGAACTTCTTATTGGCTGAGGCCAGGAGCAGTCCGATGACGTCCATCTCCCACTGCGCAAATGGCCATGGGCTAGTCATCGAAGTCGAGGGCTGAGCGGGCATGTGCGTGTATGACACAAACCTCTGGCATTTGCTGCACTTGCAGGTGATGTTTTTAGCATCTTGCTGCATTTGCTGCCAATGGTACCCTAGTGTTAGGGCCTTGTGGGCCAGTGTCCTCCCACCTTGGTGATTCCCGTGGATGCCAAGATGGATTTCTCTAAGAACACGATTTGCCTCCGAGGAGGCTAGGCATCTAAAAAGGGGACATGTGGTTGATTTTCCATAAAGCTTGTCGTTTAGGAGAGTGTACTGTGTTGTCTTGTTTTTCAGCTTTCTGGCCTTTGTTTTTTTTACCGCGAGGACCCCGTTCTTGATGTACTCAATAATGGGATTCATTTAGCTTGAGTCTACTTCCATTGCGTAAAGATCATTGGACTCATCTTCCTCCATACTTGACTGCTCTTCGAATTCGATGAGCCCATTAGAAGTCGCGACATTGGCTGAGGCCTGCCTGGCTAGTGCATCATCTCTTTCGTTGTCATTTCAAGGACACTGCAAGAGTTCAAATCTTCTGAATTGTCTCGCTACTTCGTTGACCTTCTCGCGGTAAGCTATCACCCTTGGATCTTGTTGAATTCCCGCTTGACCTGGTTGACTACCAGGCGTGAGTCACTGTACGTGGTCATCTCAATTATCTCGATCTCCTTTGCGAGCTTCATGTTGAACAAAAGGGCCTTGTATTCTGTTTTCGTTGTTTGAGGTCGTAAACTGAACCTGACCGCCTTTTCCAAAGTGAAGCCACCTTGGGAATGGAGAGTGATACCAGCTTCGCTTCCTTTCAGTGTGGATGACCCGTTGTAGCGTAGGATCCATCCTTGTTCGCCCAGTCTCTACTCTGAGTTGTCTGGCTCTTGTTCTATGCCGCCAGTAAATTCGGCGATGAAATCTATCAATGTTTGGGCTTTGAAGTTTGTTCTTGGAGTGTAGTTGATGTCAAACTGCCCTAGTTCCACTGACCATTTAACCATCCTGTTAGATAATTCCGACTTGTGCAGCACTGTGCGAAGTGGATGTTTGGTCAGGACCGTGATAGAGCAGACTTGAAAGTAGGGTCACAACTTCCTAGAGGAGATGACCAGCGCTAAAGCCAACTTCTCTAGATCTGGATAGTTTGCTTTCGCTTCCACAAAAGTTTTGTTGGCATAGTACACTTGTCTCTCTACCCCCTTATCGTTTCATACAAGAGTTGAGCTGACGATATGATTTAAGACAACTACATATAGGTAAAGCATATTTCCTGGGACTGGTTTCGAGAGTAGCTTGATATTCCCCATTTATGACTTTAGGTTCTAGAAGACCTACTCGCACTTTTCGTCCCAGTTGAAGTTCTAGCTTTCTCTGAGAATCTTGAAGAAAGGAAAGCACTTGTCGGATGATTTGGAAATAAACATGTTGAGTGTCGCCACCCTCCCGGTCAGGCTCTGAACTTCCCTGATAGAGGTTGGGGACTTCATATCGAATAGAGCCTAGATCTGCTTCGGACATGCTTCTATTCCCTTCTGGTTTCACTATGTAACCTAGGAACTTGCCTAACTCAAGCCCAAACATACATTTTTGTGGATTGAGCTTCATCTGATACTTGCGGAGCTGGCCGAACGCTTCGGCAAGATCGGATATGTGATATGGGTTGTGGAGGCTCTTGACATGTCTCATCTATGTAGACCTTCATGTTCCTTTCAATTTGGTTCTCGAATATCCGGCTCACTAGTCGTTGATATATTGCCCCCGCGTTCTTGAGGCCGAACGACATCACCCGATAGCAGTGTAATTCTCTTTCGGTTATGAAAGAAGTTTTCTCTTGGTCTTGGGTTGCATATGTATCTGGTTATACCCGAAGTAAGCATCCATGAAACTTAGGAGGTCGTGTCCAAACGTGGAGTCTACAATTCGATCGATGCGGGGAAGAAAAAAGTTGTCCTTCAGGCATGCCTTGTTCAAGTCAGTGTAATCCACGCAGACTCCACTTTCTAATTTTCTTTTTAACCAGGGCAGTGTTTGCCAGCCAATCTGGGTACCATGCCTTTTTGATCACGTCAGCGTTAAGTAGTCTCTGCATTTCTTCGTTTATGATTTGGTTCCTCTCAGGAGCCACACATCTTTTTTTTTCTATCTGACCTCTTTTTGTGTTGGGCCTATAGCTAGTCGATGGGTGATTATGAAGGGGTTTATTCCCACCATGTCCCGCATCGTCTAGGCGAAGACGTCTTAATTTTACCGCAGCAGTGTTATCAGCCGTTCAACAAATTCCTTGCTTAAGCGAACCTATCTGGATGGCTCTGCTGTCACTGGGGTTGTCCAAATATACAACCATAGAAACCTCTTCGAGTCGCCCATCGTTGGGTCTTCCCCTTGGACTAACATGGGCCTCTTCGTCTGGGAGGGGATAGCCCTCCTCCAAATCCGAACCCGGGCTTAGGGACGCATCAACCGTAGGCTCAATCTGTAGTGATGATCGTCAATCCACTTTAGTGCTGCCTAGTGGCAGTTTCTAGCGATCGGCTGATTTCCTCGTATTGTGCCTATTGCCTTATTGACATGGTATTTGATACATTTGTGTAATGTGGAGACTGTCGCATCAATCTGGTGAAGCCAGGGCCTCCCCAGGATGATGTTGTAGGTGGACGGCGTGTCGACCACCTTGAACTCCTGAAGAATTATTTTTTGAAGTTGTGGTTCTCCGCCACTACTATTAATCTGATCTTCCCCATAGGGAAGTACTTCTCCTGGTTGAGTCCACCCAGAGGGTTTATTGAGGGACTTAGGTTTTCTTCTATTGCGGAACATGTTGAAGAACAATATATACACTTGGTTCCAAAAATTGAAGGAAACTTGGAAATGTTCCGTATCTGTTTCCAAAATTTTCCGCACATGAAGTTTACCATAGGTGTTTGTTAATGGGGTTCTTCGTTGGGGGATATATATCGAGAAAGGGAAACTAATGAGGAAAAAGATGCCATTGTTGCTTTTGATGTTGGTAGAGAGGAGTTGCGCGTCATCCAGTGTCCTCAAAAGATAGCAGGTTGTCCTCAAAAGATAGGAGATTATCCCATTGATTTAGGAGGGAATTTATGTTTGATTAGTAACTCTCATGATCATTGCGAGATCTGGGTAATGAAGGAATACGTTATACAAAGTTCATGGACTAAAAAATATGTCATTTTAGGAAAAACGCGACGTTGGCTTGTAATGTTGATGGAAAATGGAAACATTTTGCTATGTGATGATGATAAGTCTCCCATCTATTATTACACCACAAGTGAAAGTTTTAGGAAATCGAAGGTTTAGAAAATAAGACAATAGTTGTCGAAGTTCTTTACATGGGAAAAAACACACAATCTCTCATGTCTAGAGTTTTGAATCACCCAAATAGGTAAGAAAAATTCGGCAACAAGAAGAAGGAAAAGGATTGAATATAAGAACTCTCGAGCATTTGGGGATTCCAGATGTATCCATATCTCATAGATGTAGAAGAATCTCTTTAGGAAGTCCAAATGAACAATTTCAATGAGATATTTCAATTTCTTATTTTACAATGTTCAACTCTATATATTCCTTGAGGGAATTGGTATTTAGGAACAAAAAAATTATGTTCTCATTCTACTGATATATGTTATTTTTGTATGTATTTCAACAATGTGATGAGGTGAAGATCAAATGAATTAGTCGTTTGATTGAACGGTCCTTATTTATATACTCTTTCATTTGACTTAATTTTAATAGGCTCTAATGTTTGTTCACTTATATATTGTGTTTCCCATAAACTATGCATGTTTGTTGACATTTTGTTGATCGATTTCACTATGAAGATGATATGCATGATGAATTGATCAACTGCAACAATGAAAATCATGAAAAAGACAATGTTGATTCTTATGCATCCAAAAATCGTCCTCCTGTGAGTTTGACCTGCAAAACAATTGTTAGACTGCCAATGACCACTTTTTTGGTGGTCGAAGACACTCCGATGCTTAAGTCAGTAACTTTGTTGGAAGAATGATGTAAATCTGGACAAAACTCAGTTAAAGTTGCATACCTGTGTCGAATGTTCTCTTTACCTTTTATAATGGTCGTGGTTAACTCTCTGTGCGACTTAAGCATGTGAGGCGCGACGGAAGGAAATGTTTCTTATAACAATCTCCTCCTTAAAGAAGATGTGCTCAGGAAGGCATAACTCCCTCCACGACTTTTTTTGGTGCAACGTTCTTCTTCTTTATGAGAGAACTTCTGTTGGGCCTGGATCCATGCCTTGATTCGTTTGGGCCTGTTTCCTCATGGGGGGGCCTCGTATGGGCCCCAGTAGTTAGCTTTATTCTTTTTCGGCTTTATGAGTTGACCCAATAAATCGAACGCTATATCCTCATGACGAGTCTTTACGCCACGTGTACGATCGTGATGATCGATCTATTTTGATGTATCATCAGCTACTTTCCCCTTAGTTAGTGGGTATGTTCGTGTATCCACTAATTGTGTGGCGGTTTTGCTTTTGATTGCAACATTAGGACTCATTTAGTGCTCTTGCTATCTGTTGTTGGTGTTATCTCTCCGGTGTTCTATCCGCCTGTTAGTTTTTGAGCGATTTCTTGGATTTCGTGCAATTTTCATACCTTGCAAGTTCTCCCAAGAGTGGTCCTTTCATTGCTCATTCCTATAAAAGGAGAAGCTTGTGTATCCCCTGCTTCCTTATGAATTTCCTCATTTTCTGATTGTTAACCATTTGATTCCTTGCATTCATTCTGTAGTCATGTCTAACTTCAGGGTTTTGGGTGGTGATGCTCTTGATGCTTGCAAAGCTTTCTTCATTCCCAGGTGGGCAACACACACAACTCTGGACAACATTCGTCACGACTACTCATTGCCAACCGATCTGGAAATTGTTATCCTCGGAGAGGGTGACAGTCCTTGACGTCCTAAGCATGGATACCTTGTTTTGTATCTTGGTATGTTCCACTCTAGTTTTAGGCTTCCGACTCCTACTATCGTCTGGGAGTTCTTCGATTTGGTTAGTATTGTTCTGGCTCAACTGGTCCCTAATGGTTGAAAATAATGATTTCAACTTTGGCGAAGGCTACCTCGGCTCGTATCCCCATGAATGTTAGGGTTTTGCATTCTCTGATAGGGTTCAGCGTGAAACCTAATAACACCTGGCGCATGCGTTTTCCTCCTTGCTTTGAGGACTTGTGAGAGGAGTATGTGGGCTGGTCGAGGTTCTAGTTTTATGCCTTTCTTTCTTCCAATCACTTTAGGTTCTGTGGGATTCTGCGATCATTTCGGGAGCCTAAGAAGGTCGAGTTGTCACTGTCTTTGGAAGAGTAGGAGTTTTGTTGTCGGTTTTATAATCTTCCCCGAGTATCAATAGAAGATTTTCTCACTGCCATAATCCGTGGTGGTTTGCTTTCACCAGGTAGGGCGTGTCTCACTTCAGAGGTTACTGTTGCACGCGCTGGTGATATAGGAGTCACCGCTTCTGTCTCTGTTCGAGGCCCTAGGAATACTGGTTCAGTTGTTAAGAAAAGAAAGTCCATAGGCCTCCTAGCCCCTCCAAGGTGTCGGTCGTCAATTCTGGTTGTGTCTTGAAGAGGAAAAAGATTGCTTCCTCCGTCCTTGAATCCACTAGGACCCCCTCTCATTTTGCTTCTCTCCAGAAAGGGGGTCGTGGTTCGGGGGATGATTTTTCTGCCCGCAAGGATGAGGAGGTAAACCGAGTTCTTGAGATAAGTAAAAAGGAAGTTTCTCGTCCTCTGGATGACCATGAGAAAAATCTTGTTGCTTCTTATGGCTTGTCTCACTCTGTCAGCCTTTCAATTGATGATTTGTGTGTTATTGAGAACAATATGCTTCAGCTAGGTGTTTGGTTGTGGAAGAATCCAAAGGGTACTAAGACCTTGGAGTATGATTTGTCAGTAGAGGATCAAGTTGCAGCCCGGGCTCGAGATCACAAGTTTATTGGTTCTTCTGTTGTGGTTGGGACTTCAGGATCTTCTGTTGTTCCTTCTGCGTTTCGCCCTACTTCTACTGTCCTTTGTGAGACCTTCTAGCCTTTTGAGGCTGATGTGTAGGACAATGCTCGCAATCTCATTGGTGCCTGTCATGGGCGGTTGGCTAACATAACTCTTATGTCCGTGCGACAACCACGCCGTCATATTGATGATTGCTTCCAACATCTTATGGAGGGGATGACACATCTTACTTACGCTGTCGTCATGGGGTCAGATTGTAAGGCATCTCGTGACCAGGTTGTGCATGTCGAGCGAAAACTATTAGGGCACATTCTGGTCCTTTCCCATGTTTTCTTGGATTTGTTGAAGGCGCAGTGCGCGGAGCATGAAAGGGTCGCGGATTTTGCGCGAGTGTTTTTGAGGGAACTCGAGGCTACGCGTGATGCATTTGCTTCTGACCTCAAGACATCCGAGGTGGAATTGGGCAGGTTGCGTTCCCGTCTGGATGTTGCTGAGAAAGAGTTTTCGATCGAAAACACGAATGTGACGAGGCTGTTTGTTCAGCCGAATAATGTTCTGCCAAGCTCAAGGCTGCTACTGTTCGCATTGCTTAATTGAATTCCAAGTTTTTAGAGACCAAATCAGCGGTCTCTGCTAAACTTGCTGATGTTGACGAAGAGTTAGCGTCAACCCAAGCTAAGCTGTTGACTGTTACTGAGAAGCTAAAGGCAGCGGAGGCGACAACTTTTAGGAGAGTTGTCGAGGGTCGCCATGATTTCCTGGATTTCTTGGAAACGCAAGGTTTGGACATGTCCCCATACCGTTGTTTGCTGAGCAGGAATTTGATGATGTCGAGGAAGTTGTTCCGGATTCAATGGGTGATCCAGATGTCGAGGAACCTTCTGATCCTATGCTGTTTGAAGACGCTGCTCACGACACTGATTTCCCTTCTTCGTTATCATTTTCTTCTTCTTTCCTGTAAACTCTTTTTTAGGAGATAAATCGAAAGTTTATTATTTCGCATTTTTACGTCCCGTATGTCTAGCTTGTTTGCTTTTATTTATGACAACTCTGGGAGATTTTCGATTTGTTTGTCCGAATTTTTATGGGTGGCTTCGATACTCAACGTTCTAGTCGTATAGAAGTTATAGTTTACGGAATCTTGTTTTTCATTTGGATTATGATGTCACACATTACAATCAAGGTAAAAGTCTGGTTATTATTTCCTGGTACTTTATTACCTCGTGGTTGATTAGGCCATAAGTTATTGTTTTATGTTCAACTCGTTCATCCAACACATGTATTTGTTTTTGCTCGATACTCTAGCCATGTTGAGTATTTTCTCGAGTTGGTTTTTTTAATTCAACTTTTTGTCCTTATTAAATTTTTGTTGTTTCGAAATTGAGAGCAAAAGACTTTATTGATAATATCTTTTCAAGTGTTCTACATTCCATGGTCGAAGTATCATTTCGCCCTCTTTGTCTACCAACCAGTATGTTCCTGGTCTGTTGATTTTTGTTACTTGGTATGATCCTTCCTAGTTAAGGTTCAGCTTGCCCAGGCAGGGCTCTTTTGTGTTTAGTTGAATTTTTCGTAACACCCAGTCTCTGATGTTAAAAGTTCGGATTCATACCTTCTTGTTGTAATACCCTACCATGCATTGTTGTTAGGCTGTTGTTTTAATCGAGGTTGCTTCTCATTTTTCTTTGAGGAGATCCAACCCAACTCTTAATGTTTTGACATTGTCTTCAGCGTGGAATTCTTCAGTTATAAATGTTGGCATTCCGATCTCCACGAGTATCATTGCTTTTGACCCGTAAGCGAGGGCGAAAGGTGTTTCTCCTGACGGAGTTCGTTTTGTTGTTCTGTACGCCCAAAGTACACCAGGTATCTCGAACGTCCATAGTCCTTTTGCTACCTCAAGTCTTCTTTTGATTGCTTCCTGATTGACCAGTTAGTGACCTTGGCTTGTTCGTTTGCTTGCGAATGAGCTAGCGCGGAGAAATGTTGCTGGATATCCAAGATCTCACATAACTCCCTGACCTTTTACCTTCAAACTGTCTCCCATTATCTGTGATGATTACTCTTGGGATCCCGAATCTGCATATGATGTCTCTCCAAAAACATTTCTCTACTTGTGTTTCCCATATCTTTGTGAGATGCTCTACTTCTACCCATTTGGTGAAGTAGTCTATTGTGACAAGGAGAAACTTTTTTTTATTGGACACTTGGAGTGGTCCTACGATGTCCATTCCCCATTGTGCGAATGGCCAGGGACTACTCATTGGGATCAAATTTTGTCCCGGCATGTGAGTGCACTACACCAAAAATGGCCATTAGGAACGGTTTTAAACCGTGGGGGTAACCCATTGGCACGGCTTAGAACCGTGGGCTGTAGGGGCGTCGCTAAATCCTCAGTAACGGCTAAAAACCGTGGCAAAATATATGTTAGCCACAGTTTTAAGCCGTGGCCAGGAATAGCCACGGCTTAAAACCGTGGCAAGTCCTAGCCACGGTTATAAGCCGTTGCAAAGGTTTTAGCCACGGTTTTAAGCCGTGGCAAGTCCTAGCCACGGTTATAAGCCGTGGCAAGTCATGGCCACAGCTCTGAGCCGTTGCAATAGTTAGCCACGGTTTTAAGCCGTGGCAAATTTTATTTATTTTTTTTGCTATCAAATGACTTTTTATTACATCTTATAAGTTTTATTTCTAGAAAATAAAAATTTTAATGTGCCAAACTTAAACGAATAGAGGCAAAGTAAGGTAATTAATAAGATTATACAATTACATCAAATGTGCCAAACTTTGTTTCATGTTGTGCACGTTTTTTCATTTGTCAGTTGACCAGATTATACAATTACATCAAATGGTCAAAGAATATGCAATACATTTATTCTCATGGACTTGCCCGAAGAGAAAGCTTGAAAGCACCCATGCAGTTGAATGCAATAGCAAGAGCATGATAGCACACCGCAGTTTGAATATGCTCCACACCTAAAAGGCGTTCATTCTTTTTTAATGCTTCTTGCAAGTAACGAAGTGCAATATTCATCTTTCCAATATCCTGATACATCATTGCAACATTAATGAATGCATCAAGTAAACCCAAATTAGACAGCATTTAGATCCAAACACATAGTTACATGTTAAAGGGAAGCTATTTATGTTCACTGGGACCAATCAGTGTTGAATACAGCTACATTATAGTGATGTCTTCCAGTCGTGATTCTTGAAAGATTAACCAAAACTATACAACAAGAAACCTTTTAGCAAAGTAGAGTTGGTTCAAGCCCATAGGTCTGGTTTCAGTGCCCACAGCACTGATTTCGTGACAGTGTTTTCCGATTATACATGGCATGACAGTGTTTTCAAATTATACCTGGCATTAGTAGTAAGCTGTTCTGGCTATCTAGATAATCATAAACCAATTTGTGTCATTACTTGCTACAGTGCCGAAAAACTAAAAGCAGGTATTGCAGCTAACCATCTTTTTTTTAAAATATGTAAAAGATCAGAAAAGTAGAACATTACCTGTTCAATAAGCTCTGAGTAGTCTTTAGGAAACTGCACGTCAAACCCCACTGAATTGCTATCATCTCTTGAAACTGAGTGAGTAATACAAATACGGCTTCTAGACAGTTTTTGCGTCGAGAATCTTGTGCTACTCAAATTTCTACTGCTCTATACATGAAAGTTTGACTGAATGAGATCTAACAAATTAGGCAATCAGATCAGACTTTCACATGATCTTTCAAATAGAACTCTAAATTACATATCTTCGCAAATTTTTTTTTTTTTTTAAATTCTCAACACCATGCCTCCACTCTGCTTGATATGTGTTAGATCCACTCTCTCTAACAGTTTAAGCTTTTAGAGTATACAAGGATTACACTAACAATTTCGCATACCGGTGCAAATGAACACACTAGTGATACTGTATCTTGGAAATGAAAATTGCTTCAAGTTCACATCATTACAGTGAGAAATACCATCTACGAAATCAACTCAAGGATTATTGAAACCTCTCAACCATAATACTCAATAATCTAAAAGTCATAAACTTAATATATTCTTAAAACCTACTCTCCTAGTGAATTAATTATTGAATTACTGAATCCACCACCCTGCACACATCTCCATTTCCTCTTCATGTTATGCTTCTTTGCCTTCTTTCATTAATTTTTCATCGTTCACTACTTTCTAATACATAAACGAAATTGTACTTCTACTACACATTCATTCATAAATTTAGGCAAGCGTTGTTCTATAACGAACATCGTTGATTTTTTTCCCTAATGGGCTTCTTTCCAAATCGAAATTGTCTTAACCATGTAACTACACAGCTAGAATTCATAGGGAGTGAGACCTCCAACACATGTTTTATAGGTAGATAGGTAAATTACATTGTAGGAATCAAAATAACTCTCATTAAGTACATAATTAGAAACAATTTGTGAAACTAAATTCTTGGAACTAACAAGTAAAGCATAATTTCAAAAAACAAAAAATCTGAATTGTGCTAAGAGATTTGCTTACCTGGTGAAGCTGAGGCTGATGCAGAGTAGATAGGGAGATAGGAACCTTTGAAACACTTGAGGTAACAAAAGGCCCCATCTTTTGACAATTCAACCTATATTTGGCAATTGAAAATGGATTAAAATGTTGAACAAATAAAATTACTAGTAGAAAGTTCAAATTTAAAAATAAAACACACGTCCTATTATAAACTTCCCTTACTTCATAAGAGAAAACTTTATCGTTTTTAAGTTCTAAATATAGAAAATCATCAGTGCTACACTAAATAGATGGAGAGAAAAACAACGTTAACAAATATATACCCTCTATTATGGGGGAAAAAACTAAGTAAAAGTTTAAGAATGAAATATGTACCAGCAACACAGATATTTCAGAACCTGGACAAAGTGTTGAACTAATCCTAATCTAGAATATTAGCCAAACAATTCAACTTCAATTTGATAGAAACAAGACAAAAATAACTATGAGCAAAGGCTATTGACTTATCAAATGCAATAGCAGGAGGTATACTAACAGATGGTGTCGGCTTTGAACTATTAGCTGCTGTCTCATAGATGAGATGTCGAAGGCATTCTTCTGCATTATCATTCAGCAATGCATATGAACATGAAATATCTTGTCACCTAAGGCCTTATGTGGAATAGGCTTCCCACTAGAGATGTTATAGCTAAAGGGCATATGAACGTGGAGAGTAATGCTCTTTGCAATAGGGAAGAGAAGTTTGTGATCACCATTTCTTCTTATCTCCTTTTTCTCTTGACATACAGAAATTATTTATGGGTTCAATTGGGGTGGAGTTGGTGCTCCCCTATGATCTCAAATGTAGTTGGTAAAGCAAGAATTATCAAGCTTTCTTTAAGGGTCTTCCAAGCTCCCTTATGCCATGAGTTGGAATATTGGATGGGGAGAAACAAAAGGATACTGAAAAATGAGCAAGTGATGTCAGAGAGGTAAAGATGGAAATGTTTCCAACCATTTAGCATTGGGCTCTATAGAAGAATTATTCTCATACTCTGCCCAAAGTTCTTGTATCTCCTCAGCTGCAGATAACAAAATATCTGTTAGAGATGATAATGCTTCAATTGAAAAAGTAAATTGAAAGAGATTCAGATGAAAAATATCAACTATTACCCCTTAATCCTCCACCAAGAAATTCGCACATCTCATTTAAGGCAGCTTGTTCACGCCTACTTTTTTCTTGTTTAGGCACGCCATCAGCCGGAGTGATATCTCCAACAATAGCTGTGAAAGTGAAAAGTTGTGTATCAATGAAGAAAACTAAAAACATATAATGGTCATTTCCATTCAAATATACTGAATGTAACAGGAATTTTACACACCTAAAAAATAAAATTTTAATAAATGAAACTAATAAAATAAAAAATTAATGATGATGATGATTTCTTTAAAGAAAATTGGGATCCAGTGACAACTAGTTCTTGCCTACAACTCAAGTTTGAGGATCCTTATGAATGAAGTAAGAGCTGAACTTCGGTAGATGTATCCTCATAAGAGAGATGGTGACCACAAAAAAAAAACACATCCTGATGTTTTTCTCTATTAAATGCCTTTTATAAAAATCAACGATCAAAACCATTAACTTTATAAATCACCCCAAAATCATAGTTCCCCACAGGAAATTTCTGGTGCACTTCTCAATTCTACCTGCTATTGCAGCCAAACAACACACGGACTTCATAGGGATAGGAATGCTAGAGATGCAACAACAATAACATAACACAAAAAAGGTACCTTATGTGTGACATAGGGTCTAAACTAAATGAGAAAAGTTCATACCTTCTTAAGAATTCGACCAACTTCACTGAAATCACCAGGAGCTATTCTTTTTGTTGAAGCGAGCTTTGTAAGCTCTGACACAGCCTCCTTTCTTTTAGACCATTTTGTAGCTTTCTGAAATTGTAAAAGAGTATTCAACATATCAAACATTATAAAAATCACGATCTAACTTTTCATATGACTTCAGATCAAGTTGAAAGTATGATGAGAGAGCTATCAAATGTCTCGAAACTACAGAGGAACGACACTAACCACTCCATCCCAAAAGCCTGACTTTTCCAAAGGATTCAGAATGTCCACGAGATCAACAAGTTCATACTCATCTATTTCCTAGGGAACTGACAGAAAAAGGCTCGAATGAATTACGAAAAAAAAGTAGGTTTTTCAAATTTTCATTAATATTTTTGTATTAACCAAACCAATAATGTTCATTATTGGTTCATCAAACCTAAGAAACACTATGCATCTTAAATTTGGTTCTCAACGTTGAAATCCTCATAATATTACATGATATTCTTTCCTACCAACACCCATGTGGGCCTCTTACCTCATTGCTCCCCCTTCCTCAACAAGTTATCTCAAGACAATGGCCTCCCTCAACAAGTTACTTTCTTTCTTTCTAAATCTTCCAGCTAGTTTCCCCAAAATGAAATAAAATAAGTCAAAGAAGTTGTGAGCAAACCAAAATTTAAGGTTGCCATTAAAACCTGGAAAAGCAAAACAAGAAATGCACCCAAGATGAAGAATTCTACATTGAGGTAGGAGCTCATATGAAGCATTAGACAAGCAAGGAAAGAAATGATTATATGCAATACATGTGCTGGAATCCATGTCACATGACCAATTGCATCCATAGCAGCCTGGTGGAACCCTTCCACAGAAGCAAACCACTGCTCAGTTGCCCTAAATATTGTCGGCTTCTTGGTTCTCTAGTCATATGGATACTTATGTTCTGCAAAAGAGAACACTTAGTAGGATATTTTCATAAACTACACTAAAGATATGAAATGGAATGCCTACATTATTACTTGAACAATATTTAAAGAGGGAATAAACTCACTATATGGTTCTTCCATAATGATTGACAGTTTCTCATCCAAGTATTTAACAACAGCAACATTACCATCTCCTAGAACATCTAAACCACTGAATCTTCCAGCCTCTTCAGTGAACTTTCCATCATCATCTACAGGAGAAAATATGGGAGACTGTATTTCAGGCCAGTCACATAATCCTCCTGACCATGACCAGGGGCTGTATGAACTAATCCAGTTCCAGACTCTGTTGTAATGTAGTCTCCTCCAATAACAACAGAGCACTCCTTGTTATCTATTGGATGAATGTATCTGATGCCATGAAGAGGCATGCATGTTAGAGATCCAAAACAATGCAGATTCCTAGTTTATCTTGAAATTTCAGCTGTACAAATTCCATGAAAGGAGCAAGAACAGAGAAACTTTTAATTGTCAGACCTGCAATTTTCAAGATCTGAACCAGACAGTAATTTTTTTATTGCGAGTTTCACGCCCCATTTTGATTCCAGTGTGGGAACAAGATCTGCTGCCACAATGAGGAAAAGCTTCCTTTGATCATTTTTCAAAACATTGCCAATACTTCTTTTTCCATTTCCTGATGAAGCGGAAACTTCTTCAGAGAGTGACATCACTTCAGTCACAGCATATTGAAGATTTGCACTCACTGCAACAGTTGCATGATAAAAATGTTACATCCTGCACAACAAATTGTTCACTTAATGTTTTTTTTTCTTTTTTTAAAGGTAAAAATTATATTAAAACTTGACTGTAAAAAGTTACAATCCCGATCTTAAAAAGATTAAGGTCCTAAACATCAATATTTCCCAATCCACATGATAGCAATAGGATGCTAAGGGCTATTACTTGTGGAAAGTATTACCTGTTTGCTTATGCGTATGTCATCTTAACTCATTTTTTGGTCTTAATGGTAGGCTCACCTCGCCGCCGGTAGATGTATTTGTTCTTTTTCTCTAAATGATTGAACATAACCTGCATCCAATCTCACAAATCAATGAATATGTTTATGAAATATCTAAGAACTTCAATACTTCACATTGCTGCATCAAAGGTAAAGTTGATGGCCATTTTGAACTTCTTTAGCAGGTATGTTCCACAATCAGGGTTGATGGTCACCCTCAGACTTGAATAAGATAAACAAAAGAAAATGGTCATACATGAAATTCTTGCACATGCTTGTTTCTTCAAAGCCAAAGATAAGGAGATAAGTAGTAAACGATGAAAGGAAATAAAATCAAAGCCTTAGCATTAACAAGGTAAAAACTTACACAAGAAACTTGAAACTCAGCTAAGTTCTGAAGAATCTCTGCTTTTATCTCACCGCCCTCTATCTCATATGAATCCAACTCACCAAGCTTTCCACCAGTTTCAGCTTCTCTTGATAATCTACATCAAGCAAGCATCAGATAATGACAATGTACAGACAAATCCATGCTAAAAGTACCACTAAGGAAAAATACCTCCGGAGATAAAACAGTTGCCATTGTTGGTATGAACGCTACAACTGACTGGAACTTGTTAAAAACAATCCTCAAAGCATCATACTCAACGTTCTTCAAGACATCATCTGCCAGAACAAAAACCTAAAAGTGAAAGAACATGTTATGAATCATAATCATGACATAGAGAGAGCATTGTTTGTTGATACATAATCATTGCCATTAATAGAGATATTACTTTTTCTTGATAAAATAGAAGAAATTAAAGAGAGCAGAGGAACCTATGTTTCTAAATGGATGCTTGTCTGATAGAATCCATCTGGATATAAATGGGTCAGATGTTATCCAACAACACTGTCAATGGATTCAGAAGTAAATCAGATCATATCCCCGATACAGTAATTTATATAGCACACATTAAGGACGACCACAACATGTATAGGTTCAGCGACGACAATATTAAGTTCTTCAATTTAAAGAGGCAATCAAGACTTTTCTGAAAAACACAAAATTCTACAACATATCATACTAAGATTGTGTTGCTTCTATTCATCCATGGACTCCACAAAATAGCACAAGAGAAGCGTATAAAAGATTCCCAACTCTAAGCCTTGAACTTCCACAATCTAAGAACACCCCCCATATCTCAAACAAAGATTAAATAGGCCCTGAGCATAAACATTCAGATTAAATAGTCCCTGACACTTATATAATTCCAAAACCTCAAGACATAGACAATTATCCAGGACAGTTTGGATGGTTTTCTCATTGATTAAAGCATTTGTAAGAACAAGAGTCTTAAGGGATCATAGACCAGTGAAAGTATTAGAAAATATTAACGTAGAACCTGATAATTTCAACGTCACTATTGATAAACAACCCAACAAATAATCAGATGGGAATTGAAAATATCCATATGACTCTGAGAAATCCAGATCCTCCTGAGTAAAAAGAACCATCAGAAGCCGGTTATTAGAAATGCTATCAACAACTGAAATTCAACCAAAGACCTACTTAATTTACTCAAAGCTTCAATATGCAACAGATTCCAATTGCAAAGATTACAAGACTGCAATTTCTTTTTTGAGCAATTTTTCATACAACCACTGATACTTACATTATGCTTACTAGTTTTTGGTTTACATAATTATGAAAAGAAAAGGAATAAGTCAAGAACTTGGTTAACACACACGTGGCCTTGATGTATTGATTTGTGTACATCTAGTACCTGGTAATATCATACACTAACAAAGCACCGGCTGCTCCTCTATTAGATTAAAGGGGCAAAATACAAAAACCCATTGGTAACAAATAATTCCCAAAGTAAAATTTGTCATACATTTGTTCACAACAGTGAGAAAAGGTAAATAACCTCAACTGAACTAGATTGACGGCACCATTTCTTACAGAATAAACAAAACATTTCTTGGGAGAACATTTGAACATAAAACAAATTAAGCCTTGGGTAAAAAACAATGATAATGTGCATTAGAGTGGTGACTCAAGTGAAAGATTAAACTAGAACAAAAAATAACCAAAAATATATTAAAAAAAAAAGAACTAATTCCAAACACAACAAATCTTACCTTTCCATGATTCTTCCTAAGATCTAAAAACTCACAGATATATGCATGCCATGGCTCCAAATACACAGCAAATTCACCTAAACATATCATGAACAAAACAAGAGCTAATAAGGCAAACACTGCAAACAAACTGAATTTTACTACATATCAAAAGCAAAGAAAAGCACCACATTACCTTTCATCTTGCCTCCCCCTTGATCAACATAACGAGCAGTGTCATTGAAGACACGTAGCATTGGTACAATACCATTAGAAGTTCCATTGGAACCACGAATTTTTTTTATTTTTTTTATGTTTTAAATGAGCAGGGATTTGAAGAACCTTGTTTGAAGTCATTCACAATTTCCCCATTTATTAGTGAAAATGGACCAAACATTCATCATAAACCTAAATGTAACAGAACAATTGAGATTGCAAATGGGTATTACCTCTGGTCGAGATCGAGTTCAAAACTCAGCACGAGGTCGAACCACAGCTCGAGGTCGACGTCGCAAGTCAGCACGATGCTAGAGTTTTCGATCGATTTCTCTGATTTCTGATTTCTCTGCAATCAACAACAAAACAAAATCAGTGATTTCGATTCTCCCCTCGAGCTTTTGAGCCAAAAACATATATGCGATTTTCTTACAAAACCATTTCTCACCGCAAGGTCGAGGTCGATGGCTAGAGATTTCTCTGATTTCTGATTTCACCGCAATCAACACAAAAATAGATATGTGATTTCGATTCTCCCCTCGAGCTTTTTCAGCCAAAATGATTTTCTTACAAAACCCTAAACCTCTTAAATGAAAATGGAAATGAGCCAAAATGGAGGTGGGAGAGCCAAAATGGAGGCGGGAGCGCCAAATGTTTTCGCCAGACCGCGAAATTTCTTTCGCCCGTGTGAAATCCACTCGAGTTCTTCAACGGTTTTGATGTTTTTAGCAACGGTTTTAGAACGTTGGAAAATATAGCTACGGTAAAAAACCGTGGCTATATTGGCCAACGGTCTAAAACTGTGGCTACAATGGCCAACGGTCTAAAATCGTGGGCCTTTTCCACGGTTTTTATTTTTTAGCCACGGTTTTAGACCGTTGGCCATTGTAGCCACGGTTTTTAGCCGTGGCAAATAAACCAACGGCTTAGAGCCGTGGCCACCTCCCCGTAGCTAAACAAGCCTTTTGGTGTAGTGGTGTATGGGGCGAATATTTGGCACTTATCGCATTTACGAACAAGCTTTTAAGCATCTACTTGCATCATTGGCCAATAATAACCTAATGTGATAGTTTTGTGGGTCAATGTTCTTCCTCCTGGATGATTTTCACATGTGTTGTGGCGTATTTCCTGCAGGATGTATTCGACATCTCCTGGTGCAAGGCATCTTAGTAATGGGCTCGTGGCAGACCTCCTGTACAATTTGTCATTGATCATTGTGTATCTTGCTGCCTGATTTCGTAGTTTCTTGGCTTCCATCTTATCTATTGGGAGTTCTTCTTATAATATATAAGCCAGGATTGGGGTTGTCCAGTTGTTTTTTGGTTTAAGGTGCATGCTTCTTCTGATTGATTTTCGAGTATGGAGCTTCTTTGTGTCATGACAAGTGGGTTGTCATTATTTTTCATTGTTGAGGCTTCTTTTGTTAGTTCGTTGGCTTTTTTGTTCTCTGTTCGTACGCATTGTTGAATAGTAGCATTTCAGAAGCCTTCTATTAGCTCTATAGTTTTCTGGTGGTAGGCTTTCATTCAGGTGTGTTTTACTTGAAACTCGATGTTTAGTCAATTCACCAGCTTGGAATCAGTAAAGACACTAATGTCTTTTATTCCCAGGTGTTTTGCTAACTACAACCCTGCTATCACAGCTCCATACTCGGCTTCATTATTGGAGGCTTTAAAACAAAATTTTATCGCCTTTTCTAATGCGATGTCATCCAAGCTGTATAAGACTAATCCAACTCCGATTCCTACCTCGTTGGATGCCCCATCACAAAGGAGGATCCATCCTTCAGAGATTGGTTTAGGTTGTTCTGTTCTGCTTTCCTTATCCTCGTATTGGTTCTTGCTTCCTGTGAACTCGGCGATGAAATTCGCTAATGCCTGAGCTTTGATAGCGATTTTAGGGGCATAGTTGATGTCAAATTGTCCAAGCTCTATCGCTTACTTTACCATTCTTCCCGATAGGCCCGGTTTGTGTAATACCGACTGAAGCGGCTCTTCGGTTATAACCGTGATCGGGTGTGCTTGAAAGTATGGTCGCAATTTTCTTGATGACACGATTAGAGCGAGCGCCAATTTTTTAGGGATGAATAGTTGATCTCTGCATCTGCGAGTGTTTTGTTGATGTAGTACATTGGTTTTTGCACCCCCTTTTCTTCTCATATCAGTGTTGAACTCACTACGTGGTTGGACACAGATAGGTACAGATACACTGCTTCTCCTGTGTTTGGTTTTGTTAGTAGCTTCGTGTTTCCCATGTATGTCTTAGGGCTTTGAAAGGCTCTCTCACATTCGTCATTCCATTCGAATGTCTTGTTCCCTTTCAAGATTTTGAAAAAAGGCATACACTTGTCTGATGATCTGAAGATAAATCTATTCAGAGCTGTTATCCTCTCGTTAAGACTTTGAACCCCTTTTATGTTTGTCGGCGATTGCATGTTGAGAAGCGCTTGTATCTTCTTTGGATTGTCTTCAATTCCTCGTTGGTTGACCATGTACCGAGAAACTTCTCAGACTCCACTCCGAAGGTGCATTTCTCTGGGTTCAGCTTCATCCTATACTTTCAAAGCTAGGAGAAAGCATGTTCGAGATCCGCAACGTGGTCTATTCTGTGTGAGTTTTTGATGAGCATATCGTTGATGTAAACCTCCATCGTTTTGTCGATTTGATTATTAATCATCTTGTTTACTAGCCATTGATACGTTGCTCCCAGTTTCTTTAATTCGAACGACATTACTCGATAACAGTATGTACCCCTTTCCGTTATGAAAGATGCTTATTCTTGGTCGGGGGGTACATTTGTATCTGACTATACCCAGAGTACACGTCCATGAAGCTCAACATTTCGTGTCCGGCAGTTGCGTCCACTATTTGATCTATTCATGGAAGTGAAAAGTTGTCTTTGGGACAGGCTTAATTTAGGTCGGTGTAATCTACACACACCCTCCATTACTCATTTTTCTTCTTTACTATTACCTTGTTTGCCAACCAATCCGAGTAATGATATTTTCTTATCATTCCTACGCTGAGCAGTCGGTGCACATCTACGTTTATTGTCGAATTGCGTTCCAGAGCCACGGACCTTCTTTTTTGTCGAACTGGTTTCATATCTGGATTCACTTGCAATTTGTGGGAGATGATGGATGGATCTATTCCCACCATATCCTTCATTGTCCATGCGAAAATATTTTGGTTATCTTTCAACAATTGGATCAATTCCTTGGCGAGTTTGGGTTGGATCTTTGTGCTGATTCAGACTGCCTTTTCTGCTTCGTTGTCTAAGTAGACCTCGACCGTTTCTTCTTTCGATTGCTCGGTGTTGGGTCGATCTCATGTACAGGTTGGAATCATATTGTCGTTCGGAGAGTTCGAACTCGTTTCATCAAGTTGTTGTGAAGACTCTTCCAATTGTTGCGATATTTGCTATTTATGGGGAGTCTTTATTGTAGTAAAATGACACTTTCAGGCCATTGGTTGGTCTCCTTTTATTCTTCCGATGCCATTGTCGGTATGGTACTTCACACAATGGTGCATAGTGGAGGAGACTGCGCTCATCTTATGTATCCATGGTCTCCCGAGTAGTATGTTGTACGTAGCAGGAGCGTCGATGATGATAAAGTCTGTCATTAATACTCGCTTCTTTCCTAGCTTTCCCGCTTAACCTAGTAGTTGAATCATTCCCAATGGGTGATATTGCTCCCCACTGAAACCTACCATAGACTGATCGTTTGGTGAGAGCATCTCAGTGGTGAACCCCTCTTTCGAAAAGCTGTTAAGTATGAGAGGTTGGCCGTAATGCTGGTGTCGACTAATACTCTTTTGATTTCCCATTTAGCTATCATGACCGAAATCACTAAAGCATCATTGTGTGGGAAATTAACCTTGTCAACATCTTCGTTTGAGAAGGTTAGGGTCCTTTGCATTGTTTTTGCACACTGTGCGGATGGTTCTTGGAATCTGATCTCTGTGCGTAAGTCTCTAACTATACACTTTCTGGATCGATTGGATTGTTCATTTTTCCGCCCGTGTTGTGCAAGACATAGATTGTTTCCTTTGCTTATTCTTTTGAAATGATTGTTTCGCCCTTGAGTTCGACGAATTCTCTAAGTTGTCATTATCTGATATGGTGTTCAATCTCATTCTTTAGGATGCGACCATCTTTGGTATCGTAGTCGTAATCGTTGTGGAAGAGGCAATATCTGCTCTTGCTCCGCTTCTCCGATCTCTTCTCATCTTCGACTGCCATTTGACATCTTCTCTTCCTCCCATAACTTCAAGAATATCACTCCTACTCGCTATCAGAGTCGAGAATGTTCTCCCGTATTTGGGGTTCTTCAGTTGTAGACTTTTGGACTTTCCCTGATTGCACTTGGAACTATTGTAAGTTCAATGTCTCTTAAGCTGGGTGATTTCTTCTCGAAAGTTGTTGCCCTGCAGGTCTCGGATGGTCCTGTCTATCATCTCGATCGCGTTATTCATCTGAGCCATAAGCATCTCCACTCGGGATCTAAGAGGATTCCCCATGATGTTAGAGATGTTTGAACCGTTACCTCTTGGAGCTCTCTTCCAGTAGGTACGATTGTTTCGATGGTCTTCTTTGGATTAGTATTGGGTAGCATGTCGTGTCTTTCATCGTCAGATTGAAGATTTGTGGAGTATTCCATTGATCTTCTATCAAGTTGTGTAAGCTTTGTTACTATGAATCTTATTCTTGAAAGGAAAACTCGTCGTTCCCCACGGACGGCGCCAAGCTGATGCGTCCAAAAATAGTTCTCATGTGAGTTTGACTTGTAAAACAATTGTTAGACTACCAAGGACCACCTTTTTGGTGGTCGAAGACACTCCGATGCTTAAGTCAATAACTCTGTTGGAAGAATGAAGTAAATTTGGACAAAACCCAGTTAAAGTTACATACCTGTGTCGAATGTTCTCTTTACCTTTTATAATGGTTGTAGTTAACTCTCTGCGTGACTTAAGCATGTGAGGCATGACGGAAGGAGATGTTTCTTGTAACAGTCTCCTCCTTAAAAAAGATGCGCTCGGGAAGGCGTAACTCCCTCCATGGCTCTTTTTGGGGCAGCGTTCTTCTTCTTTATGAGAGAACTCGTATCGGCCCTGGATCCAGACCCTAATTCGGTTGGGCTTGGATTTAGGCTCTATTTACGTTTCCTCATGGACGGGCCTCGTCTGGACTTCAATAGTTAGCTTTATTTTTCTTGAGCTTTACAAGCTGGCCCAATAGATAGACTCTATATCCTCGAGATGAGTCTCTACGCCACGTGTACAATTATGATGATCGGTCTATTTTGATGTATCATCATATTCCTTAACCAAGAATAATGAGGATTGTATCGAAGAGCACTGAAGAGAAAAAAGTTGTGGTCAATACTAAGTTATTGAATTGTGGTTTATTTTTGTTTTGATATGTTGCCCGCATCAAAGACTGTTTTTCATTTTATTTAGTTTTCTATCTCTAGAGTTTAAAAAGATATTGTGGGGCTAAAAATTACCAAGTATCAAAATTTGTAGAACAGATGAGTGAACTCTCCTAATCTATGTTGAAGTTTGCCTCAACATTGAAAGAGTTTGATTTATATGTGGATTTATTTAATAAATCTAGACCACGTTTAGTTTTGGTGTTCAATCTATAAGCATTTCATTAGAAATTAGAAGATAAATTTCTATGCATCACAAACCTACTGATGCAAATTTTATTAACCCAAATTAATAGGCTAATTTAATTTGATTGTCATACCGGAAGTGCACGATTGTCTAACTGGTAGACAATGGCAAATACGGGTCGATTCCACGAGGATTGAAAACACAACTGAAAACGACAATCTATTTAAACCAATTTGAAAGGGGGTTACAACAATCAAAAAATTTAAAACTAATAGAAGGCTGAAAAATAATTAAAAATTGAGTTTGACAATCAAACAGAGAAATGCTAAGGCTTTCGAATCATGCATCGGGTTCATAAAATTATACTAATGTAAATTATTGTCTTCTAGCAATGTAGTGGATTGATTTTAGCAAAGATGCAAATCCCTAGCATTAATTATCTATTTAAGGCACAACTAATCACAGGTTTAACTAATATTAATAAAACATGCTTAACAAAAACATAGAAGAATTCTAACTACCATGGATGCGTGTTATACATGGTGAAAGTAATATGCGTTTATTCACAAATCAACTCAATGTTCAACCATACACAATGCATCGAATGACAATAAAAAAATTGAGATTATTCTACTAAGCTTGAGGAATCATCTAGCCTTAGCGGAGGGTTTAGAAGATCATGATGGTGATGACTGCGGCGATTGCACGGGTGAATCCATGTCACAAATGCGATTCGACAAAGGTCGCTTTATGGTGGTACAAACTAACTCTCAGGTGCAAATAGCAACAGATTTAAAATTTTGTTTCTTCCCTCATTTTTTCATTCTTCTTCTTTGTTACTGCTCATTTTCTTCATTGTTTTGCTACGATCTCCTGCGTGGTTGTGTGATTGTGGCTATGAAGGAGAGAGAGGCCAAAGATGGAGGTGAGATTGTGAAGAGAGGGAGGACGAGATGGTTTTGAGTTGGCGAAATGGTAGAAGAGCAGGGTGACGAGAGGGGTAGTGTAGCACCTCATAATTTTATACTTATGAAATTTTTATAATATTTCTTTTGAGTATTTATCTTTTTGAAGTTATGGGCATATGCATGAGCTACTTGTTTGTCAATGTGATGTGTGGTTTGTTTCTTAAAGACGGTTAACAGAAAATCTATTCTGGAACGGTTTACTATTTGGACTCTAGTGTTGTTTCATTCGGAAAATTGTTTGCTTACTGTAAAATTAATTACCTACTTATCCCCCTCTACCGAATCTCGGGACGAGATTATTTTGAGGTGTATGTATTGTAACACTTGTACTTTTTCACTGACCTTAATAAATATTTTTGTACACAAAGTGTTCCAATTTATTATTTTTGTGTTCCTATTTAAGTATTATGGATATACACAGCTGCATCATGTCTGTACCATTTAAATTGTTCCTGTCGTGCCTTGGTTTTTGGACAATCTATTAATTTAGGTTGATTAAAAATCAAGGCGTGACAGTTTGGCATCAGAGCATTTGGTTAGCCTAGGCTGGGGTAGAGTCTAGGTGATCCTCGAAATGTGGATATGGGTGAGTAAGAGTATAAATGTCTAGAGATACAGTGACAAGGGTGAACCTTGAACCTTTAGAATTGTTTCTTTTTCTTTAAATTGTTCTTGTCATGCCTTGGTTTTTGGGCAATCTATTAATTTAGGTTGATTAAAATTCGGGGCGTGACAGGTGGTGATGGTGTTGTGATGTGACTTGTTTCACTGTGAAATGGCATGACAATAGGGAGCAACATAGAATGGAGAATTGAAGATTCGCGGTGGTTTTCGGCAGCAAGGTGGAAAAGGAAGGGCTGACGACGGAGAGATGGATGTGTCTGGCTCTATTTTACTCTGAAGTTGCAGGGAGAGAAGTGGCGATATGGTAGCAAATGAAGAAGAAGGGATGAGTCTGTTAGTGATGGCTTAAGGAAGACGAGAGAGAGATGATAAGATGGAGGTGGTGCTAGATTATTAGTTGGATGCCATGGAGAGAGATGGAGAAAAGGGCGTGAAGGAGAGGATGATCTCTGAGATCGTGATGAGGTGATGTGGCATTGTGGTTGCGATAGCTGACAACAACACTGGTCTGTGGCTGGTGAAGCGATCATCAAGGCGAGATGGTCTGGTGATCTCTCTAGCGAGCGAGAGATATCCGGTAATGAAGAAGAAGAAGAAGGGGGACTGAAAGCTCTTTCTGGCGAGCGAGAAATAGGGGTTGTAAGGTGGTTGTGGAGTCGGTGTGTCTGGTAGCTGTTAGTCGTGGATGAATAATATAATAAACAGGGAGCAGGGAGATGGAGAAAAAATAACCTAGATGGGGGGCTATCACTCTTTATAGAGAGCGAGAATAGCCGCAAGGGGATGATGAACTGGTCTTGGTGGCTGAAAAAAGATAGGAGAAGGGAGGTGTCAAAGGAGAGATGAGGGAAAAAGAGCTACCCCAGGGAGAAGGAGGGGACATTGATGATAGAGATGAGGAAGAATAAATAGATGGTGACACAGGCTTTTAGGTTTACTTTTGGGTTTGGGCTTGGGTTGTTAAATCTCACCCGTTACTTTGTACCGCCATCTGAATCTTCAAAGAATCGTTATCCGAGTTGTCGCAATCGTACGAGTTCATTGTTTAAGTTCCAAATCATACAAAAACATGAAAATAAAATAATTAGAACAAAATAGAATATTCAAAACACTAACAAATATAAATTATATCGTAATTTAAGTATATTACGTGAATATCACCTACCAAACTCAGTTTCTGTGTAATTTCTCGATCTTCTAAGCTTGTGACTCCATCAGTCCTAGATCATCATTAAAAATTTCAGATGCTTGTTGGGTCAATTTTTTTGGGTAAACTTGATGTTGGCTCATTCTATTAATAGGATAAATGTCTTTAGTTCCATTTAGAAATCATATTTGAGTTTGGTCCCTTGACCCACGTTGACTACTATCATTGACTGTTCGATTAATAGTTAAGTTGGCAGTTATCTTGGATGTGACCATTTTTTCACTCATATACCCCTGTTCTCATCTCACTAAAAGCATCTAAAAATGATAACACATCCCAAGATACAACCTAATGGTGTTGATTTCATCAACTTGACTCACCCCAACCCCTTAGTTTTCCTTTCTGATGTCTCTCTATGTGATTACATTTTCCCACCACCACCAGCCATTCCCTTCCACTCCCTCCCTCTCATTTTAGCACCCAACAAGGATTGTGATTTCGTTTTTCGAGGTAATTTTGGTAAGTTAATTTTAAGAAATATTTCGTTCTGTGTAGAAAAAACGTGAAAATTGCCATTGTAATTTTGAAGCTATCAATATAATTAAAGCATTTTAAACTCTTACATATTACATAATGATTCCTACAAGACTCATAATGTCATACAAATACACATTTCATAAGAATAACTTATATAACAAAATTTTAATACTAAACTGATGATACATAAAAACGGTCACCCCACCTCTAAGCATATACGTGTCATGATGATCTCGAGGAAATACGGGCCCCAGCATCAGCCAAACATTGAACAGGTCCAAACGATTATAAGCCCACTCAATTCGGTCCACCAGGCGAACCCAAACGCTCACAGCACGCTAGGCCCACACGTCTCACAACTATTCTCAATACCCGTAAGCCCTACTAAGGCAAGTATCTCAAGGATCAGCTTCAGACGAGCAACTACAACTACTCCCTGCTTCCAAATAGGAAGCAAATGCCAGAGTGCATTCCACATAGGGAATCTTCCTTATACGGATTTCTCTCGCATTGAGAACTATCTCACGTGTATCTAGGAGCACAAGACTAATAGGAAACTTCCCTCCTGCAGCACGACTCCTAATTAGAGGAAGATTTTCACGAATATCTCTTTCCTAAATTACGCCTATAATGGCCTGGTAGAACCAGGATTCCTTGCACTATAAATAAAATATGAGGTTGGTAAGCTAAGGTACACTACAAATTTCCTGTTACAACATTACCATCTTCCTTAGATCCCTGTCTGACTTTAGCATCAGAGTGTCATCAGCCACCACAACGATGGTCTGTGGCTCACGTGTGCTACTTGTGCAGGTCAACAGGTCAGCAGGAACCAAGTTAGAACAGGAGCAAAAAATGAATACCTCAGTTTGGTGTCGTCCGTGGGGACGACAAAGTTCTTAAGTCTACACTAAGTGTCATCACGTTTAAAAACACAGAGAGATGGTGACCACCAGGTCACGCAACAACAGAGCACCAAGGGACACGTCGAATGCTCCAGCTATCCCTATACCACCTCTTTTAGTAGCTCCAACCTTGCATGCGCAGACGACTCACGCTCCCGCACCAGCGACAGCAATGACAGATCTCAGAATCGATACGTTGTCATCTCAAATACAGCGGATCATCAAGGCAGTGGAGGCTCTCACGCGATAGAATCCACCACCCGCTAATGGAGATCAAGAGCAGCAGAAACCTCTGCCTCCAGAAGATGATAGGGAGAAAGTGCAAGAAAGGCAAGCATCCGCCAGTTCTTATTGGACTGAAAGAGGGTGCACGGCTAACACTGAGTTCAACGCCAGGACAGAGAGGCTCGGCCCTAGGAACCCCCTTCGCAGAGGGGTTCACGACCCGGACGTACTGTACCGCCTCTCCGTCCCACCATTTGTAGATCGGATCATGAATGAGGCTTTTTCGAGAAAGCTCACTCCACCGAAGCTCGACTCCTACGTCGGGACCACCGATCCTTTCAACCACCTGCATCATTAAAGAATGATCTGAATCTGTCATGTGCAGAACTTTTCCCACTAGTCTGAAAAGCTCAGCACTGACGTGGTTCCACTGCCTTCCACTGAATTCCATCGACTCCTTTAAAAGGCTGGGAAGAGTCTAGGACCGTAAAGAGAAAATCGAAGGCGAGAAAAAAACCTCTGTTCCCAAGGATAAAAAGGAGGATAAGAGACGCGAGGATGAGGAACGAAGAAAAAGAAAACGCGGTGACAACAGGCTTGACCCTGGTCGGTTCAGGCTGGAGAAATCGTCCAACTACGTTGGATCCAGAGCAGTGACACCCCTAAATGTTAACCTATCAGATGTACTAAAATAAATGAAAACCTGGGAGGAACCAAAGTGGCCCCCGAAGACATGCGGAGACCCCGCCAAGCACAACAACGGCAAATACTGCGCGTACCACAAGGAAGGCGGCCATGACACCAATGACTGCAAGAGTCTGCGGTAAGAAGTTGAGTACTGAATCCGCAGGGGCAAACTAAAAGAGTTCCTGAAGTCTGAGAAGCCAACGGAACAGACAAAGGACAAAGGGGAGTTAGTTAAAGAAATAGAGAAGGAGACTCCAGAGATAATATACGTCCTTCATGAAGTCGGGCCAAATGAAAGTCAGTCATACAAGTCCGCAAGTGGACACTACTGGATATGCGGACACACTCCACAGATGAGGACAAACACATCTGCCACTCAAGGGTTCAAAGCCCCATTCCCACCTTGACCTTTACGGACAAGAACCTTGAAGGAGTCCGAGCGCCACAAAACGACACCTTAGTCATCTCGGTCTCCATAACTAGGTGGGAAGTAAATAGAGCTTTGGTTGACACAGAAAGTTCACTTAACATTATGTTCTACAATGCGTTCTGCAGCATGGACCTCAGGGAGGAAAACCTGACATCTTCAGTTTATAAGTTATGGTCTCAAGTTGTAAGATTATGCTATAATCATCACTACCCATAAAAACAAAAACAAAAATAAAAACCACAAAATATGTTATTCCACACGACAAAACTCATAGTCTCAAGTTGTAAGGATAATTCTAACAGTTTTTCATATGATACATTTTTTTGATTCTATCGATAAACATAACATGTTATGTTATATTAAGATTATGCTACAAAGAAAATAAATTATTTTCAGCTAGTTGTTGGTTCATCATAACTTATATGTAAGTGTATAAATGAAGATAAGTTAGATGTTGTTCATGTATATATTTTTGATGTAATGGTTCATGTACGTCATATTTGTTTTAAATCACTAATAAGTTTCTCATAAACAACCTCATTCCCTTATTGAGTTTAGCTGAGTATGGGCAAATCAACTCTACCAACATATGAGTATATCCAATTTCTCTTAGACTTAGTTGCCCACATGGTGTTCAAAATTGTCGTGAGGTTACAATTTGAGGCTCCCTTCAGTGTGATGCTTAAGCCTCATAGGTACATCCTGGGTACAATAGATGTTGGTTTATTACTCTCTGAGAAGGATGTGAGTAGTGGTCAGGATTGTGTTGGTTATGTGGATTCAAATTATGCAGAAGATCTGGATAAGTGACGTTCAACTATTGGTTATGTCTTTATTCTTGCTAAAGGACCAGTAAGTTGGAGATCTACGTTACAGTTTACAGTTGCATTATCTACATCTGAAGCTGAATATATGGTGGTTACAGAAGCTGTTAAGGAAGCAATTTGGCTTCAAGGGTTGCTTGATGACTTGAGTGTAGTACAAGACCATCTAGATGTCTTTTGTGATACTATGAGTGTCATTTACTTCGCGAATAATCAAGTTCATCATGCACGTACGAAGCACATTGATGTTCGTTTTCACTCTGTGCAAGAAATCATTTAAAAATGTGACATCTTACTAAAGAAAATTGACACCCAAAAGAATCCCGTAGATATGTTGACAAAGATAGTTTATGGGGTCAAGTTCAAACATTACTTGGACTTGATCAACGCTCTTTGTGTGTGTTGAACCCATTTGGGGTATGAAGTGCAAATACGGATAATGCCTGTGTAGTCGGCTTAGATATGTGAAATCGTCACCAAGGTGGAGAATTGTGGTTAAAAAAACTTGAATTGAGAAACAGAGAAGAAAACTACCTCTTATAAGAAATCAGCTTGTCAGGAACAGTAGAGTTGGACTTGTCTGGATTACGGCTTGTCGGCAATCAGATCTTGGCTGAACTTACATGGATCGTGAAGAAGATAAGGAAAAAAGAAACTGGATCTTGGCTAGATCGTGAATAAGATAAGGGAAGAAGAAGAAGGTGGTGGAAGGTGATGGGACTCTCCATTACCGCCTCTTGTAGGCTATAAAAGAAGAAGCCTCGTCTCCTTGATTTGCATATTCTTTTTTTTTTCTCTTGTGAGAGTTAGGGTTCTTAAAAAAACCTTTTGTGTGTGTATATGTGAGAGAGAAGAGAGAAAAGATAGGAGAAATAGTTTGTGAGAGATATACGCACCCCACTTATATTTGTGGTGTCATTTAGAGGCGTGTGTATTTAACGTCATTGACGTTGTGTGGCTCTCTCCATTTGTATTCTTCAATCTCACTAGTGAAGTTATTCTTTTTGCCCGTGGACGTATGAAAACTTGCCGAACCACGTTAAATTGCTTGTGTGGTCCATGTTTTATTTATTTTCATTTACTTTATATTACCTTGTTTATACTTTGGATTTATTACTTTCTATTGCAATAATCAATTGTGTTGTGCATCTGTTACCCATACTGTTGAATGAATTTCAGCAAAACCCATTTCCTTTTCAGAATGAAGGAGTTTTTATGCGTAGTAGTTAACAAGTCTTGTTTAGCTGCTACAAGTGGTTGCATTTCTTCATCATGGTCATTATAAATAATTCTGCTTGTGCCATGGTTTTATCAATTGCCCTTATGGGTATTGGGTGTTTCCATCTATGAACCAAAAGAAAATGAGGGGCTGATGGCGGTGTGTGACCTTGATGAGGGAGGGGAAGGCCAGTGGCTAGGAACTAAGGATCGTGATTTTTATCAAAAGATACCAAAATTTCATGAAATATTTCTTTTTTTTTTTCCAGTTACCAAAATTTCCTTCGAAAGCCTATATATTTATTTTTTATTAGGTCAGTCTCAATTTTCGTACATTTTAACCCGTTATAACCATAGTTTTTCATGCAGTGGTTTTTCTCTCACTGCTCTTACCTGGTTCCTGCTGACTATTGACCTGCACAAGTAGCACACGTGAGCCACAGACCACCATTGTGGTGGGCGATGGCACTCTGATGCTAAAGTCAGACAGAGATCGGAGGAAGGTGTAATGCTATAACATGGAATTTGTAGCATACCTTAACTTACCAACCTCACGTCTTATTTATAGTATAAGGAGTCCCGGTTCTACCAGGCCATCGTAGGCGTAGTTTAAGAAGGAGATCTTCCTCTAATTAGGGGTCATGTTGTAGGAGGGAAGTTCCATCTTAGCCTTGTATTCCTAGATACGTGGGAGATAGTTCCCAATGTGAGAACAATTCGTATAAGGAAGATTCTTTGTGTGGAATGTATTATGGCATTTACTTCCTAGTTGGAAGCAAATAATAGTTGTAGTTGCCCGTCTGAAGCTAATCCTCGAGATACTTGCCTTAGTAGGGCTTACGGGTATTGAGAATAGCTGTGAGACGTGTGGACCTAGCGTGATGTGAGAGTTCGGGTCCGCCTGGCGAACTAAATAACCGCTTGGGCCTGTTCAGTGTTGCGCTTATGTCGTGGCCCGTATTTCCTCGAGATCATCATGACACGTGTATGGATTAGAGGGGTGACCATTTTTATGTGTCATCAACTACTCCCCCCGAGTTAGTGCGCCGTCACATCAATTCACTAAGTCATCTCTTGAAGGGATGCGTCGCTCATGATGATTGAGTCTGAATCGTTGCTTGAGCCGCACATTGCATTAATGGCACGTGCGTTCATTCGGCGGAAAATATGCAGAAACCATCCTCTATTTAGGTCATCCGTAGTGTAGAGTTTGACTCTTCTACTCTGTTTACTTTCGAAGATATCTTTCTGATTAGAAAATATTTCCCATCTTCTTCATGGCCGAACAAAACCTTCTTGACAACGCAATCTTGGCCAAGGGCTTGGAGTTTTTCGAAGACAGGTTGTTGTCTGAGCTTGGCCTTGCTGAAATCCGTACAAAGTTTGGAGACCTTGAGGATTTGTCGTTGTATGTCCTGACGGGTGACCAAACGCCAATGTCGCCTCTGGCTAGTTTCATCTGCTTGCATCACGAGATGCTTCAGACCGGAGTGTTCTTTCTAGTTCTGGACGTGATTTGGGAGTTCCTGGATCTTTTAGGGATTCCTTCGGCCCAATTGGGGTCTAATGGATATAGAATTATTCTTATGATTCTATTCAATGACAAGGAGGCTAGTGTTACTGTAACTCAGTAGGTAATTCAGTTGTTGACTTCTCCCCGACTGAAGAGTAACGTTGTCTGTAAGATGACATCGTTGGCTTGCTTTGATAATCTGCCTGATGATTTCAAGTTCTGGCAAAAGTATTGCTTCTTGGTTCCTGCAGATTCAAAGTATTTTCGGTGCAAGAGTGGTCTGCTCGAGCGACAATTCAGGCCGTTTTGTAACTTTGATATGCTTGGTGGCGGGCTAACTGATCATTATTTGTGTTCACTTGCAGGAAGGTTTCCTACTACTCCTCATACTTTAGAAGAGCAAAATACCATAGAGAAGTTTCGTGATTTGCCAAAAAGGGACGCGGCTGATGTCATAAGAGTTTCCAACTTCATCCACAGCAGGTTGTGGGACAATTGGCACGTTGTCCCCACTTTGTACCGAATGCCACAAATTTAGGTGGAAGATAGAGCCCCTTCGAGGAAGAGGAAGGTTGTTAGAGCCAAGCTCCCGCCCTATCTGATGCTGAGGAGCCGTCTGAAACACTTGCCTCATTTGTGATGAAGAAGTCCTGTGTGAGGGTTGGGTCGTCCTTGGCTCGACTCGCTCCTATGAGGGAAGAGCGGGGAGAGCGCAAGTTTGGTAGGCCTGTTGGAGCGGAGACCGACGTTTTCGGCTTGGAGAAAGATTACATGAAGTTTACTGGAGTTGTAAACAGGCCGAACCTTAGTGACGTGCAAGTCGAATCTCTGAATGACCGTCAGGTGAAGGTTGCAATGGCAATTTCCGCGTTCCTGTAGAATGCTCCCGTGAAGATTCACCTGTGGTTGTATAATTTGATCACCCTATTGTTGCTTTAACTGAGAGTGGTCGCGGTGCTGGCCATGTCTCATGTAGTCTAAATTGCTCACCGTCTCGTTCTGGGCCACGGCTGGAAGTGTTGGAGAGTCCTTTGGATAATTCGCTTCCTCCTCTCCCTCAGGATCCCATTGAGCTGCCTCGTACCAAAGGGCCGACTGTTAGTGACAAAGTAAAGGCTGACACTACACCAAATAACTCCATTTATAGCATTCTTCAATAGCGTTTTCTACCAATATGCTATGAAAAACCAAATTTAAATGGGTTTAAAATTAAAAAACGCTATCAATGGCTTGGCGGGATTTTTGGCGCCCCCAAATTTATTTTTTTGCTCGACTTTATGTTTCCTCTCCCTCTGCTATGTTTCCTCTCCTCCCCTCTGCTTCTTCTCCTCTCTCTCTGCTATGTATCCCTCTGCTATGTTTCCTCTCCTTCTGCTTACTATCTAATTGGAGAAGGAGAGGATGAGAGGTTGAGAAATTGCTAGGTTTAGGTTAGCAACAGTGAAATTTGGGGCTCCAATTTCTCATCCTCTCCCTCTGCTCTTGCTCGCCTCTCTTCCTCTCCTTCTCCTCTTGTTCGCCTCTCTTCCCGTCCCTCTGCTCTTTGCAGCTCGCCATGTTTTGTACTCTTGAGCAAGTTGATTCGATGCTTTACGGTATTTGCTTAACTAGTACTTGTGGCTTACATGTTATCTATTTGAACTTTCTGTGTTGTTTATATTGGTTTACAATGTGATGTCCCAAGAAACATAAGTGAAATGTTTGAGAGAATTTGATGTTACCTTGAATCATTTATAGGATGGTACTTGGAGCAATGTCTGGATGGTGTGCACTATTGTTCAAGACTGTGCGGATTTTTCCTTCCATTCTTATTTTTCAGTGATGGATGAGTTATTGGAAGCAAAAAGCAATGAGAAGCCTATCGAACTCAAGTATGGATATCTAACATGAATTCTACTTCAATTTGGTTTCAATACTTCAGCTCAATTTCAATGGAGAGTGTTCGGTCTTGCACTTCATTCATGTTCTGAATTTTTGAAGTTACATGTATCCTTGGAACTGGATTTGTGATCCTTCTTGTAATATAGAGTATTACAGGTACCGAGATGCATATTAGCTGCAGTTTTGGGGATTATTGTTGATGTGCCAATGATTACCTTGATTACCCTATATAAAGCTCCATTCATGCTGTTCAAAGGATGGCATAGGGATTATTGTCCTGCTTCGTTTCTAAACTAGTTTGAACTCCTTTCAAAGTGGATAGGAAGTATATTAATTATAATGTTATGACTTATGTTAATATTGTTATGTGTGTCTATTACTTGCTACAGATACAAGTTCGTTGTCTCTGCTCCAGAACCCAGGAAAGTTGCTTCTCCAACTATCACAAACATCCAGGTACAAAATCCTGTTTATCTTAGTAGCATTGCTATTATTATTGATTTTATCAATCTTGCTAAATATCATCATCTTTCTTTTAATTCATTATGGCCACTTTTTGTTGCAATTATCAGTGCAATTGATTTTTGGCTAAGCCTAATGCTAGGGGGCGGGGCTACACATTTCACTAGTCACAACCACATGGTGGTAGCTTTCAATCACGAAGCACGAGTCTGAAGTGCTTAGCTGGAAATTCTAGTTACATATGTTTTTGACTTCTTGAAGATGAAAGCTTTTTGTGTTTTTGGCTTCTTGAAAATGAAAGCTTTTTGTTTTTTTGGTTTCTTGAAAATGAAATATTTTTGATGGAACAACTTAGTAATTTATTAGTCATGATTATTGCATTCCTGTGGATGCTGTCAAAATATTGTAAAACATTGGTTAAGTGCCACTGTATCAGAAATGTCCAAAACTTAATGAAGCTTTTTTATCAGACCATATTGTGTACCATACTCATGTATGGAAGTATACGCCATAATATGTGAATATAGTGTTATTGCTGATGATAGGTTGCAGAGGGCACATAAGTTCATATGCATGTCATTTAGATGCATAACAGTTAAGTAGGTTTAGATTCACATTTAAATATTCTGAGTATTAAGAATCAATTAAGAAGGTTCAGAATTAGGGAGATACCCCAATTTTATAATCCCATGTGCAAATCATGTGTTATCCCCAAAAGGCAAACCTTGGAGACTTGAGGGGGCTAGCAGGAGGTTTTAATGGGTTGAACAGTTCATCCATGATTGATGGAGGGGAATTCGACGGTGCCAAGGCCTACAAGGACAGCAAGGTCTGCAACATGCTTATGATGCAGGAGTTCCATAGGCGTTTCCACGAGGAAACTGGCATTACCTTTGCTTCTCTATACCCTTGATTCATCGCTACAACAGGCTTATTCAGGGAGCACATTCCCCTGTTCAGACTTCTATTCCCTCCCTGACCCAATGTGTACGAGCAACTTTTGTCTCAGCATACTACACTTAAGGTGATGCATTAATTCCTTTTCCTCTTTTTTTGGGGTTCTTGTACAAGAAACACAAATCTATTTAAGATAACGACTTCTTATATAGGCTGTCTACAACATGTCTGAAACAGGTTGTCATTTCTAGTTTCCACGTAATATTATTATTATATATATGTATTTACATGTCCCCATATAAGTGGGGTTTTTAGTTGACTTCTCCCACACCATTGTTATTTTCATTCTTTTTTTTTAAATGTTTGTAAGCATAGCTTTTATGCTTGTATGTCATTTGGTTTCTGATTTGTTGCTATTGTTAGGCTGAATGGGGACCCCTTCGTCATGTGCGTGTAATAAAAGAACAAAGTTCCGACCCTTCTCGTGGATTTGCCTTCATTGATTTTCCTTCTGTGGTATCTGTCCACGTAATCAAGCCTGCTTTTGCTTATTCCATCTTTTGGTTAGTTGGGGGCTACTTTAGAGAATTAGATACTTGCAAGTCGTTCTGTTGGGAGTTGTGTCTCATTGTACTTGCAAGTCGTTCTGTTCTACAAAAGCTTAGTTGTTTTGGAATCGGTATGATAACGTTTATCATGTATCGCAAGGCTGCAGGATTAATACTTGATAAATAAACATATGCATAATTTATGTTGTATAAGAAGGCACAGATTGCTCATAACTGATGAAATTTTATTTATTATCATTCTAGAGCACTTTGGCATAAATGCTATGTAATAATTTGTCTTTTCTAGTATATGTTCAAAGAAGTATGTTGTTTTCTGAGTTACGTGAGTCCCTGTTTTCGAGTGTAAAACCTGTTGCATTACTGTTTTTTCTTTACTGCAAATGAACAGTATATGGTATTTGTCTTTTTACTCGTGGTCGCGGAAGCTGCAGTTACTGCAGACGTGTTTCTGAACCATGATTGGGAGAAGGTATATCTTCGTGTCTTGTGGTAGCATAGCATGTGTCCTATGCTACTTTCTCGTTTCACTTAATCCTTTTTTTAATGAATTGAGTAATGGCTTCTGAAGTTTTATTGCTTTAGTCTTGCATCAGGATTTTCCTAAGGATCCTACGGGGAAGTTTGACGAGTTCAAAAAATTTGTGAAGTCAGACTTCGATTTTTGTAAATGGATAGGCTTGTCAATCGTGGCTGCTCAGGTTCGTGTGGCCGCATTTTTGTCCCAAGGGTCTTCAATTTTAACAGTCACACAACCTAAAATTAGATTTGCAGTAAATCTATTATATTCCAAGTCATTTAGATCTTTGTTGTACCTACAATTTGTACTTGATGCAGGGATTTTCAATCTTATTGTCAGTCATTCTCAGAGCACTTGGGCCAGATCATGGAAGCTATTGTGACAGTGATGATGAATATGCCCCAGCCAGGCTTCCACTCTTGAGAGATGCTCATCCATCTCCTTATGTTGTTGGCGAGCCTCACTTTGTCCAGAAGAATGACTCATGGAACATACGAGTCTTGGAGAAGGTAGGATTTATTCAATGAATCGATATTCATTCATCTGGAGTTCGATTCAAATTCATTTATTTTCTTTCTTCGTTTCAGGCAAAAAAGTAATGAGCATCGAAAGAGATCCGGATTGGATTCACAAGTGATAGGTGAGTTAGCTTTTAAAGTGTTGGACATTTGTCTCATACATAATTGACCACAAGAAGAAAGTAAAATTTTACGTATAGGTTAAAAACAGAAGTCTCTATCGAAAAATATGTTGTAGAGAAATACTAGGCTGTGTCGAAAGAAAAAATTCTTGAATATGTGATACCCAAAAAAAAAATAGAGAAGGAAGAGGAAAGAAAGTGGTAAAAGATGAACATTTGAGATTGAAGAGGACTGCAATCTTTCCAGTCTATGAAATCATTCCTAGCTCTACATCTAAGAATATGATTTTCATAGTTTTGAGAAGAAAAGAAAAATGAGGACTGAAGGTCATCCTCACCTCAAAATTTCCATTCTCTCTTTTGCTAATTTTCTGGTGGTTTTCTCTAGAATATTCTTTAGAACCAAGCACATCCTAAGATTGGAACTATTATCAAGAAGGCATGTTTTGGAGAGATATGATGTTTATGAGAGCTGTTGGGTCTGAAAAAGTGTCTCTCCCCCCCCCCCCCCCCTCCCCCTTTACAAATATCAATGCATCAAGGCAGGTGTAGCTTGTTTTGGTAGGGTAGTATAGAAAATAATTAATGTTGAAAGTGAATGGAGTAAAGAAGCAACATGGTGGCCAACTTATAATTTGACCAAGACAGCTATGTCGACAATTTTGATACCCTAAAATGGACTACCATGAGCTCTGTTGAACTGTGAGCTGGGAAACTAATGGCCAACTTATAAACTGTATGCTCGCAACTTGTAAGCATATAAATAGACCTAAGCTCTCCATATTCAGTCAATTTATCCAATGTCAACAGTGAGTTTGTTTAGTTGTCTTCAGTTTTTTTTCCCTTATTCATGAACATCATGTCATTTATCTCTTCATGGCCTTGGTTTTTTTTTTTTCCTCTGTACACTTTGTTATACATGGGATAAGAAATTTTCAGAAACTGCAATGCTTGTCAATGCCAATGCCAATGTCTTTTTGTATATTTTGAAATTGGAAAGCTTATTTCTTTACAGAATTAAGGGATTACCTCCATGCTTGACCTTTTTGTTATTAGAAATCTTTTTGCAAAAATTGTCTCTTGGTTCATCTCTGTGTAGGCTTCATAAGTGCATTGTATCCATTTTGCTGTCATAATAGCATGCATATTTATTGATTGCAATGTGTTCAGGTATCTTAGTTTGCCATTTACTAAATAAATCCACTATGCTTTGGACAAGTGTATTCTTTTTGGAACTAAAAGCATTTGATCAGGCAATTAATGACATCTGAAAGAAGTTTGAACTGGAGAAGACAGAGATTCTCAATCTCGAAAAGGAAAAGGTGTTGTCTTTTAAATTCACTATCTACATGCTAGAGTTTTCATACCACATCATGCTATGGCCTTATCTCTTTTATCTGTTGTACAATCACAGTTGTTTTTTACGGGGCTGCCAAAAGGAACATGTTTCTTGACTTCAAAAGATTTTGCTTCTGAATCAACTTAAGCCCATGAATGGAGTTCCATGGATTGACTGTGTGGGACTACTCCAATGGGTCAGAGAAGAATAAGGGAGAGGAGTGGCACAACATTGCTCGATACTCTCTTAAACAAGTCATTGGACATGTGCATCAATAACCGGCTAGGATATTTGTGAGACTATCTAGGTATGCAAGCTTGACTCTCTCTCTTGTACTTTATCTAACTTTCACTATTCTCTCAAATAAAATTTATGAAGAAAAACTAGTAGTCATTCATGTTAAAACCATTAAACGTCTAAAGCTGATGGAGAAATACACAGATGCATCTATAACCAAGATTATCTAGTGCTACTGAAGAGGAAATAAGTAGCTCCCAGACACATGCTGTTTGTCCTAATAGAACGGCTATAATTCACTACAACACAAATACTCATTGATAGCATTTGTCGATAGAGTTTTTTATAACAATGCTATAAAAAAGTCAATTTTGAATGACTTTGCAAATAAAAAACGCTATAGTCAATTGGCGGGCGTTTTGGCGCTCCCAAATTTTTTGGGTATTTCGCAACTTTATCTCTCCTCTCCCCCCGTTCACTACAAAACTCGCCTCTCATCTCCTTCGTGCTCGCCTCTCTGCTCGACCTCTTGTTACAATATTTTTTTCTGCTTAATAGATTTGTATGGAAGCTGACTTTGGAAGAAGTATATTTTGTTCTTATGATTAATTCATTGTTGTAGTCGTTATTATGTGCTAAATTTTTAATTACTTGGTCCTTGTCTTATGAGGCGTGAGAATGGATTCCTAGTGACTGTGGTGTGGAGGAAAGACTTCACTGTTTATCTCGTTTATGTGTGGGAATTTATAGCTATTGTGACTTACTCAAATCAGAAAGGCACGCTGAACTATAAGAATCTTTGGTGCCTTTCTTTTGAATTTCTCGCACTTGAGGGAATGTGGTCTGGGTCAAAATAGAGGCCAAACTGCCAATTTCCTAGTAGGTTGATGTGCCTTTTGAGATCCAATTCCACGAATAGCAGTTATTCGATTTGGATACTACATCTTGTCTAGTAGACCTCACATATAGGAAACCTACTGCACCAGATGTTTATCCACTATACTTGTTATTGTTTATTTGTTGTTGCCAATATATTTTTGTTTTTATTATTTTTCTTTCTTTTGATGCTCATTTTGTTCCTTTCCATAGTCTAGAGTAATCTTGGTTCGCTTTTCAAGCCCTCACTATTTGCCATACTTTTCCACACTTAACACTTTACACCAAAAGAAATTGGCATCAGTCCACTATCCCATTCTTCCAGCCATGCCTGGCCAAAATAGTTCCTTCTCCATAAGCCATGCTCTTTCCCAGATCTCCGCAATCACTTATCTATTATAGCCTCCTTCGTCACCTCGAGGTTATCAATACGTGATCCCTCTAATAACTCTTTTGTATTCATATATCCATTCATGCATCCACATGCATATAACAAGTAATCAAGTTTACAACTTTTAATTTAAAAAAAGTCAATTTCATCTATACTTGGATCGTGATGATGGTATGCAAAATGTGGTTGTTGTAAGTGGCAATGTCTTAGGTATACATTCTATTCTTTGTGTATGTTTGCATGATTTATTGCAAGGATCTAAATCTTTTTCATGAAACAGGTCCTTTTTTTGCATGAGTTCTGTACTTTAAGTAAGAGCTTGCAGTTGGTTCAGCAAGTTCGACTGCAGAGGGACTGCAGCAACAAGAGACACTTGATGCCCTCCCTAAAGCCATCCGATCCAGTATTTCACATTTTCTATTCTACTCTCTCGTTGACAAGTCATACTTGTTCCGAGGGGTATCAAATGACTTGATTTTCCAGTTGGTAAGTCGTCATAATACCTCTGAGTTCGAAAGTATATTGTTTGATAATTCTCAAACTTATGACGCTACATTCACTTGAAGGTTTCGGAAATGAAAGCCTAATACTTCCCTCCCAAAGAAGATGTCATTTTGCAGAATGAAGCTCCTACAGACTTCTACATACTAGTGACTGGTGTTGTGGTAATAACCAATATTCTTTTGTCAGTTTCTTGTTGTAGAGTTTCTGATCTAGAAAGCCCTATAACGTGTTTCTTAATGATACTTAATTGTCCTCTTTTATGCAGGATCTTATCGTGCTAAGAATGGAGTAGAACAGGCAAGTCTGGTCTTTAAGATCCTTTAAATAACCCATTATGACAGACAACTAGATACAGCTGCTTAGAAGCTGAAATTGGCTATTTCTTGTTTGCCTTGATGAGTTGAGTTCATTCTTAGATGGACTAGTTGATGTTTGCAGGTTGTAGGAGAGGCAAAAACTGGGGATCTTTGTAGAGAGATTGGAGTACTGTGTTACAGGCCACAACTGTTTACTGTCCGCACCAAAAGATTGAGTCAATTACTCCGTTTGAACCGTACATCATTCTTGAACATAGTTCAGGCAAATGTCGGCGATGGGACCATAATTATGAACAATCTCCTACAGGTAACATTTACATGAACTATCAGCAAGTAAAATTTCTAGATGTATTAAACATCCATACACTATTGAAGAATTGTAAACTACATGGCATACCCTATTGAGGTGCAATGTAGCACATGGACGTGTTCTCTAAATGTACTCGAACTGGTGTATGGTGCAACATAGGAAAAGGCTTAATGACTCGGTGATGGATGGAGTTTTATTGGAAATAGAGGACATGCTAGCTCATGGTAGGACTGACCTCCCACTTACTCTGAGCTTTGCAGCCATTAGAGGGGATGATCTTCTGTTGCACCAGTTACTTAGACGCGGTTTGGATCCGAATGAAGCAGACAACAACAAACGAACACCTTTGGTATATGACTGCCTTTGTATTTTGAGTAGCTACTACCCCATACTCCACCTTTGAATTAGGCTCAGTTTATTTATGTTTAACTTCAATATTGCTTCTTTGTAAACAACATATAGCAGCTTCTAGAGGAAGTGAAAATTGTGTCATGCTGCTACTGGATTATGGTGCAGACCCTAACAGCAGAGGTATGTTCTAGTCTTGAATAATACCCTGAAGTAGTTGCTTTGCTTGTTTCCTTGTTGCGTTTTGCGGTGGCAAATATTTTACGTCCTATTCTTGGTGAGTCTTTTTATTCCCGGTTTGTTTAGGGTCCTTTAACTATATCCATCAGTTTTAGTCCGTCATTGAGCTTTGAGATTCTGCACAGTTCTGGTTGGTTCTTGGGACATTTTTTCTGTCTACATGTTGACCCTTTTAGTAGATCCTCTTTGTACTCCTTGTCCAATGAAATGTTGCAGGCCTACAATACATATATATCCTTTTCAGTGTTGACCCCATAAGGGAAGCCTTGTTTTTTTAATTCTTCATTTTTTTATGTTACCTTCTTGTTTCTTATGTCAGCCCCGCCCCCCATGAATAATTAATATGAGGGAGGCTTCATAAGTCAATGCAATTATTTCTTGCTTTAGAATGCATCAATAATGCTCAAGGAGTTTTTTACTTTCCTTGATACACATTCAACATGTCCATTAGATCTGAATCCGACCATATTCTCTTTTTATATTAGTTGAATTATTTATGTAGCTCTGCTACATTTCCAGTCATTAAGTAATATTGCATACGTGCTCTATCCATTGTGCTCAAATTACGCGTCCATTGTCAACTTTGTGAGTTCCTCAAGGTCAGAGGAACTCTCATGAGATCCAATACAATTAACATTAATTTATTCTTCATTATGCTTATATTGTATAGTGTGCACTATCCATAAGATCAATGTCACTCCTCCGATTCAACGTGTACACTGGCCGCAGATGCATCTTATTAGCTGAAGTGTTACATTATTGATATTTCAATGATTAAGCATTAGCGTCATTACTACAAAATTACATATAAAATTGGACCCTATAGTCAGATTACCTGTGTGGAATAGCAACTCATCAAGCTTGTAGTTTCATGCCATGAAGAATTTACAGCACATAATTATAATTATTTCCTTGAGATGCTCTAATGAATACATATATTGTTTTGATCCAATCATCTTTGCTGCCTCATGAATCTCCTTAATGTGTTCATTTCACTGAGACTCATCATGATATTGTTTTGTTTTCCTTGATGAATTACATAGTACAAATTCTGATAAAAAAAGATTGGGTGATACTGCAACAGAGCATTACTGGTGCTACTGGATCATTGCTTGTCTATTCTTTTTTATGCATCTGTGATGACTATGCTTTGCACTGGATAAAATGATGAGCATCTTTCCCTGCAACCTTGTGGTATAGCAATACTCCCGGATCAGCAGTCAAGCGGTGGAGATACGAGTGGCTCTCTCTCTTGACAAAGTACATACTTCATCAGTATTAGAATTCATCTAAATGGATTGAATAATGGTCACACCCCAGCAGGCTTTCTCCTTACATGTCTGCAACAACTTTGTTACAGAAAGCTGCAGAGATGGGTTCTAAACTAAGTGATAGTTCAATATCTCCGATTCTCCTCAGAAGATTCATGGGCTACTCATCCAGCACATTGAGCTCAAATGGGTCACTACACGAGGCCCCTTCCACAGTTAATCAAGCAACGACTACTGGCTTACATGTGGCAAATCAGAATTTTTTTAGTAAGAATGTTTAAGTTTAAGTGTAATACATTATCTTATTAAGAGAGTTAAGAAATGTTTAAGTGTAATACATTATCTTTATTATTTGATAGATTTTGTGACTCAATGTAATACATTATCTTATTAATTACATTACTTTGCCTCCATTCATGGAAATATTTAAGTTTTGCACATTAAAATTTTTATTTTCTAGAAATAAAACTTATAAGATGTAATAAAAAGTCATTTGATAGCAAAAAAAAAAAAAATTTGCTATGTATACTCTACCATAGCATTTTTGAGACGCTATAAAAGGCCAACTTACTATAGCGTTTTAAAAACGCTATAATAGACCCTGGGTCTATTATAGCTTCGGCAAACACAACGTTTTCTAAAACGCTATGGTATCCTACCATAGCGTTTTTGAAACGCTATTAATGGGCTTTTTTCTTGTAGTGGCCATAGAGGAAAGCCTGAGGACGATGCAACCGTGAAGGGTGGTTCTAGCATAATCCCTGGTTCGGGGAAGCTTCATCCGGGTGTGCAGATAAGTCTGTTTGCACCAAACTTGGTGAAGATGAGTTCACAGGTCTGGCACAAGAGGTGGACGTAGAGTATGTTTCGAGGAATCATATGAGCATGCATCATAACTGGCTGATGGGTTATGTTCTAAAACCCGAGGAGGATACGTTGGAAGGATATATGGATAAGGGTTTGAAATACCTTGTGCTGGGTATGTCTCATTTGAGCCACGTGGCTGTTGTTGGGACGTAAGTCGAGGCAGCTCGTGAGAGGGTATACACCTTGGAGTTTGTCTTCTCACACATGCAGGCGCTGTATTCTGATGCGCTCTATGAAATTGAGCAGCTGAATAAGCAGGCTGAGGAGAAGAAGCTAGATCAGTCAACTACGGTCGTTGAGACTCAGAGGGCTCGCTTGGAGAACCTTGAGCGTAACCTGTCAGAGGTGGTGTCCGAGAGGGACGAACTTGAAAAGGAGTTGAGCCAGATCTGTCAAGGCTGCACAAGAAACTGCAGCTAAGACATATTTTGAACTGCGGTCTCTTGATAAATAGAGTGCTTTGAAGGAAGCCGTCTGGGCTGCTATGAAGCAACATTTGGAATCCGATGGGGAGTTCTATACTCGCGAGGCGAGAAAGGCTGAGGACTAGCTCGAATTGGGGTGGCATGAGCTTAGTGCTGTAAAGAGTAGTCTGGCCACAAAACAGTCTCAGGTTGACGCGCTGACTGGTAAGATGGAGCTACTGGAGCGTGAACTTGTTGGCGTGAAGGTGCGCGAGGAAGAACTTCTTCAGGAACAAGGCAAGTGTGAGTTTCACTGGGTTGTACATGGCCGACTGGAGCTGTTGGCGCTGATGAAGGAGGAACATCCGGAGTGGGATCTTGGCCGCTATAAGAAGATGTCATATGTAGATTTGTTTGTTACCTCTGCGTCGTCAATGAGGAAGACAATGTGGGCTCTGATGCCTAGACCGTGGCGCATGTGGACGTTGTCCTTGTTCCATCTTCCACTAGGCTTAGCTCTTTTGTTTCTGTACCTTCTCCTGACAAGGAGTAACCTTGGTGCGATTGTATCTCTTTTTGCTTTGACCGTTAATGAAAACAGCTTTATCAGTTTTGTGTTTGTTGTCTATATTGCATGTTTTTCATTTTGCTTATTCATCTTGCTTTGGCATAGGCTGGTCAAATTAATAGGACGTTGACTGATCTGTCTGCGATAGAGAGCTTGACCGCTTTGTATTATGAACGATTCAGGGTCGTTGCTGCATAGTCATGTCCAATAGTGGGCATGTTGCGGACAATCTAGCTGGGGTTGACTTGCCCGAGCTGCAACTTGTCCTTGAGGTAAGCTGCTTGAGTCTCACCTTGTTAGTCTGACCAATCGGCTACAGGTGCTGTTATGAGTGAGTTGCGATGGTCAAGTGTATGCGTCAGAGTGTTTGTGCCAGGTCAAGCGCCGTAAGCTCGGGTTGGCATCCTAAGTGGTTCTTATTGGGGCATTGGCCATACGATCTCTGTATCGCGCGCGAATAGCCCTTGCTAATATTAGGATGTCAATCCATTTGAGCATAAAGGCGTTGACTCAACTAGATTCATGTTTTACGACCAAACTGAAAAGCATTAGTCTCGTGGCAAGCCGACTGACTAGGCTCCCACCTTCTGAATTGTTTATGATCGAGTAAAGTGGGCTATAGATTCGGGAAGTAAAAGTTTGGCGACCGGGCTGAAAAGCAGTGGTCCGGTGGCAAGCCGTCGGATTCAGTTCAGGACTGACTAGGATTCAACCATTCGAGCCATCTACACCCTCCCCGCGTAGTGGGGGCTAGGAATTCAAGGGGAGGTTGGCAACCAGGCTGAAAAACAATAGTCCCGTGGCAAACTATCGGAATCAATTCAGGATTGACTAGGCTCTCACCTTCCAAATTATCTACACCTGTGTCGATTACAAATTTGGGAGTGTTCGTTGACCACGGTGAAAAGCAGTGGTCCTGTGGCAAGCCGTTGAAATCAGGTCGTGGCTGACTGGGCTCCCACCTTCTAAGACTATCTACACCCTCGCAGCGCGGGCTACAATTCCAAGTTTGGTGATTTGGTGGCCACGCAAAAATCAGTGGTCCCGTGGCGAGCCTTCAGAATCAGTTCGAGACTGACTAGGCTCCCACCTTCTAGACTATCTATCTACACCCTCGCAGTGGGGGCTACAAGTCCAGGTATTTATCAGAAGATTTCGTTGCTAGTCGTCACCAGATAGGCTTACCTGATTAGGTTCGGCGATCATTGACCACAAATGAGGCAATGATCCCTGGCGAATCGTCGTCACCAGGCATGGTAGCACTAATTAGATTCCCACTTCCTAAGCGGACTAGGTGTCGGGTTGAACTAGAAGCTATTATCATCAGCTTTGGCTGACTGGGTTTGCCTGGTTTGAAAAGAGGTTCCGCCTGCTAGGGGGCGTGCGAACCAAGTCCATCTGCCCAGTGCATGGGGTGGGCCAAGTTACCTTAAATCAGCTAGTGATCTGTAAGTATGAACCGTATGTCAGGGTCGACTAGGATTTCTTGTGCTCGTGCCAAGCATGTGACAGAATACTATTTGAGTAATAGGCCGAGCCCATGGGTCCACAGAGAAAGAGCAAGGGCACGTTGCGTTGTGTGTACGACGTAAATTGTGTGGTAACACGTGTACGACGCAAGCTGCGTGACGATTGATGGGGATGTGTGCAGCGCTATCACTTTGAATGACGTGGTCTGCGCATTTTCCTTAGGAACCATCGTCTCCTCGTTTTCCAAACCGTATTTAATGCTCGGCAGTTAATGTTGAAGTGCCCGTTTGGTGAACCATCATGTCTATATAATGGTGTTTTGCAATCGTTGTAGGAACTATCTTTCTCAAAGCTTTTCTCTTGTAATGTTCTTGTTTGAAGAGAACACTTTGGTTTTCCAAAAGTTGAAGAAAATGCTTTAGGTTTTCCAAAGGTTGAAGGCGGGTCTCCGTCTATGGAGTCTCCGAATGTTCTGACATATGCATTGGTAAGGCACAAAGATAGTTGTTGTTATGCGCGGTCACCTGTTATGGGTGTGTGCACGTAATTGATTTGTTGAGGTCTCGTAATTTCTTCTCATACTTCAGAAAAGTAGTACGGATTTCCTACCAAGGGAGATACCTTGGTGTTATACCGTACCACTTTTGCCTTCGTGTGCTCGAATCTCGCTGCTAACCAATGGATGATCGAGTGTTAGTCAATGTGTGATGTCTCCGTGTGTGGTAGCTATCAACCACACTTGCCATCGCATATGGGAAAAATGGTCTCTCTTAATAGCATTGTGAGACCGTAACTGCGTCGCTGCTTGTTACCATCCTCGCTATCTTCTAACCTATTTAAGGAAGTTAGAAGGGGTGGGATGTCTCTTGAGGAAATCAGCAGCCCGTTGTGAGGTCTACAATGTTGTAGTATGAGACTTTTCCGGAGTGATTTGATGGACCAATCTGACCGCTCAGTCCTTTCAATCCCCTCTTACACTTTGTCTTTATCTTGGGAAGGGGTCGAGCGTTTCCTGTTTGCTTATCTTTGTTGTCACTTGCAGATCGCTCACATCGGAGGGTTTGCAAGTCTTTTGCGGACGTTGTCCGTAGCAGAATTGTCTCAGCGAGTCTTTTACTTCAGTTCTCACTATATTCAGATGTTTGTAGTGCTCAGTCTTTTGTATCCGCCTCAGGGCGTTCGTAATATGTAGCCTTTTGTATCTGCCTCAAGGTGTTTTGTTGTTACATCTTTCAATAATCAATAGAGTTTGTTTTTCGGAATTTTTCTTTATAAGTCTTTTAAGAACTAAAACTCAATATTGATTATGGAAAGGGAAACAAATAACTTAACGCAAACTAACTGTTGATGGAGAGGAATTGATCCTAGCCTTGAAGTGAATTCAAGTTGCTCTCGCGGATCATTCAGCGGACTGTTGTGGCGTTACATAGGTTACTGAAGAGTAAACCTTGCAGTGGTGCGGATCTCTGCGCCGACGTCGGGGGAAGTGTTCTCGTTTGCCATGTTCTTTTTGACTCGCTGGGCGAAAGAGCTTATTGTTCATGTACCGGTTGAAAAGGATGTATCTACCATCTTGCTTTGCACTGGGTCAGGCTGCTTCGCAGGACGTAGCTGGATCTTGGAGCACTCTATCTGTTTCAGTGCGACGTAGTGGAAGCCTTGTGCCGTAGGTTGGTCTCCACGTATTGTTCATTCGGACTGGCTAGTAGTATACTTAACACACAGGTTAAGGGTGGGGACTATTGCTTCCGTCTGGTGGAGCCATGGTCTTCCCCGGATGAGATTGTAGGATAATTCTAACAGTTTTTCATATGATACGACCATAACTTATAGTCTCAAGTTGTAAGGATAATTCTATAAACATAACTTGAGGATGTCAGGTTTTCCTCCTTACAACTTGAGACCATAACTTACAAAATCTTACAACAATTTCTATAAACATAACTTGAGGATAATTCTATAAACATAACTTGAGGAAAACCTGACATCTTCAGTTCATAACTTGAGACCTCAAGGGGACTACTGCTTCAGTTTATAGAATTATTCTTACAACTTGAGACTATGAGTTATGCGTTATGTTTATAGTTTTCTAAGTACAACCATGGTGATTCAGCATCGACTTATCCATTATTATCGTGCTTATTCGATTATACCAACATTTCCATGTTTCTTCGATCCTATCCGCATTTCACCTTATCCATTATTATCGTGCTTATTTGATTATACCAGCATTTCCATGTTTCTTCGATCCTATCCACAGCTGATCTCATCCGCATTTGTTATGTTTAATTTTATCCACAGTTGATCTTATATGCATTGTCATATTTCTTCGATCTTATCCACTTCCAATCTTACCGGCGTCGTCATGCTTATTTGATTTTATCCACATTTGACCTTATTTGTATTGTTATATTCTTTCATCCTATCCACAATTGAAATTATTCACAAATGATATTGAGGTTACTTTAACTTAGAGATATATTTGGTTTTATAGTAATTAAGTTTGGTTTGGGGTCCAAAATGATATAATCATCCTAGTTGACTCACTTTGAACAACCCATATACAAAAATACCTTTATAAAATGGACTTCAATAGGGGTGGGCACGAGACGGGATGGACCTCATCCCTATCCCATCTCGTTCATTCGGGACCGGGACGGGACCGACCTCATCCAGACCTCGTCCCATCCCAAACGGGTTCAAGCTGTAACATGATGGGCATGTACTAAAAATACTCTTAGGAGCTTCCTTCTTAATTGTATGAACTTAGAAGGGCTACTAACGTTATTGTGTCCAATATCAATAGTATTCACCTATTACCAGTAAAAATAGAACTATAACTGTGTTCATATGGTTTTAAACGGTGAAAATAGTAATGACTTGGTATACATACCAGAGTTTATTCAACTAAGTTTTTAATTTTTTTTAAACTTGTTTAGTTTGTGTTCCTTAATTGATAGTGCAATTTCAGTTCATATATAAAATCGGTTAAGAATTCATTTGCTACTTAAATGAAAATTTGAGTTTATAATTTTGTTCATAAATACATAAACATACAGAGAGAGAGTGTATGTGAGTATGAATTATACTTATGAAAAGAACTTAATGCATATTTTTAATTAACTTCATAAAATGAAGATAGAGAGAGAGAGTCTATGTGTGTGTTAGTGAACCCTTTGCTAGAATATGCCATTGCTTGTTGGTTGAGATTTTGCATTTGGCAGTGCACATTTTTCTATTCCAAGTTCTAATACCCAATTCACCATTTTTATATGCCATACATTAAAATAGTAGAATAAAAGAATATTTGAACATGTTAATTGATAGGTAATAACTAAATGACACCATCACTTCCACTGAAGGACACCACCACCCAACTTTTTTGGATCCGCTAAAGGATACCACCTTCTTTCCTTTTCACCTTCTCTTATCTCTTTTTAGAATAACAACGTCACCTCCGACCGCACCACCACGCCTTGCCACCGCCGGCCACACCACTACTTTTTTCTTCCTTCTCTTTTTTGTTCTTGTTCTTCTTTTTATTCTTCTTTTCATTCTCTTCCTTTTTTTTTCTCTTTTTCTTATCCTTTTTTTCTCTTATTCTCTGTGTTTTTGTTCTTCACCTCTTCTTTTTTCCCTGTTCATCTTTTTTTTTGTCTTTATGTTATTTTTCTTCTCTTTATCTTCCTCTTCTTCTCCCCTATTTTTTCTCCTTCACCCTCGCTGAGGTTCCGGCAAGTGGGGAACCTCCACTTGTCGAAACCTCCGCGAGAGCAAAAAAAAATTGTCCCCTACGAAGATCACTACGAGTGGAGAACCCACACTAGAAGAATAGAGAAAAAGAAAAAGAAAAAGAAAAAGAAAAAGAAAAAGAAAAAGAAAAAGAAAAAGAAAAAAAAAAAAAAAAAAACCACATAGAGAAAATAGAAACTGGAGAAGAAGAAGAAGAAAACATAAAAGAGAATAGATGAAGAAAAAACAGAGAAGATAATAGAAGGAAGAATAAGAAGAAAAAATTTATTAGATAAGAGAAGAAGAAAAAAAAATAGGTGGAGGATGGGAAGGATGTCAGGTGGTGGCTCGGTAAAGCTGGTCGTGGAAGGGAAAGTTGGTGTGGTCGGTAGTGGCGGTGGTGAAGTTGTGATGGTCATTGATGGAGAAAAGAAAGAGAGAAGTGAATGAGAGAGGAGAATAGAAGGAGGTGTTAGGGTTTTTGCTTACACCGTCGGTGTCCTTTACTAGGTGGCGGTATCCTTCAGAAAGGTGGTGGTGTCATTCAAAAAGTAGGGATTAGTGGTGTCCTGCAGCAAAATTGGTGGTGTCCTTTAGTCATTGCCTAGTTGATACAATTGTGACTAAAGACAATTAGTAGAATACATGAGTTTTTTTTTTTATTCAACAATAATTTTTTATTTATTTATTTAACAATACTAATGATTTGAGAGTAACATGCTAACCTAATTTTGGGATGGGACGGGATGGGCGAGATTGAAAATCTTCATCCTGATTTTATGCCACTCTAGATCGGTATGGGATGAGATTGGATTGGTTTGATCAATCCCAAAAGAACCCGAAAAAATTAGGACGGGGTCGCAATCATGAGATGGGATGCCCACCCTAGACTCCAATGTCAATTATGATAAACCAAATTGACCACAAAATCAAATTACCCTTGGTAAAACAAGTTTTAAAGCTGTGAGAGTAGTTAAAAATCGAAGCCAACAATATTGTACTATGTGGATCAAATTGTTACATTTTTCCTTACTGCATGAGATTTGCATTGCACTTGCTGTAGAATGCAAGAAATATTTAACATTTATTTATTTGTTTGGATTTTAACAATTGTTTGTGTTATTATTTTTTATTCTTAGTCTTTTTAATATAATTTGTAGACATTGATATCAAATCTATTTAACTACAAATAACTATAATCTAACAAACAAAAAAAACCTTAAGGACTTGGCAATAAAATTGTTTTCCTAAATGTGTAATTTATTTAAGGGTTTTTTTTGGCTTGATACTCATTAATTTATATCTATTAGAGTTTGGCCCTTGTTCTGAAAACTTATTGAGTCTAATACTCGTTTTCTAACGAAATCGTTAACTCCACATCATTGACTAGTTAGACTAATTTTTTAACCATTTTACCCTTAGCTTGAGTTAATTGAGTCTGACACCTTAAGTTAATTGAGTCTAATATTTTAACACTAAAACTATTCTAGACTTGGTTCACTTCTGTTGGAGAGGTAGTCTGTCGACTGTCAAAGCCTGGGTTCACTGTTTGTCCTTCACCCCAAGTTTCCACATCTGTTGTTGAGCCATACAACAGTGTCCTTTCAACCCACTACCTTCTAGAGCACACTGATGTTGAAATAATTCTTGACAATTGAGGTCATCTATGATACTTGCTGGCGAACCTTGACATTGAACGCCCTACTTACACCAATCTCAATCGCCTTATTTCTCAGGTATATGTCTTAATGTCACTTGTGTATATTGACACTAATTATATTAAAGTACCTTTCTAGGGAGCGAGGGTGGGCGGTGGGGGGCCTCCTTCGCTCCCTAGAATTTCCTATATTAAAAGAAATTGGAAAAAAATTTCTTATGCTTTTGTCATCTTATGCTTTCATCTGTTGTTGAGTCATACCCCAACTATCCACATTTGTTGTTGAGCCATACCCCTTGATCCACTTCATGTTTTCAACGTATGCTCCTTTCATCTCAACTGAAAAGTCAACTAAGGATGTTAATGCAGTTGTAGCCACAGTCAAGACAACTATTAACTGCACAAAAATGCATGATGGTCGTTTGATCACTAAGAAGAAGAGTTGTAGGGAGAAAGAAACGAGGGGGTTTATGATCTAGAAATTAGTCTTGATCAGTTAATGACATGTACTTATCGGTTTCGTCAAAAAATGAGTATTAGACTCAATTAATTTTCAAAACGAGAGTCAAACTCTAATAGATATAAATTAATGAGTGCTAAACTCAAAGAACCCCTTTATTTAACTTGTATATTAGCTAAAACAAAAGGGTGATTTTGGTATATTATAAAAAATGACATCATCTCATAATAATTAAGGGATTAATTGACAAAGTAGGGTATGAGCAAGGATTGTGATTTCGTTTTTCGAGATAATTTTGATCTCTTGATTTTAAGAAATATTTTGGTATGTAAAAATTTCGAGAATACATAAAACATTTAAGATAAATTTCCAAGGTATAGGAATTATGTGAATTAAAATTTATCAACTTATAAATTAGAAATTTGTAGATTGACATGTCAATGAGTAAGACAAGACAAAATGATATTTTGAAAATTGAAATGAGAACTTGAACCAATTTCTCATTTATTAGAAGGAGGAGAAAATGCAAATTGATAGCAATATAATAGAATTTTTAAAAGTTTGTATAGGCAGTTAAGCTTTAAAGTTATTTTTTATCAGACTTGAATACACTTTTACCTCTTTTCTTTAAAACACAATCACAAACATTATCTCTAAAAAGGTAGAAGTGTAAAAAAACCTAAAATCTAACTAAAAAATCGCTATAAAACTTGACTGCCTAGAATTAGAGATTTTTTTTGCATAATCTCGTCCATATAGGTTTGAGTTGTAGAATTAAAAAAAAAAAAAAAAAAAAAAAAAGAAAAAAAACTGTTAATGATTTGCAAGGATAATGATGTTTATCTTTGCTAACAAAGAAAAGACTATTAAAATTAAACATCACAAGGACCCATGTTATTCTCTCTCTCATGCTCTTTAATTGATGCCTCTTCCACACACATTGCACTCTTCCACTGTACCCGACCTCCTCTTCTTCAAATGCTTCAACAAAAAAACAAAGAAGAAACAGAAAGTTCAATCACACCTCTCTCTTTCTCAATTTCGAAAACTGTGGCAGATTTGTTAGTCTTTTGTGTCGGAGGAGGAGATGTGTCAATCAGAAAGAAGACTAGAGCAAATCTGAACTTGAAGAGTAGATCCAGTTGATCTCAGTGCATCGACTCTAGATCGATTTTGAACTTCGAAAAGCAGATCCAGTCGATCTAAGTGCGTTGAAAATTTTGAATAAAAACATGGGATTTTGGTTGCTGCGTGGTGATTTTTTGCAAAAAAATCGAAATTAGCAAAAAAAACACACCGAAAAAAATGAGATTTTTGGTTTCGCACATTTTCTTTTCGTATTTCCAAAAAAAATGAAAAACTCACTAAAATTTTGCGAGATTCCGCGAAATCTTAGTCCTTGGGTATGAGGATAGTTTATAAAACTTCAAGGTATTTGTTAATATCTTTTACTTTGGGATACCGGAAGTAAATAGCTCTGTACCTTTAAAAGATTAACTAAAAATAAAGTCAGATCAGATTAGATCAGGACTCAGATCAGGACTCACTTCATGGAGTATGTAGATATCATAGTCTTGATAAACTCTAGCTAGCTTTAGAGAATGCAAAAATCACTTAAAGCTAGAATCTTGATGCCTCGCTATATGATTTACTAGCAATCTCTTATAGTATGATAGCATGTTAGCAAGTCTCTAGGTTGTCTTCACATGCTTGTAAAGAATGGTTCTTATACTGTGATCTAAAATACACTCAAATGAGTTCCCCGAGGTGGCAGCAAATGTGGATAAAAAGGCTTCTCTCATGTTACAGTCCTCAATCACTTCGTCTTTTCTCTTATTCTTTGTTGAAAGAGAGAGATTTGTTTTCTTCTTCAATAGATTTTTATTTCACCATGGTATTGTTTTCAGAAATTCTAAGTGTTGAGGAAATGAGAGAGGAAACGAGCGAGGGAAGTGAGGTGGTGGGGTGGGAGCCGTTCAACTCACTCGAGATGCATGTGTTGACTTTTTGCACATGCATTCCGAGCGAAATGAACGACTCTCACCCCCGCCACCTCACTCCCTCGCCCATTTCCTCGCTGTGTAGCCTCTCTCTATTGTTTTTGACAAAGCGAGACAAGAAAACAATTTCATATATCACTTACATATTGTCCACCCAAGCATCAAAAAATTGAAACTGGCATATGTGAAAATCCCAAATTGACTATACCACTTACATATATCAGTTCGGATGGTTTGGACATCATTCTTTGACAAAGGTTGAGGCTTGAACAGGAAGTGCGATTGAAAATTTTGATTTTTACTTTGCTCCCATTTTGCGTATAAAATTGTATAAGAAAGGCGACCCTAGATCTATTTCCCTATTGTGTTCAAGTGAATGAAAATATGATGGTTTCTTCGCCCATGGTACTTCTTGTAGAGAAAATTGTTCATATAACATAAATGGAACTACATCTTACTTTGCAACAAAAATTGAAGTTCATTGTTTCATGAACAGTGAATTCCGAATGTGTGTCCATACTTTGGATGTCCAAAAAGGCGCTTAGAAAATGTTTAAACTTTCATTTGTATCCATTTCAAAGTAGGGGTGGGCATCCCATCCCGCGATTCCGTTTCCGTTTCGATCCCGTCCTGTCCTGTCCCGATTTTTTCGGGTCTTAATGGGATTGAATAATTTCATCCCGATCTCGTCCCGTCCCGATCTAGAATGGGATGGGATGAAGATTTTCAATCCCGCCAATCCCGTCCCGAGCTAATTTTTTAATATTTATTATTAATATTTTTATTTATTTCTTTTTGGATTGTAATATTAGTGTAATTGAAGAAAAATGAATTTAGTTGAAATCAGTGTAATTGATATTAGTCTATATCTGCAACTACTTGATATTGGTTTATTTCTAGATTTCTAAATGAATTATTTAATTGCAAACTCTTTAAAACTCAAAATGGGATTGCTAACTACATTGGAGATTTTATTTCGTGTCAAGACAATGAATTTAATGACTGTTTTTTTTTTTAAGCAATAATGAAACATTCTTCTTAGCACCCCAAATCTACTCATCTTTTTGTTCACTATTCAAAACAGTAGAGCAGGTCCACCATTGCCATTATAGTGTCCATATCTTAGCCATTCAAAACTCTGCAGAAATCTTAATTACAGGGTGAATTTCAGCTATCATTTATGGTAGTTTATTATGATGTTGCATACTCAATCCAAGTCTATCATTTATGTGTAGTTCAACGAATTGCCTTTGCCTATTTTCAACTAAGCAAATTGAGTCTTGGGTAAGCAGTAATTTGTCAAAAAATGAGAGCACGCTGATTCCGTCCAGTCCCGAACCCGTTTGGGATGGGACGAGGTCGGGATGGGGTTTTTTCCATCCCGTCCCGATCTCGTATGAACGGGATGGGATAGGGATGTGTCTATCTCGTCCCATCCCGTCCCGTGCCCACCCCTATTTCAAAGTATAGTGAATTTTAGCATTTCAAAGGAATTTTTAGTCTAATAACATAATTGAAGGCTTTATGGGTTACCTGCGTAGACACCATCTACAACTTTTAAAAGCTTTACGGGTTTCAATTTTTTTTTTTATTCATTTTCATTGCCTCTCTCTCAATTGGGATGTTAAAAATGCCCTCTAGAAACTTGCAAATTCCTAACTTATCAAGACAAAAAAGTTAGACATTGACATAAAATGTCTTTTAGACCAACTTTTCTAAAGAGCTAGGCCAGGCCCAACACTATCCATCATCCTCGAGATCTTATCAAATAAGACAAAAAAAAGTTAGAAATTGACATAAAATGTCTTTTAGACAAACCTTTCTAAAGAGCCTGCGCCAGGCCAGGCCCAACACCATCCATCATCCTCGAGATGCACAAGTCTGCCTGGCTCTCTAGAATAACTCCTTTTAGACAACTTTAAACTCTTGTTCTTTTGGCTTTTTGCAATTGTTTAAATTGTCAAAAATGACCTAAACAAACTTGAAATTTTTTGACATATCAAATAAAAGACAAAAAGGTTAGATAGGGGCATGTGTGTAAAAATGTATTATTTTGAATTTTCGAAATGCCTTAAAAAAACTTAATAATTTTTTTCATAATTACAAGCTATTCCATTGGGTTCAAAGCAAAGAATACCCTTTAAAATTCCAAGCTATGCCATTGGGTTGTATCTGTAAGTCGGTCATGCACCCACTTTGACTTTCTAAAAATGCCCTTGCTCCCTTTCAAAATTACAAACTATAAAACCATGGGCTACTTTGCCAACAATTTTTTTAAAATAGAATATTCAACTATATAGAATGGAGAATTGGTTGGTACTAATATATATATATATAAACAATATTTGTTATATTTAATCTGGGCAAATTAATTGGACATGTAACTTTCAAGGAAAAGTTTTTGGTGGGATTTTGTATTACTCCAATAAAACCTTTCATCCTTCATTTGATCAATGTTGAGTAATGTCGAATGCACGACTCAATGATGAGGGTACGCACGAGTTCACACTACAAATCAAAAGTGCATGGATGGCCAACGACACTGGTGGGAATGCCAAAGGCACAACTATACACCTCGACATGACATGGTAGTTGTGTCAGAGGTACGATTGCACGCTACAAGGAAAGTATGGCCATGCAAAAGGCATAAGTAACTCATCTACTGCTATAACGAATGTTTCCTAGATTAGCAACGTTTGGGGTGCATGTCATTGCGTTCCAGACGCTTTAAAGTTGTCACAGTAAGATTTGAGTTTAAAAAGACAAATTTGCCTACACTTTTAAATTGAATGCACTCCAATCAATTTAACCCCCATTTATCTGAAGGTAGGGACTATTTAACACCACAACTCTCTCCCACACCATCATAAAATGTTTTTTACCTGCTAACCCACACCACCCATTTAAACCACTATTAATTGTCTTCCTCTCTTACCTCCTATTCTCAATAACAATAACAACAACAACAACAACAACAACAACATGGAAGGGGGTAGCGAAGAAGGGGGCAATTGATTACTAGGGACGGTGAGAGACAACCGATGACGGTGAGAGATAAAGAAGATGTGCCATAGCCATAACAGCCACTGTCGCCCCTTCTCCATCTTCTTTTCATTCCCCTCTCCATATTCTTCTTTTTCTTCCCTTCTTCATCTTCTTCTACTTTCCCTCTCCAAGTTTTCCAATCATTGCCTGTCCATCATCATCCCACTCTCTATTCTCCCTCACAACCACAACAATCACAGTCACCCTCTCCCTTTTCTTCTTCTCCTCCTTCCCATTTTTGTTTTATATTTTTTTCCTCGCCCTCGCAGTGGCCTTTGCGATGATGGTTTCCCCACTAGTGATGAGTTGCGCGAGGGCAAAATTTTTTTGACCCTCATGGAGGTGAGGAAAAAAATAGAAAACTAAATAGTAGAGAGGAAGATAGGAGAAGGAACTGTAGAGGGAAGAAGTGGGAGTCGAGTGTGGAGGAAATAAGAATAAATTGGGAGGGGAGAGGGAGTTTGGGGAGCGAAGAAGAGGAATTTTTTAGGGGAAAGGAAGTTGAATTTGGGAGGGGAAGAATAGGGAGTTGGGGAGAGAGTGTTTATGGATGGAAGAAGAGGAAGTTGGGAGGGGAGAGGGAGTTTTCCTATGTTTGAATTTCAGTGGGGAGAAGATGAATTTAGTTTTACATTTTATGGGTGGTGTAGGATAGAAATGGAGTGGTGTGAGAGTGAAAAAATTAGATTAGTATGGGAGAGAGGAATCTGTGGTGTTAAATAGTTATTGCCTTATTTGAATTATCTATAAAAATGACATAAATTCAACCCATTGACCATTTCACACTTGCTTACATCTTCTGGTTAGGAAACACAGTGAATTACAAACTTTATCATGTCCTTGTTTCCACAACCGGTGGCTAATTAAGGATATTCTTGATATCATCATATGACCTTCTAATAACCCCGACAAACTTATCTAGCAATTCGATAAGAAAGGCCTTTTCTCAGTTAAAAGTGCAACCAAAACATTTGTTACTGAGCAACAATTGGTGGCATATATGTACTGTAACCATAAATTTTGACATATATGTTATATGCTTTAACAAAAAAACACTTTTTAGGCATGACCTTACTAAATATGTACTCAGATCTGACTAGAACTCCAGGACTATCGTGTCAGTGGCATAGATAACATGCTAGTTTTAGATAACATGCTAGGTTTATATATATTTACGAGTGGATCATATTTAAGTCTACGAGCCGGTGTCAAGGATAAGTGAATTACTCAACTAATATCCTCATTGCCAATTAATATCCTCATCGCCTTTATCTTGCATTGAGACTTGCTTTCGCTCCGATTCATCACTTCCACCTCGCATGAAGACTTGTTTCACTCCGATCCAGTCAATTTTAGAAGCTACATTCAATACTCGAAGGCTTATCAACGATGGAGCACATATGATCATAATAATTTGGTGAGTCTCGAACCCGCGATTTCTCACAAGGAGAGTGGATGTCTGACCAACTGAGTAACAATTGGTGGACAAAAAACTTCCTAATGTTTGTGCAAAATATGAAATTGTTGTGTTGTCAGGGTAATTGAGGCGTCCAAAATCTATTCTCCTGTAAGTTTGACCTGTAAAACAAATGTTAGATTGTCAAATACCACCTTTTTTGTGGCCGAAGGCACTCTGATGCTTAAGTCAGTAACTCAATTGGAGATGGAGATAAATCTGGACAAAACTCAGTTAATGTTGCATACCTTTGTCGAATGTTCCCTTTACTTTATATAATGGTCGTTGTTAATTCCCTGCGTTACTTAAGCATGTGAGGTGCAACGAGGGGAAACGTTTTCTGTAACAGTCTCCTCCTTTATAAAGATACGTCCTCAGAGGCATAACTTCCTCCACGACTCTTTTTCTCTGAAATGTTCCTCCTATTTAAGGGAGAACTTTATTAAGCTTGAATTTGGACCTTTGTTTATGATTTATTCTGACAGACTCTGTTTGGGATTTTATGACTAGAATCGCCCTATTTGGACTTTATGAATTGGCCTGGTTTTGGGATACTTAATCCTCGTGATGGACGATCTCTGCCATGTGTACGACTGCAATATCAATCTTGTTTGATGTATCATTAGCTACTCCCCCTTAGTTAGTGGGTATGCTAACGTGGCCACTAACTTGATGGTGGTTGGACTTTCGATTTCATCATTGCCTCGCATTTAATGTTGTTAACAGCTTTTGGTGGGTTTGGTATTTTTGATCATTCGATCGCTCGTTTCCACACACATTTTGGAATTTCATGCAACCATCATATCTCGCACGTTGTCCTACAAGCAGTCTCTTCGTTACTCGGCTTTATATAGGGGGTGTGATAAGTTTGTTTCTCTCTTTATGCTATCTTCGAAATTAAGATTCTTCTCTCTTCTTCTTTGTTTTTTGTGCTTCTTCATTCATTTAGGATGTCTGCCGGTGATATACTAGATGGTAAGGCATTTGTTGCTTGCGAAGCTTACTTCTCGCCCAAGAAGGCTTCTCAGGCGACGTTGGATGGTGTTTGTTCCGAGTACTCTCTGCCATTCGACCTCGAGATTGTTCTGTCTAGGCAAAACTATAGTCATTGTTGTCCAAGGACTGATTATATTGCACTCTACCCTTGCATGTTCCAGTTTGGCCTTCAATTCCCAATCCCAGAGATATTTTGAGAATATTTAGATTTTTTGGGCATTCCTCCTGCTCAAATGGATCCATATGGTTGGAGGGTTATGGTTTCTACTTATGCGAGAGTCATTCTTACTGGCATTCCCTTGACCGTTAGGGTCTTGCACTATGTTGGTGACCAAGAATATTTGCTTCCTCCGCTCTCCTAACTGTTTTGGGAAGCTTAATGATGACATCAGGAGCTATTTGAAATTCTAGTTTTATGCTTCTGTCAGATCCGACCATTTTAACTTGTGAGGTCGTCAGATTATGCGATCGTTCCTAGTCCCTAATAAACTAAGGAATCTGCTATTGTCCGTGGAAGAATATATGATCAGTGACCGTTTCTTGAGGCTTCCTATGGGTTCTGTGGAGGTGTTCCTTTCTGAGGACACTGTGGCATGTAGTGGCTTGTACACCATGAATGAAGCGGAACGTGCTTTACTTACTAAATCTTGAGTTGCTGAGATCGTTGCTCATGTTGTTCCTGTTAGTGTTAGTGATGCTAGCATTGATGGGAAAGAGAGCTCTGGCAGGGATGTTATGGATCTCAATGCTCCTATCAGCATTGGTGTTGTTGGTCAGACTACCAGGAAGATGAAGCTTTCAAGGTCTGCCGGTCCATTAAAGTGATTGGTGATAAGCTTTGGTTGTGTTCCTAAGAGGAAACAACTTTCTGATTCCACTCGCGGTGCTATTTGGACTGCTCCTTGTCTGAATTCTTATGGTAAGGAGGTTGGGAAGGAGGATGGTCTCTTTCTCGAGGAGGTCGATGAAATGAATCTAGCAGTAGAGAGGAGCAAGAAAGAAATAACTCGTCTATTAAACGATAATGAGAAAAATCTCCTATTGGCTTATGGTGTGCCCAACTTCATTGAATGGTCAGATGATGGCCCTCGAGTTATTGAAAAAAAGATGTTTCAACTTGTAATGAAGCAGTCCAAGGATCCGAATACGACAAAAACCATGCGAATAGGAGGTTACTAATCGTGGTCAAAGTTCCGAGGCTCCTCTTCCTCTATTTATGTTGATGACACAATGGAGTTCCTAATTTCTTTTCTTGCTTGTCTAACTTCTACTATTGCTACCATTACTGCTTTCCCTACTCTCGCCATGATTGTTTCACGGCGAAAAGGAAATAGTGATTTTTTTATTATCACCGCTATTCCGACCGTTCTTTTGGCTGTCGGGGGTGGGTCTTCTGTGCTACTTGATCCCCTAGTTCTTCATCCATGGATTGGTTGGAAGGAGCCCAACCCAGGAAGATATCCGTATTAAGTCGGATGGGAAGTTTTGTTGGTTTACTAAAAGTGACGTGTAAGATAGTGCACGCAAGTTGATCAACAAATGGCACAGGCGGACGGTGGAGAGGCCTCCGATGTCCGTACGGGAGCCTAGCAGTCATCTCGACTATGGCCTCAAGCAGATAATGGATAGGATGAATTACCTCACTTATGCTTGGGTGTTGGGTGGGTCGAGCTATTTCGTTGGTCGTAACAAGGTGGCTACTCTTGAGAGGAAGATGGCAACGCAGTTATTGGTGTTTTCTCATGTTCTTCATCAGTTGGATGTGTTGAAAACGCAATGTGCGGAGTAGGAGAAGGCAACTAGGGTTGCTTTGGCTTCTTTGAAGGAGGTGGAGGCTGCGCGAGACAAGTCTGCAGCTTAGGTTGAGTATTCGATGGCTGAATTGAACGAAGTCTATACTCGGTTAGAAAAAGTGGAGAGGAAGCAATCCGTTGAGAAGGTAGGTCATAATGAGGCTATGCATTCAGTTATTGAGCAGTCCATCAGCCGTCAGATTGCTGAGGAGCGGGTGGAGCAGTTAATAGCTGCGCTTGACGAAGTTAAGTAAGATATTTCCGCAATGTTGACCACCATTGAAAAACAACTCATTTCAACCAAGAATGAGCTTGTTAAAACCAAAAACAAATTGAGGATTGCGGAAACAGAAAATTGAGCTTCTCGACTATATTGAGGAAGATGGCGTTGATTTGTCCAAGTATCGTTGTTTGGTCGATCAAGATTTTGAGGATGAAGATAGCAAGGAAGGTATTCCAGATCCCTCAAGTTATCCAGTGGACGAAGAACCATCATTCCCTCCTTCTTCCAATCTGGCTTCATCATCTACTCTTGTTGTTGAAGAGAGAACCTAGTCTCCTCCTGCTATTGACATTGTTGCCTCTCTTCCATCATATGCTCTTATTGTCGATGCTTCTACTGTTTCTTCTCCAAATGTTCTCTCTTCTTCTCCTGATGTAAAAAAATGATTTTATGAATGAAAAACCTTTTCTTTTAACAATCCCTTGTTGCCTTTTATTTTATTTCCGCTTCGCATGTTTTCCCTTTAAAGTTGTGCTTCGTCTTGAATCAGTCGCATTGAATCATAGTATATGATAAGTATATCTTTACCTCGTTACTTCCACTTTCTGTACTCTGATAATTTAGGCTTGTCTGTATTTCTGTTTTTGTGTTCGTTTGTTGACCATTCGAAGTTTTTATTTCTTCGGTCTTGTCGTTCGGGCTGTGAAGTTGTACTGGTTCATTTTTACTCGTTAAGATTCTCGTGTGTCTACTTCGTGGTTGGACATGTTTGGTCACTCCATATGGTTTCCTGAGTAAGTCTTGATTTGTGTGTTGAAGCTTTTGTAGATGTATTTTTCCATTTGACTTATTGGTAGGCCGGAAGGCTTTATGAATATATCTTGACTTATTTGTCTAGATTTTTTACTTCGTTGGCCTGACATATTAGTCAGCCATAAGGTTTTTACTAGTACGTTTTAACTTACACGTCTATACTTTTACTTCGTTATTCGACGCATTGGTCGATCCGAAGTTTTTATGAATGAGTTGACTTGTTCGTCCCAACTTTTACTTTGTTGTCTGACATATGAGTTGACCCAAAGTTGTTACGAGTAAGTTGACTTGTTCGCCCCAACTTTTACTTCGTTGTTCGATGTATCAGTTGATCCAAAGTTTTTATGGATGTGTTGACTTGTTCATCCCAACTTTTATTTCGTTGTTTGACGTAATCGATCCGAAGTTTATATGGGTAAGTTGACTTGTTCTTCCAACTTTTACTTTGTTGTTCGACGTATCGGTCGATCCGAAGTTCTTATGAGTAAGTTGACTTATTCGTCCCAACTTCTACATCATTGGTCTGACGTATGAGTTGACCCAAATTTTTTACGAGTAAGTTGACTTGTTCATCCCAACTTTTACTTCGTTGGTCTGACATATGGGTTGACCCGAAGTTTTTACGAGTAAGTTGACTTGTTTGTTCCAGCTTCTACTCCATGGCTGATCATACCAGAAGTTTGTTTGTGTCTAACTTATGCGTCCTGACCTTTTGTTCGTTGCTTTATGTGTCGTTTGCTTCACATTATCTGGCTTTAATGCCTTAATTTTACCGCTCGTACGTAAGATGGAGGGTTTGAACTCGTAGTTTTATAGATAATTCCATTTTGGGTGCTTAACAATCTATAGTAGAGTTTGCTACGTTGTAGAGTCCGTTTGTGAATATGCATTGCATCTATTTGACAGTAGCTCGATTGTTGTCATTTCTTTTGACAATAGAGGTTTGATTCCTGTGCGCCCTTATTGTTTGAATGGTATTTGTTTCTGATTGTCGAATTTGGTTTCGTGTTTCCCTGGGGTCTGTTTTGGTGTTGTTTTGCCTTGAGTAACTTAACTCATTCGTTGCAACTTCTCCCTTCATAAGTCTCCTGTAGTTTTTGTAATCGTTCGTTATGTGTATTGTTGTCGTGAGGCAGCTAATAAACTAGGAATGCCTCTTGATCAAATCCCAGGGTGTGAGCTATTGACAGGTGGTTTCGACGAGCGGAATAGAATCCAGCACTGAATTGTCCAATCATGCTCATATCAGCACCGACTGCCAAGGATTTTATTCATTTTTATATCAAGTTTTATTCGTCGAATCAAATTTGTCTGCGTTAGTTCCCAATGTAGTCGATTTTTGCTATCTTTCCTCGCCTTTACCTACACCTGCATAGGGAACGCATGTGAGCCAAAGACCACTGTGTGGCGGTCGATAGCACTCTGATGCTCAAGTTAGATAAGGCTTATGAGAGGCTTAAAGTTGTAAATTGAGTTTTTGTAGTATACCTTTGTTCATCGACCTTATCTCCCTTTTATAGTGTGAAAGTCCTTGTTCGGCTAGGCCTTTGGTGGCGTAGTTTAGGAAAAGAGATCTTGCTAGAGATCAATTCTTTGTTGGGAACTGTCCATGTAGATAAGTTTCCCTACATGACTTGTGCTCTTAGATCTGCGGGAGAGGTTTCCCTTTTCTGACTGTTGTCCATGCAAGAAAGTTTTTTGCCCAACTTATACTCCAGTGTTTGTTTCCTAGTCAGAATCAAAGTATTAATGGCATGTTTGTCTTGGGTCGATCCCCCATATACTTGACTTATCAGGGCTTATTCTTGCCTTATCAGGGTTTACGAGTATTGGACTTGACCGTGTGATGTGTGGGCTTAGTGCCGAGTTGCAATTTGGGTTCGACCTTCTGGATCCTGCAATCGTAGGCTTAACGTTGTGTGGGCATGCTAGATTGAGCGTGCAATTAGGCCTACTTTGTTCTGTTGATGAGATTATCATGACATATGTACGGTGTTGATTAGAGGACGGTTTGGTGCATCATCAGCTACTCCCCCTGAGTTGGTGGGCTTCATTAATTGGGCGTGCGTCTGCTCGAAAGATAAAAAAGGTGAGAGTTCTATTTTCTATATAGATCCCCTCTCTGTAGAGTTTGGTTTATTTACTCTTTCGATCTCAGAGACTCTGTTTTGTCGTACTGCATGTCGTGCTTTTGACTTTGCTCAACCTTCATAATCAAAAGCTTATACGATTTCTCATGGCAGGCCTAAATCAGCTTTCCGATGAACTGTTCGCCAAGGGTCTGCAAGTTCTTTGAGGAGAGGTCACTTTCTAAGTCAAGTCGGGAAGTCCTCCGTAAATCATATTAGATTCCTGAAGATCTGGTGCTTTTCAAACTGAACGACGATCTGACGTCGTTGTCCCCTCCAGAAGGGTTTATCTGTCTCGACCAAGGTAAGTTTCAATCGGGTGTTTGATTTTCTGTTATCAAAGAAATTTGGGAGTCCCTGGCGTACCTCACATTGCACCCGCTCAACTAGTGTCGAACGGGTATATGACTATGATCGCCATCCTGATTAGGGCGAAGGACGCTGGTGTCCGAGTATCTTCGATGGCGATCCAACTGCTTACTTCCCCTTGGATAAACGAACACGCTGTGTGCATGATGACATCGTCAGACTGCTTTGGCAATCTTCTAAATGATTTTAAGTTCTGGCAGAAATTTTGTTTCATGGCGTCCGTGGACTCGAAGTATTTTGAGTTTGCTAGTCGTCTGGTCGAGCGAAATTCAGGCAACTGAGTAATTTCAATTCTGTTTCAATATTGCTTATGTTAAATGCATATTAGATTGACCTTTGCGCTTTTTGTAGGGAAATTCCCAACTTCATCTCTTTCTACTGAGGATAAAGCGGCTATGAATGCGTTTCGCGACATGCCTCATTTGAAGATAGAAAATTTCGTTAAGTCTTCTAATATCAAGCGCAGCGGACTGTGGGCTTATTGGCATGAGGCTCCCACTCTTTTTAGGGTTTCAAATCCAAAGCCCGAAGGCGTATCTTCCTCGAAAAAGATAAAGTTCCCGAATATTAAGATCCCGAGCTCTTCAAGGAGAACATAACTAAGTGATGCGCGCCCTTCTCCAGTTCGTCTTAAAAGGCTTTGTGCTGTGTCTAGGCCCGCTCGTGGGGGTTTAGCTTCTCCGAAGAACGCGAAGCTGTCGGATAGGTTCTTGACTCGTCCGTTATGGTGCAGACTGTTGTGTCCGAAGGGCATCAGCTCGGGCAAAGGTTCCCATTTCCCTTTTTGACTTGGAGAGGGAGTAATTGCAAATGGTTGGGGTTGAAGAAGTAAAAAGCTAAGTACAAAGCGGGCAGAGGTTTTGAACAATGCGTTAATGCAAGCGGGTGTGGAAGCTTCGTCTGGTGTGGGATTAGGTCATCCCTTTTCGTTGAAAGACTTTGTTTGTTGCCCTGTTAGGCCTGCTATATTCGCTTGACCGCCGTCCTTATGGAGAAAGGTCCACTCCGCGTCGCCTGTGTTGTCCTCCTTCTCGCTCTAGTTCTCATATTGAGGTGACAACGGCTCCGAGGAATAACTCGTTTTCCTCTTCCCCATCCACTGATTCTGAGTCGGCTTGTGAAAGAGAACCGATCAAGTAAGGGGAAAGCTGTAGATGAGGGCCCTAATGCAGTTAGGAAAGCGAAGAGTGGTGCTAGAGTGATTTCGGTTTCGAAGGACCTCCATTCGGATGCGCGGATCAATCTGTTTGCTCCAGACGTGGTAAAGATGAGCAACCAAGCTTGGCATCAAGAGCTTGATATTTCTTATGCCGCTAGGAAGCATATTAGCATATGAAATGATTGGCTGGCGAACTGTGCTCCGAAGCCAGAATGAGAGATGCTGGGAGAGCGTAGCGATAAAGGGCAGAAGCCTCGTGCTAGGGATATCATACCCGATTCAAGTGGTCGTAGTTGGGATTGAGGTTGAGGCCGCTCATGAAAGAGTGTACAACAAGTATTCGCAAACTTGCAGAAGTCATACTCAGATGCTCTCTACAAGATTAAATTGTTTAGTAAGCAACTTGAAGCTCACTCAGATGCTGGAACATAGTCTTGGCATACAAGGTCGGAGACTAAGAAGGTTCGCTTGGAAACGCTTGAGTCCGACCTGGCAGGGGCAGTCTCCGCAAGGGATCGGTTTGATAATGAACTGAACCTTGCCCATCGTGACTTACAATTTTCTCAGGAAACTGTGGTAGGAGTGCAGGCTGAGATACAAGCTCTGAATGCAGAGAAGGCCAAGAAGGAGTCTGAGTGGGTTGTTTGACGTCGACAGTTGGAAGCTGATGTTGACTTTAATACCAAAAGTGTGCGAACTGCAGAAGAGTAGCTCCTTCTGGCACAAAATCAGCTAAGTGTTGTTAATGGTAAGTTGTGCATTGAGCAGTTCAAGACTGACGTGTTGTTGGGCAAGCTGGAGCGGGATCTTGCTGAATCAAGGATGCGTGAGGAGAAGCTTTTCAAGTCCCAGGGCATGTTTGAGTTTAGCAGAATTGTGCATGGAAGGTTGGAGCTGTTGCAGCTTATGAAGGAGGAACATCCTGATTGGGATCTCTCTGATTGTAAAAAGGTAGCATAGGCGGAGTTTGGAGTGGCCTTCGATCCGTCCGAAAAGGAAGGTAACCCTGATGAGGGCGATCGAGACGCAGTACGTACAGATGTGTCTCCTGCTTCCCCTCTTGCTAAGTTTGGCTCTGTTGGATCTGACTCTCCTTCTGATAAAGAGTAAACCTTGTATTTTTTTCTTGCAAATGAATAGCATTATGTACTTGTGCATTTTTCTTTTATTTTCCCTACTAGCTTTTATTTGTTTTGTCTTATCACGACATTAGTTGTCAGACGAAAGGCTATACTAGGTCAAGAAGTCGTATGATTGATCTAAGGTGAGAGTTCCAACTGTTTGTGTTGCGATAGTTCGTGCAATCCTGGTCGAAATCCTCATAGAAATCAAGGAGTGTGATTCACCATTTGTCTGGCGGCCTGTCTGTATATCGGACAAGCAGTTGTTGTTGCTATTATAAGCGAACTAGTCAAACTGTGATCCTAGCACGTGCACCACTTTTTAAGCTATCGAAATCCGTTATTGGCGGACTAGGTTTCGAGTGGACCAAAAGCTATCGTCATCGGTCGTCACCGACTAAACTTTGGTCGGGTTCGATCACTATTGTCCATGTTTGGTCTGTGATCCTTAGCAAGCTGACTAAGCTGCCACTCTCTAAGCCATTGGTTCTCGTTTAACGAACTGGGCGTTAGAGCGAACCAAAAGCTATTTTCATAGGTTGAAATCGACTAAGCTTTGGTTAAGTTTGGCGACCATTATCTATAGTTGTACAATGGTCCCTGGCAAGCCATTGTGGTCAGGTATTACAAACACTGACTAAGCCCTCACTTTTTAACCCATCGTTGTTCGTTTTTGGTGGGCTAAGCACTAGAGCGGATCGAAAGCTATTGTAATCAGTCGGGTCTGACTAAGCTTTGGTCAAATTAAGATTTTGGGCATGCAAATCTGACTTGGGTATCCTGACTTACTTAATTCGCCCAGCGGTCTGATTTCGGAGCCAGATCGATTGATCGGACCAATAATAGCTTGACTAGCTTTAAGGAACAATAGTGGAATAATAGTAGGGCAGACACCTTGAATTTTTTATAGGTGTGCTCCTTATTCCATCGGTGCTTAAGGCCTTTGCCGTTTGTATATTTGCATATGAGAGAAAAAAAATCTTTATTGATCAGCGTGCCCTATGTGCGGTGCAGATTGCGAGATGGTTCAGTATCAGTTACTCCCCAATGCGTGCAAGGTTATTAATTCGATGAATGTGGACTCGTGCAGTTGCAATTTGAACTGTTGTTTCCCAGTTTCCCTTACGACATTTAATGTTGACGTAACTGTTGGCTAATGCTGCTTCGTAAACCACATTGCTTATAAATATGCTAGTTGTTTTCCATCTCAAGCATTGCAATGAGCATTGTAAAGTATGTTGATCAAATGTATTTTACCAAAGAATATGTTTTGGGTTTTCCAAAGGCTGAAGGAAGATCTCTGTCATTGGAGTCTTCGAATGTTCTAACATTTGCAGCCATGAGTCTTAGTAAGACTTGCTATTATGCGATGCCACTTGATTTGGGTGAGTATCCAATTGATTTCATGAGATCTTGTAATATCTTCTTACATTGCGAAGAAGAGTTACAGACTTCCCCTCAGGGGTCAGGTCTGTCTTCCATTTTTCGGTGCCCCCATGGACCCTTGCGCCATCTAGTTTGGGAAATTATGTCCACAACTAGTTTTAGGGTGACCGTTCCCACTGTATCTATTGGGCTACATGCGTGACGCCATAGCCGAAAGGCAGGTTGGCGGAGTGGAGCTTTGATAAATGCGACCTTATTTTCAGGGACAACTCTGCAACACACGAGGCACTCCTTTCTTGGGGGGCATCCTCCTCTGCCTTCTTTTGCTCGGGCAAATTGATGGGGCATAGGTGTTTGTATTTTGATTCGAGGCTCATGCTGCCATTTTCAAATCATCCTTGCGAAGTGATTCGACGGAGCAAAGAGTCAAGGGAGAGCTTGCAGCCTTCTTCAAGTACTTTACTTTCACCACCTTTTTTTCTGGAGGCAGATTGGCGAAGCGAAGTTTCGATGTGCGTGTTAGCAAATATTCATATTTGTGTCAGACTTAGATACTTGTAGTGTGTAAACTTTTATACTAGTTGGTCGGCAAGCTTTGTAATAACTTTCATTGCAATCAATGAAATCAGTTTTATTTATGGAATATATCTCGTACGAACAATTCTTCTAAACTAAAAAAAAACTAAAAATAAAAATGGAATCAAAGCAAAAAAATAATTTAACTCCGAGCGGAGACTAAGCTAATCAGGTCCTGAAGGAGGGCGTATCGTCCTGGCTCGGATTGCCTAGTCCCTCTATCAAAATTACTGAAGAGTGAACATCGTGCTGACGGCCAGTTCCTTGTTGATTATCAGCTCTTGGAGTATGCGCCTGTTTGCAAAAGTATTGTTACTTAGCCCTATATTTGTCTGGATTGAGTCTCTAGCTCTGAATTTTGGCTCTCAGCATAGTTGCGCTTCGGTTGATGGGGCTCTCTCTGCCCGAACATATTGATGCTTTTAGGTTTGGTGCCTGATATGTCTGTTCCGCGGGCCCGAACTGTAATTGGTAGCAATTCAGTTGTTTCAGGGCTGCATAATGGCAACCTCTTGCTGCAGGTTGTCTCCTCGGATAGTTCCTTGGGCCTGGTTGGTTGTGTATTTGATGCATTGGTGCACAGTGGAAACTACTGCCTTCATATGATAAAGCCAAGCCCTTCCCAGAATAATGTTATAGGTGGACAAAACGTCAACCACCATAAATTCTTGGACAAGGTATTTTCGCAATTATGGCTATTCTGCCACCACCATTAGATTGATCTTCCTGATGGGAAAGCATTTTTCTCCACTGAATCCAATCATTGGGTGAGTAGCGGAAGTTAAGTCTCTCTCCTGGAGTTGCATGTTTCGGAATGCGCTGAGAAACAAGACATTAAGTGAGCTTCCTGTATCCACCAAGGCCTTTTCACCTCCCACTTCGCAATGGGGACAAAGATGACCAAGGAGTCATTATGAGGAGAATGTACACCCTGATGATCTTATCCGTAAACGTCAATGGTGGGATCATGCTCTAAACTCGTGTATGTTGCACTTGTTGGTCCTCGCACTGGGGTTGCGTCTGCATCTCGGTCAACTTTTTTTTGCGGGACCTATTGGATTGCTCTCTTTTGGGACCAACCCCATGAAAGACATAGATGATGTTAGGAGCTTCCTTTTTGATCTCCTTGACAGCATCCACCCTTACATTTGCCCAGTCATGCCTCCTGTCCGAGCTAAGGAACTCCTTGAGCTTGCATTTTCCTGATCCAATACTCGACTTCTCCTCTGAGGTTTTTGCAATTCTCAGTATTGTGTCAGCCCTCCTTATGGAAGACCCAATATTTGTTGTTGTCGCGTTGAGTGGGGTCTCATCACTACTTGGAGGACCACTTCAGTTTTTCCCAATTATTCATAGAATCGAGGATGTCAGATAGACTAGTGTTGAGAGGGGTGACAGATTTGGACCCGACATTATTGGAGGCCTTATCCTGCCTTGTGCGGTCGTAGTCGGTCTTACTGTCATTGTGCTTCCTCTTGTTCTCGTCGACGTCGTCCTTCTTTCCTTCTTTCTTGTCCTTGGGGACAGAGGATTTCTTCTCGGATTTCGCCTCCTTCTTGGCAGTAATCATCTTGTCTAGAGTGATGTATCTCTAGGCATCCTTCAGCAGGTCTGCCATATCAGCTGGGGCGTCCAAAGTAAAGAAATCGTAGAACTTTTCTTGCCTTAGACCCCAGGTGAAGGCAGTGATGGCGATGTCATCACTACAACCATCGATGATAGTCAATTCATCGTTGAAGTGCGTAACATATTCCTTCAGCTTCTGTTTTAGAGTCAGTAGATAGTGCAAGCGCTTCCTGATTTGTTGGTTGCACACAAAGCACGTGAGGAATGTCGTTGCCAATGTCCGAAATGAGTCGATGGACCTCGAAGGGAGGCTATGGAACCAGGTTAGCACTGACTTCTTCGGGCTAATAAAGAACGATAGACACATTATCGAATCGGACCCTTCCTTGAGTGCCATTACATGCTGGAAGTGGCGCAAGTGGTCTCATGTTCCGTCATAAAACTCCGGCTTTGGCAGGGTGTACTTCTTCGATAGTATTTCATCCATGAAAGGAGGGATAGTGAGGTTGAACAGTACGTATGGATTTGTGGCCCCTTGCCAGATGGCGTTGTGCGAGACATGTCTGTCAGCTCTAGACGCTGGGTCCCTGTTGGTCACTCCTCCGCTTTTGGTCCACTGAGAAGCTGTAAAGGCAGTGCGGCTCTCCTAAACTTGTTCCCTAAAACCTTCTGGGGATTGGGCTCTTCGCTTCTCATGGTCTCCTCCTGCGGGTGGATGATTCTGTTAATTGAGTATTTCCACCGCTCGTGCAATTTGTTGCATTTGGATTGACAGTAGATCCACCCATGGGTCTGCCGTAGTTGTCACCAACGCTAGGGTCTTAAAGGGTTCCTCCTACGATGGTGGCGGCACCGAAGCTGGCGGGGCTCTGCTAGTTCGAGTGTTCAAGGGTTCAACAACTTCTCGATTGTTGCGAGGCCTTGTTGTCACTATTTTTCTGGCTCTATGGGAAAGGTGGTACTACTATTTCTTCTGAGAAACTCTGTTGTTCTTCATAGACGGCGCCAAACTGATTAGTCGATTTCTGCTCTCCTTCCTCGCCTTTAAGTAGACATGCACAGGAAACACACGTGAGCCAAAAACCACCGTGTGGTGGTTGATGGTACTTCGATGCTTAAGTTAGATAAGGCTTAGAAGAGGCTTAAAGTTGTAAATTGGGTTTCTGTAGCGTAACTTTGTTCATCAACCTTATTTCCCTTTTACAGTGTGAGAGTCTTTGTTCAGCTAGGCCTTAGGTGGCGTAGTTTAGGAAAAGAGATCTTGCTAGATCCTTTCCTTGTTGGTGTTGTCCATGTAGAGAATTTTTGCTACACGACTTGTGCTCCTAGATCTGTGGGAAAGGTTTCCCTTTTTTAGTGTTGTCCATGCAAGGAAGTTTTCTTCCCCGACTTATACTCCAGTATTTGTTTCCTAGTCGGAACCAAAGTATTGTTAGCATGCATGTCTTGGATTGATCCCCCAGATATTTTCCTTATCAGGGCTTACTCTTGCCTTATCAAGGTTTACGAGTATTAGGCTTGACTGCGTTACGTGTGGTCTTAGTAACACGTTGCAATTTGGGTCCGACCTACTAAATCCTAACAATCGTGGGCTTAAAGTTTCTGGGCCTTGTTGGATCAAGCGTGCAATCAGGTCTGTTTTATTCTGTTGACAAGATTATCATGACACATGTACGATTTTGATTAGAGGACGATTTGGTGTATCATTAGTTTTGTTGCTAGTAATGGAGGAGGCGTCGTTGACCTTGTCATGGATAATGTGGATCAAGCTTGCATTTGTCAGTAAGGCCTTCAGATTTGTTCAGTTAGTTGATATCCGCTTGAAATGCAAATTTCTCCATGTTTTCCGTTGCTAGTTGTTGTAGTGGTTTTTCTGATCTCATTTGATAGCATTGGTGTTGCTACTTCGACATAGATCAACTCGAGTGGGAGGTGTTATTGGTCGTCTTTTTGGTTTGTTTGATTGTTTACTTCCTTCAGCTATGCAATGTAGGGCGTATATCGGTTCTCAGAGTTTCTCTTTTGATCCTGCAATGGTATCCACCTTCTCTTTCCCTTTGAGCAGCCAATTGATGTCCTCCCATTTTGCCATGGACTTCAGTATTTTCGCTCGACTTGTTTCAAGGCCGTGTATGGTTTATATGTCTTTTTCACCATACTTGTTACCCGTACATGCCTAGGCCTTGCCGATTGCAGTTTTCCAAGCTCTTGCTGGTTGAATTTGGATCTCCCATTGATCTGATGTCTCTTTAGGTGAATGTTCTCCTCCCGGGATGTGTCATCTCTCCTTCTTTCTTCTCTCCTTTCTCGCCTCCTTGAGTGGTCTTCCCTTTCGGATTCGTTCTTCTTCTTAGCAGTCACCATTTCCTCAAGAGTGATGTGTTTCTGGGCGATCTTCAATAGAGTCACCAAGTTCTTTTGGGGTCTAGGTTCAGAGAATAAAAAAAGGTCATCTTTTTATTCTAGAGGCGAAGGTGGCAACAGTCGTGTCGCTACAACCGTCGATCAATGCCAACTCGTTAGCAAATCGAGTGACATATTTTCTTATTCTCTCATCGAGTTTTTGTTTCATGTGAAGCAAGTAGTGTGGTCCCTTCCTCATCCATTGACTGTCGATGAACCTCATGATGAAGACAATAGCTAGCATCTAAAGGAGTCTATTGACCTTGGTGACAGGCTGTTGAACCAACTTATCGTTGTGGAGGTGAGGCTGATCGTAAATGTTTGACACAGGATGGATTTCGTGCTCTCTTTCAATGCCATCATGTGGTGAAAGTGTCGCAGGTGGTCTGTCGGATCGGTGGTTCCATTGTATACTTTACACTTTGGTGTGGTGAAATTTTTCGGCATAGCGGTCACTATGAGTGTGTCGGAGATTGGTGGTATGGCCCCGATCCTGAATGAGATTTCAGCAGGGGTCCTATCGTTCTGCGGGGGGCATTTTTTTGGTGGTTCGCTACCTTTGGGATTCACTTGCTGAGGTTTTGTAGAGACTTCATTATTTTCTCGGACTCGGTTGGCTGAGTTTTGCTAGGGCTGCGGATTGAGCGCGCTCTTCGGTGAGTTTGTCCACCATTTTGATCATACGGTCCATCTAAGCCATGAACAGATCCACACGAGGGTCTGTGGCAGTGCATCAGATGTTTGAGCTATCACATGTTGTGGTTCCCTGTTGTCGGGCATGATTGTCCCAATGGTTGTTACTGAATTAGAATCATGTATTGTCGGCAATGCAGCTTCATCAGTTGGAGGATTGCTTTAATCGTTGCTAGGTAGATGGTCTGTAGAGTGTCCCGTTTGTCCTGTGAACTTTTCAATCGCTGATCGAAATTGAGGAAGTTTACTACTGCATACTTTCTTCTTGAATGAAAATTGTCGTTCCCCACGGACGACGCCAAACTGATACGTCCAAAATTTGTTTTCCTGTAAGTTTGACCTGCAAAACAAATGTTAGATTGCCAAAAATCACATTTTTTGTGGCCGAAGGCATTCCGATGCTTAAGTCAGTAATCAATTGAAGACGGAGATAAAGCTGCATACCTTTGTCGAATGTTCTATTTACTTTATATAATGGTCGTTGTTAATTCCCTGCGTGACTTAAGCATGTGAGGCGCAACGAGGGGAGACGTTCTCTGTAACAGTCTCCTCCTTTATGAAGATACTTCCTCGGAGACATAACTCCCTCCACAACTCTTTTTCTCTGTAATATTCCTCCTCATTACGGGAGAACTTTATTGGGCCTGGATTTGGGCATTTGTCTATGATGTATTCTGACGAGCCTGTTTGGGCTTTTATGAAAGAATTCGCCCTTTTTGAGCTTTATGAATTGGCCTGATTTTAGGATATTTGATCCTCGTGATGGACAATCTTTGCCACGTGTACGACTGCGGTAACAATCTTATTTGATGTATCATCAGTAATTATGCAAATTATTCCCTGATAACTAAATGTAAAAAAATCCTCACAAAAGGTCTCTGATTTTATAGTCCAATTCTCAATCTTTATTATTATTATTATTTAATAGCACTAGTAATTTCAATGAAAATACGGTATCAAAATTGTCACTATGGGTCCTATCACTTCGTGGAGAAATTAATTATGTATATAAGGGCGGCATTCAAATGCCTTGTTACGAGTCATTTTGGTTTTAAGTGGGTTTTATGGAGTGTTTCTCTCCATCTTCTTCTTCCCTCTAGTTTAGTATGCATGGCTTCTCTTCAACTCATCACAGTGAGTTTCCTTCTACTTCTCATCAACCATACTAAGCATTCTTTTTCTGTCCATTTCCTCTTCAATGCTACAGTTGCTCTTGACGGCACTGGAAACTTCAAATCCATAAATGAAGCTGTTCAGTCAGCTCCACCCCATAGTTCTACAAGATTTTACATCCATATCAGAGCAGGTATTTATAAGGAGTATGTCAAAGTTCCACAAAACCGAACCATGATTGCCTTTATCGGTGATGGGGCTAATGTAACCATCATCACTGGAAATCGGAGCCCACGTACTGGCCCCTATGACACACATAATTCGTCTACTGTAGGTAAGCAAATTTTTAGGTTGATTAGCTGTACAATATAGGATTAGTTACTACCCGTATTTACTAAAAGAATCATTTTCACGCTCACATTTATTAGTGCCCATGCGTGTGTTTATCCAAATAAAATTACCTTATTATACAAATGATTTGGCTAAAAATTTACTCAACCGTGATAAAACCTGATAGTAATGTAAAGGGTGTTTCGACACAATGGTAAAAGTCCAAAGTGATAAAAGCCTTCGCAAGTTTTGGTATTCATTGTAGTATGTATGTATTCCAGAAAAGATGGTTTTATAAGATTTACCTTGTGAAACACAATAATCATTATCATAAAAATCCTACCAAAAAAATAAAACAACTACTATTTTCAAATTCTCAATGTAGTAATCTTCATTATTGAAACTAAACACACTCACGCCTAAATTTTATGTTTAATATTATTTCATTATTGAAACTAAACACACTCACGCTTAAATTCTTATAAAAGATTAAACGTAGTAATCTTCACTTAAAACTTTACGAAGCGACCTTTTGGATTATCTAATGGAAGTATCCCTGGAAACTTATTTTGATGAATACCTTCCACTTAAAACTTATCACCCACCAATTCCATTGAAGAAACTTATGTGCTGTACCTTTGCCTGCAGTTTTTTTTTTTTTTGAAAGGCAAGAAGAGTTTTTTTTTATATATAGGATCCCAGAACCCACTAAAGATGTCGCAAGCTGGGTTTGAACCCATGACCAAGTGATACCATCCGCCAAGCTCTAACTGTTGAATTGTCATGCCATTGGCTCCTTTGCCTGCAGTTAAGTTACTGCAAAAGATTGAGATTGAAAAAATATATTTGTGTATAGAAAATCATTGGTTCAAGCTCAAGTAATATCACTTTCAAACCATATAAAAGTTGGTTCAATATAATATTAATCTCCCGTCCAAAAACCTTAGAATCCTCTCTGCGCCGACTCCATTTAAAAACTGGATATAATTCTAGTACAAATTCTCTCCATAAACTGTCTTTCTGTCCATTAGCAACTATTTCATATATTTTGATAATAATGGCTCCTAAAATCTCTACCTCAGAAACACAACTTATCATAGTGATTTGTTCATTCTTCATTTTTATTCTGACATTTTAATTAACCGTCTTGGTTGCAGCTATCAGTGGTAATGGTTTCATGGCACAGCATATAACCATAGAGAATTCAGCTGGACGTGGTAATGGTCAAGCGGTGGCTTTATCGACAACATCAGATAGATCAGTGTATTACAAATGTATATTTCTAGGGTACCAAGACACATTATATGCTGGCGTGGGCAATCACTTCTACAAACAATGTGACATCCATGGCACAGTTGACTTCATATTTGGAAATGCAGCAGCTGTTTTTCAGGATTGCAATTTATATGCTCGTGCAAATGGTTCTATCACATTCACTGCCCATGGACGAAGTCATGTGGATGATCAAACAGGATTTTCAATTCAAAATTGCAATTTCGGAACATCACCTGAAGTAGAGACACAGGGAGTGGAAGCATACTTTGGGCGACCATGGAGAAAATATGCCACAACTATAATCATGCAATCTAATATCTCTAATATAATTGATCCAAGCGGATGGCAAGGGTGGAATGTCTCAGTAGACGAGGTTGTCTACTGGGAGTACGGAAATGTTGGTCCAGGTTCTAATACAAAGGGTAGGGTCAATTGGCCTGGGCACAAAATTATAACCAACCCCTCTGAGCTTGAGGGTTATACAGTGGCCAAGCTTATTAAAGGTGATACATGGTTACCAGAGACTAAGATTCCTTATCGAAGTGGTTTAGCGTAATGAGTTGTTGGGAAACTATTTTTTCTGAACAGATTTGGTTGTTGATTTATAAGTGTCATTTATCATTTTGATAGATGAGAAATCCAAGAAATGATTCGATCAAGAATTATAAAATCACAAACTAAACAAAGCCTGGAAGCTTAAAGACGAAGCCTTAGTGAGTTTTAGATTGGTTGAAGATAGATGAGATTTTGAACTGTTTGGACAAAAAAAAAAGATTTGAGTGGGTTTACTTTTAAATAAGGATGCACCGACTCTCCGAAAAACCTTCGTATCGCGTGTCAAATACGTGTCGGACACGGACACGTGCTCGACACGTATTGGACACGTGGTCAACGGTCAAAATACGTTGACAGATCCAGACACGGTCCAGACACGTTGACAGATCGATGGACATCTCAATGGACAGATTGATCAATCGATCTGTCGAGAGGGAGAGTGAGAGATCTATCGAGAGGGATCGATAGAGATCTGTTGAGAGTGAGAGATCGGTCGAGAGGAGGGACCGATCGATCTGTCGAGAGGGGGAGAGAGAGGGAGAGATCGATTTCGAGTTTTCGACAAGGAGAGAGGGAAAGATCTTACCTTCTTTCGTTTGTAATGACAAGAAGAAGAAAGGAAATGGGAGAAAGAAGGAAAGGTGTTGGGGGATCACTTTGAAACACAATCTTCTTCTTCTTCTTCATTCCTGGTCTTCTTCTCAAAACAGCAAGCCCATGCTACTCTGGTCTTCTTGTCATAACAGAAAAACCCTAACTCTAACTAGATAAAAAATACCCAACTTAGGCCTTGAGATTGGGCTTTTGAAATTGGGCCAATTAAAACTATTCTTGGACTAGACACCTTTGGCCAAGCCTCAAACTAACTCTTGGCCCTTTTGCTTCCATGTTTTTAACAAAATTTAGTTTTGCCCCTTAGGCCTTTTGCTCCTTGTTTTGCATGTAAGCATTCGAAGTCATGTATATGTTAAAAAATATATATTAAAAAATTAAGTTTGACCGTGTCGCCGAGTGCTATTTTTTTAAAATTGTCAAGTCGCCGTGTCGTATCCGTGTCCGAGTCCGTGTCCGAGTCCGAGTTCGTGCATCATTGCTTTTAAATATCCTAGAACACTGGGTTGAGTTTTTGGGCCAAAACTCGCCCAGATTTGATTTTAAAAAATATACAGAAATATTCTTTGTATCACCATGATTTTTTCTATTTTTGAAATTACCACTTGAAAACAATTAGTCGAGGATCATAAAAAAAAATACTCAAACCCTCAGCTGAGTTTGTACACTAAAACTCGCAAGAAATCAAAAAAATTTGCGTGGTGGTATAAGAAGGTATATTTGTTTGTTCAAAATTAGATATGGGTGAGTTTGGTGTTTTTCTCCTCACCAACGGGTTGTGAGTACCAAAAGAGGATGGTAATGCTAGTAGGCTACGAACGATGTTACAGTCTCACATCGCCTAGATAGGAAAATGGGATGTGTTACATATGTAGGACTTGGATCTCAGGGTTTGACGAGTTAAAAGTCATGAGTGTGATTAGGCCCAAAGCGGATAATATCATACCACGTAGAGTTGCACTACACCAAAAATACCCATCAGCAACGGTTTGGAACCGTGGGGGTAACCAATTGTCACGGCTTAGAGCCGTGGACAGTAGAGGCGTCGCCAAATCACCATTAACGGCTACAAACCGTGGCAAAACATATTAGCAACGGTTTTATGCTCGAGGACGGTTGTTGATTTAGCCACGGTTATAAGCCGTTGCAAAAATTTTAGCCACGGTTTTAAGCCGTGGGAAGTACTGGCCACGGTTTGAAGCCGTTGCAAAAATTTTAGCCACGGTTTTAAGCCGTTGCTAAAAATTTTAGCCACGATTTTAAGCCGTGGCAAGTACTGGCCACGGTTCTAAGCCGTTGCAAAAAGTTTAGCCACGGTTTTAAGCCGTGGCCAGTAAAAACAAAATTCAAAAAAAAAGAAATCTGATTTGTTGCGAGGGTTTGAAACCGTTGCAAAATAATATAATCGAAAAAAAATTAAATTTTTGTTGCTGCTGCAGCAAAATCACAGCCCCACACCTTTTTTTTTTTTTTTAGTTAAACCTCCAGTGGGGAGGGGCAGCTTATGGGATGCCAGACATTTATTACTTATCAAAAAAATTGATTTACAATCAAAACGGGGGTACATTACGACTTTACCCGTATAAAAACCAAACAAAAATGGACAAAATAAGTATGAAGTAGAATTACAAATAAGACAGTGAATGTTAGAAGTCAGATAGACTACTTATTTATAGCACTAACAATATTGACAGCTATTCTAACAGAATATCTAACAGTAACTCTTCCTAACAGAGTACTCACAGCAGTTTGTATATCAGGAAAGAGAAGCAACACTGCCTAACACTGCACCCTCGCCTTGCACCCATCAGCAGCACACCTGCCTACGCAAAAGCAATGCCATGTTTTGTTCCAAACCGCACTACATCCAACCACTTTCCAGCCCACGCATATCACGTCCATTGCTTGCAATCCCTCCCAAGTTCCAGCCTCAACTAGGGCCATTCAGTTCTGAGCAATCAACTGCTCCAAGCTTGCCCCCAACACCCGGCCAGACCGCACTAAACAGAGTGCCCTGCATCTCCATAAACAGAGTGCACCATAGCACCCTGGCAGCCTGAATTGCTGCAGATTTCCTTCCCGAAGGCTAGCATCCAGCAAGCCAAAATCCCTGGCAGAAAGTCTGTCGCGACACCACATAATGCTAAGCTTGTTCTCTTTCTGATATGATTCGACATACTGCAGGATTTTATAGACCTGCATCACAAGTTAGATAATAACACAGTTAAAGGAAGCATTATCCACTTTGAAAAGTTCATTGCCAGACATCTAAACATGAACATGTTAGTGATTGGCAGAGACATACATAATGTCTTAATGAACAGGTAGCCAACGTCGTCAGGTAGGATTTCCATATTGAAAACAAGGAGAAATGGCAGCAATGCTTGACGTCTGAACCGCACCCACAAAATGTTGACAACCATTTAGTGTACAATCGATAATAAGTTCATAACATTTTCTCAGAAAATAAATACAATGATCCAATTGGTTGTGACGAAATGGTTATTGGAAGGCGAGTTTGTCTCAAGTTAATCCTTATCAAAGCAAAACTCGCCCAGAAAAGTTGGTCACAAAATAGTCTCTCTAAACTCACGATTTTAAGGATGTTTTGCAAAACAAAAATAATAAAATCAATACTTCAACAAGTTTGTTCTTGAATGTAAGTAAATAACAAACATATTCAAAAAAAGTGGTGGTGAAAAGAAGAAAACATGGGTATAGTTAGATATTACTTTTAATTAATTAATAAATCAGGATCAAGAGTTACAAGCACTCATAAAAGTTTATAGTAGTTGGGGGTGGGGCGGGGGTTGTTGTTGAGTAGGGGAGATCTAGATGAATGAGAAAGAAATATGGGAAAGAGTTGGAGTTTCAAACTTATTTGAATCAGTTTTCTAGACGGTGGAATAGAGAAAAAAAAATAGCATATAGTGAAACTGTAGCTTGAACGTGGTTTCAAAAGAAGTGGTGGGGAGAAGAAGAAAACATAGGTATAGTTAGATATTACTTTAAACTAATTAATAAATCAATATCAAGAGTTACAAGCACTCATAAAAGTTTATAGTAGTTGGGGGGGGGGGGGGGGGGGGGGGGGAGAGATCTAGATGAATGAGACGTCATTTCAAAAGAAGTGGTGGGGAGAAGAAAACATGGGTTTAGTTAGATATTACTTTAAACTAATTAATAAATCAGTATCAAGAGTTACAAGCACTCATAAAATTTTCCACCTGCATCTTCGTGCGTTATTTCTTCAAAGACATAGTCGTGCAAGGTGATCAGTTGCTCGGTTTATCTTTCTAAATATATGGACAATATCGAAGTAAGTGAATACTTGGGTCAAGTGACAAATTCTCCTCAATGTTGTCATAACTTGCCATGAGGGTTCAATATCATGTTTTATTATTTGTATAGCGGTCATGGAGTCTATGGCAGGCTACTAGCTACCATTGTTGAGTGATGATCATGATATAAAGCCAATTGTATACTCATCTCAATTCCTCTTAGCTCTAGTTCAGCAATTGCATCCCTAAACATATCTCTAATGATGATGCCACCAAAAATTGTCCTTTAATTCCCTGCCATAAGTGAACCGTCTGAATTAGCCATAAACAATTAAACATACAAGAAGCAAGTCTTAACCATGTAAAACTTGCCAAAGGTGTGATGGCTCAATGGTTGAGCAGTGGCGGCAACATCTAGGATGGGAGGGGTAAAAAAAAACCATGTAAAACTTAGAATGGGGACCTATTTGTCAAGGAAGTTTCTCACCGCAAGGGAATCCTCCACTTTGAGATTTAAGTAGGTAGTCTTCTTTCTTATAAGGGTGCATATTAATCGTATCACTTCATCTAGCTTGAAAATTAACCTTTCCATGATACATTCTTTGACTCTTTTTTTCTTCCCATGTGCAATTTAAATAGGCATTGAACTCAAGTCTTCTATCTAGCACAATAAGTATGAACTTTTATGCACACCAATGACTTCTTCCATCTCGAGCCAAAGTAGTTTGTCTATCTTCAATTTTTATAGCAATACAAGTGATGAGAATAATGAGAAACACGAGAATGAGAAAAGTGGAAGAGACATATATTTTGATAATTTTATTTCTAAAAAATATTTTATACTGGAACTAATCTTCGGAAACAAAGAATTTTCATGGCAAGATAAGTCAAAATTTATTTGATTTCTTCCAAAATAATATATATGTGAGCATCATTTTAGTATAGGACTCTACCCTTTAAAGCACGAAGCCTAACATGAATAGTGTTTGCGTCCGTTGGTGGGGCTTGACCACTTTTCATTTCCAAAGATGCCCCCATCTCAAACCATTAATGGTTGGTAATGTTGGAAATAAGAAACATTTAGTATTTAGGTTCCACTTGGTACACGGTAAAATAATGCATTTTGCAAATTGATGCAGATGCATTAGTTTGTAATGCATTACTTTACGGACGCTTGGTAGTAATTAAAGAAAATTAATGCAAATCATACAAATGATTGTGGGTGTTGATAATGGTAGTAGTTGTAATTGTGGCATGGTTATGGTAGCGGTGATTGTGATTGTGATTGTGATTGTGATGATGGTGACTGTGAATATGGACAATGATGTTGTTAAAATGGTGGTGGTTGTGGTGGTGGTGGTGGTGATTGTTGCAGTGGCTATGGTGGTTGTGGTGGTAGTAGTAATGGTGGTAGTTGTGGTGATTATGCTATGGTAGTTGTGGTGGTAATAGTGATTGTGACGGCAACAACGATTATGGTGGTACTTAGTGAAATTGGTGGTAATTGTGATGTTTTGTTATGGTGGTGGCGATGGCGGTGGTGGTGGTAGTAGTGGTGATTATAATGGTTGTGGTAGTGGCAATGGTGATGGTAGTTGTGGTGGTGGCTTACGATGGTGGCGGTAAGGTGGTGTTGTCATAGTGATTATGCTATGGTAGTGGTGGTGGTGGAGGTGGTGGTAGTGGTAGTGGCGTGGTGGTGGTTGTGATGGTTATATTATGAAAGTGAAAGTGATAGTGGTTACGATGGTTATATTATGGTGGTCGTGGTAGTGGCTACGATGGTAGTTGTGAAAGTGATGGTGGTTAGGGTGTTTATGAAGAAGTTTGGAGTACTCGAGGAGATTATGAGAATTTTGCAAAGTATTTTTTTTGCAACGAGTTTTGCAAAGAGAGATTTTGTCCCGCAAAGTTTTGCAGAATTTTATAACTAGGAGATGCAAATGTCTTGAATTCAAATTTCAATAACCGTTTTATGTAAAGTCAACCAAGCACCCAATTCATGTAACCACGGTAAACTTTTGCATTATGCATTCTTTTACCGTGTACCACGCAGAACCTTAGTGGGGACAAGCTCGTAACTATATTATTCTCTGATGAAAAGATTAAAAATAAATTGCCCCACAAGGATTCAACAACTTTTTGTTTACCAAGTAGACTTGTGTCAATTATAGGGTCATCTCAGTAATTTTAAGATTTAATATAAGGTATTTTAGACTATATCAGAGATGTCACACATGACTTCTACATACTTAACTCATCATTACTTTTCACCTATTAAATATCGAAGAAGCCACGATGTTTGGCCTTTTATTGTTTACTCATTCGTTTTTTTTCTTCTTATCAATTATATTCTTTTTAATTCTTTTGGACTCATTGGACGATGTTTTTGAATCAATGTGATTTGCAGTTTCGATGTGGAGTTGTTGGTGAAAATGAAAATAAAGACATTATGTTGGGCACTTGACATTATGTTAGACTCAATTTGCTATGGATTATCTTGATATTGTGAAGGCTTTTGAGGGTAAATATGACCCTCCCAACCGGAGACATATGGTGTTTTTGGATAGTAAACTAAAATTTATAAATACTCTTATGTTGGAATTAGGGCTTGGAATGATTTTGCAGACTCTAACTACTTTTGCTTTTTAATTGAAGGTTTTGTTTCATTAAAAAAATCTTTAATCTGAATGGTTACTTTTCAACTAATTTAAATCAAAATTTTGTTAAAAAACACAATAATATATAATCACACATAGAACAAATAAAAAATACTCGTGCACAAGCGCTTGTATAGATAAGCATCTTGAGCATTTGTTTGCAAGTTCTAGTTAGATATTTCTTAAGATTTATATCTGAAGTTTATTAGAATACAATATAGAGAAGTTAAAATGACAAAACTTTGAAAATTGGAAAAGTAAATTTTGAATATGAGATCAAACTTGTTAGAATATGTAGGACTTGCACTCAACATAGCCAAGCCCAAGTCCAAGATTGATTCACCTCTACAAGAAGGAAAGTACAAAAATAGGAAAGTCAGAATAGTTAAAGAAATAAAGTCGGAATAGGAAAGTTAGCATAGGAAAGTCAGAATAAGACTCTATTTTGTATAGAAAGTTTTAAGTTTCTTGTTTCCACAAGGTTAGGTATAAGTTAGCTTATACAAGCTTGTATTCAGTCAAGGAATAACAACAACAATAATACAATTCTTCAATTATTTTTTTACATGGTATCAGAACAACTTTCTTTGGTGACCTAAGACTATGAGGATTCAAGCTTTTCCTTGCCTCCGACAACTACGCACTTTGACCGTAGATGCAAGAGGCGGGGGAAGGGAGAACAACAACCATTATAGTCTCAACAATTTTGACAATGCCATATTCAGCATGATTTGGGCACTCAAGCTTTTCCCCGTCTCCGACGACTATACACTTTGATCATAGATGCAAGAGGCCGGGGAGGAAAATCGCACTCTACAACAGAATTCATGCATAGTTACACCAATCACTGATCAAATCAATGGTATCAGAGCGGTGATCTTGAGACTTACTACAAGTAAGACTTAGGGCACTCAAGCTCTTCCCCGTCTCCGACGATTATACACTTTGATCATAGACGCAAGAGGCGGGGAAGAAAAATTGCACTCTGCAACAAAGTTCTCGCATAGTCACACCAATCACTGATCAAATCAATGGTTAATTAATCCCATGATCAGACCACTCATCATCATCATCTTCTTCAACTAGAAATCCAACCAACGACGTTATCTACAAATAACCCAAATTAGTTTCCACAACTCCATCCTCAACCATCGCCATCACCATGGTTTCCAGCCGAATCACCACCCGAACCTCCCTCAACCGAGCTGCTCATTCTGCCAGCCAGACAGCTAACACCACCAATCACCTATCTCTAACCAGCCTTTGGGGCGCCTTCCACCAACACACACAGACCATCGTCAACCTCCTTTTCTCTCAACAAATCACACCGCGCTGCACAACCATGATCGCAGATCCTCTCTTTACATCTCACCATTCACGTTGTCATTGCCTCAACCAAGCAGTAGCCATGATCACCAACATACCCTCTCATCGTAACAACCATCTCGCCAGACCACCACCACTCGCCAGTTTCGAACTTTTCATGCAAACAAAGCAACAGAATTGCAGCAACAAACATAGTGTTCACGCCCAAAAACCACCAACAGAACTTGCAACATTCGTTCTTCGTAGTCCGACCATTTTCATCTTCTCAAAACAACAAAAATTAGTTCTCCTCACATCACTTCCTCAATCCCACTCCCAAATTCCACTCACCTATTTTCTCACAACAACACCTTCGAACAATCCACCTCCAACCTTGCATTTTTCTCTCTTCCCTCTATTCTATTTCCCTCTCTCTCGGTTTTTGTCACAAAACAAAATAGAACATGAAGGAGCAGCACGCAGGGAATGAACCAGCAAGAGCACAGGAGGAAGACGACCTGTGGGAGGGAAATAAACAATTTTTTTAACAGTCTGCTATTTGCACATTTCTTTAAAAAAAATTACTAGCACCAATGCTAAGCAATACCAACTCCAATGCTGAGCAATACCAACACCAATGTTGAGCAATCCAGCACCAATGCTGAGCAATACTAACATTTGTGCTGAGCAATTTTTTCAGCCTTCACGCTGAGGGGGAGTCATACTGACTCAAGTTGAACCATTAGTCATTCACTCGACAGTCATGATTTCTTCAAACCAGAATTATCAGAATTAGAGAGTCATGCTAACTCGAGTCGAACCATTAGCCGTCCACTCGACAGTCATGATTTCTTCATACCATAATTTTATCTAAAATAATTCAGAATTTTTTTCTAGAATTTTATCCAGAATTCGACAAACATACTGACTCGAATTGAACCATTAGCAGCTTTACTCGACAATCATGATTTATTCATTAAATTGGACTTCAAAGTTTCCTCCAAGCCGCACATTTCATCTGCGTCTACATGTCTAGCTTGCAGGGGCGTGTTAGAATATATATGGTTTGCACTCAACATAGTCAAGCCCAAGGTCAAGATTGATTCACCTCTACAAGAAGGAAAATACAAGAATAGAAAAGTTAGAATAAGAAAGTCAGAATAGTTAAAGAAGTTTTAAGTTTTCTGTTTTCACAAGGTTAGATAAAAGTTAGCTTATAAAAGCTTGTATTCAGTCAAGGAATAACAACAACAATACAATTCTCCAATTATTTTCTTTACAAAGCTAAATTAAATATTACCCGTTGTTTACAAGATTAGCATCAACATTAGCATATTCAACAAAATTAATTTGGTTGGAATCAAGAAATCCACGTCACCTCAAAATGATAATTAGAAGAATTGCAACTTAGGCCAGCCAAGGTGACTAAGGCCGTTTCTTCATTAATAAGCAAATGATTAAGTTTAAAATGAATACCAATTTTTTTAGGATAAATAGTAGCACTGTAAGGGCCAAGCTTATTTCTTAGCCAATAGGCGTCCAGGCGATGATGAAGTTTAGAAATCAATACCTATTTGATATTGGATAAGACAAAGTTGAAGACTAGTTACTAAAGATACCCGATCCCGTGAGCACTTTAGTATTAACATGTGAAAAAAAAAATTTATAATAATAATTAAAAATAATGAAACAAGCCTTACAAGATATATAAGGTTATTATTTAATGTTTATCCAAATAGTTGTCACCAAAATACATAAGAAAGGCTAACAATGTAAAGCTATTACATTGTTGATACTTTTTGTTGAGTCTGTTCATCTCATCTATTTTGTGTTAAAACCAGCAAATCTCATTAAAACATAAAATGATTTTTAGAATATAAACATAAACAATTAAACATGGCACAATTGAGATTTTTCCTTGTATCTATAAAGATTGTTGATTTAGTTTCTTGAATTTGCTATTTGTAAAATTATTTCATTGCAATTTGTTTCTTTACCTTCAGATAAACATCATCCCCAATATATGACACTTTTATTTACTAAAAGGGGATTATTTTACATTGATTTGAATCTATTGTCCGAAAAGTATTCATAATGACCACATTGATTTATGTTCAAGATCTGCATACCAACATGACCCAAATCCGCCGAATCCTTGTTTCTCTGCTTACCAGAGTTATATTCTTGAAACATATATTCACATGTTTCAACAGAATAGGTTGCAATGCCCGCTTTGTGAACCATCATACTTATATACTCATAATAGTCTTTAATATCACTGAACTCGAGAGCATTTTGAAATTCATAGACGGCTCTCTCATACATTTCAGAACATGTTGAGAGAAACTGTAATGTAATGTCGTCCTTGGTGACATTCTTAAGCTCTGGGATATACGCTTTAGTATCAGTAGCGTTTCTAATAGCTGCCTCAACAGCAATTTGGCTGAAGCCTTTACGGTCTACCTTCAAGTTGCAGTGAGAGTCAGACTCGAGTGTATACACACAGACATCATAAAGCTGGTCGGTCTTATTGCAGGTTGCGTTAATCAAGTCACTCTTTCTACAATCCTGTGATGTTGATATGGAAAATAGAAGCAATGCTCCAGGCAGAACCATACACCAGTGACTCGGGTCTGGCGAGCAACGGGAAGACATGTGGCAAGTGCTGGACATGATGTACAGCAGGATGCCCAAAAGGATGCAGAAGGATGGACCATTGCTCAGGGTAAGCACACATTCAAACCTAGAGAAAGAACCACAGACACTAGCATAGAAGGAAATTTGGATAGCAGCTCATAGGCAAAGCAACATGACGCGAACAATGCCTAAAGCAAAGCGTTTGTGCTGCATGAGGCTGCACAAACAGGTACACGGGGTGAAGACCCCGCCCATGCCACTACGCAGATTGCTGTAGGAAGTACTCTAGTGACTAGTGTCATGCAAGGCCCATCTAGGAATCAGCAACTTGATACTGCGGGACAACAAGTTCAAGCACTGCAGAGTTGGAATCAGCAAAATGTTGTTGATACGACTACGGAGCAGCAGAGTTTGGTTGCTGTTGTTAAGGAGCAACACTTAAACGAATTCAGGGATGATTGTAGGGATGCAGGTTACTCACCCAATGGGATTGAAACGGCGATTCAGGCTACGGATTCAGACGCTGAAGTAGAAGCAGAGCCAGGCCTGTCCACCCCCATATCTACCTTAGAGGAAAACCCAATGCAAGTAGTGGAGGTGCTTCGCGCAATCGCTAGTATAAGAGGACTGGGGGAAGATCCCACAACGCTCATGGATTGCCTAACACCCCAAGTCGTTAAGAGTCTGCATTCAGCAATTGCAAAAATAGGCAAGGATGCATTGGTCGCTGAAATTCAAACTTCACTTGAAGAAGAAGCAGCAAAGGTGGGGCAAAACACTAGTAAAGAAGAACGTGAGGTTACTACAATCCAGTCTCCCACGACATATGTTCCTCGAAGGTCCTCTCGAAGCAAGAAGACAAATCCTAAATTCAGGTAACTGATGATGATACTACAAGTAGAATGCAACTGCCTATTAGCCCCTTGTATGGATGCTAGATTAGTGCTAGCATTCAATGGTTTTTAAATCATGATTCAATGTGGATCGTACCCTTACACCGACTTCTCATACATCCTAGGGCCCACGTTAGGTATAACTCACGTCATGAGAGTGATTAAAGGATTGATTGGTACTTATGAGGAAGAAAAGTTATGGCAGGTCTATCATGCAACTACCTTAGTAGCAGAACATTTTGTAGGGTTACACCCCAACTTGGAGACGGTGATTCTAGAACTAATTAGGTTCCTTGTTGAAGATTTGAAGCAAGTTTTTTGTCCTGTGGACGCTGTAACGAGTTAACGTATGAGTGATTGTAAACTTTATCATCCTCTTTTTTCATTTCTAAGGTTCGAGGATCCTAAATAACCCCGCTCGCTTTCCAAAAAAAAAAAAAGATATGGAAAATAGGGAAGCAGGCAATGGAAGAGTCTTCATGTTTGATAAAGATGAACTGGACGAATATATGAGAAGGAAAACTTGGGTATATATATATAGTGACACATTATTTCTCCCCACCAGCCCATAGGTTGCAAAAAGAAATAAATGCATACTAATTTCTCCAACATTTGCTCATATCACTAGTGCTACACACACCTCACCAACTTAGCATGTTTTTATTTACTTACTTGACATGGTAAGCCAGGTCAAAAACAATATGTTTATGAAGCATTCCAATTAAAATCTGGGTAAATCCCGAATTCACATCATGAAAATACAGGATGGAGTTGATGAAGCAGATTTAAATTTCAAAATTTTCAGATTGAGTTGCCCTTGATTGTCATTTTATTTAACTCGAACAACTGGACAGAACATTACTCATCATAAAGTCTCAAGTAATTTGGTTAAGAAATGATAAATTTAGCAGTGAAAACCCTCTATTGAGTGGATAGAGATGCTCTTAGGATAGAAATGTAGCTCTCTCCAGATATAGTTCTGTAATTAATACTGTAATTGATACTATACTTATAGAGGAAGTTTTAGACTGTTCTGTAATTAAATTGAGGATGCTTTAGACTGTACTTTTGATGTTTTAAGTATTTATTTCGGCCTCCTTACCTTTACATTTGCTTGAGATTGGAGAGAATAATGGTATTTACTTTCCAAGTTTATAAGATAGACGAAAAACAAAATAATAATAATAATAATAAATAAATATTTACAAGACCTCTGATAAATAAATTAACATGCTATATTTTTTTTTTTTTTTTTTTTGAAAGTTGAGCCGGGTTTGTATAGGATCCCGTAACCTATCTCCGAAGTGCCACCTATAGGTCAACATCACCCCGAAAGAAACGATGCCACCGGAGGGTCTCGAAGCAAGGACTTGGGGATGAATCCCACAAGGCCTTAACCACTCGACCATAACCCCTTTGGCATTAACATGCTATATTGATGAAGTCAAGTCCCACATACATCATCTATAATACGATCATCTGCTTACAGCTGCTGATAGCAAGCAACAATTACAACAAAAACTACAAACTCAAACCCAATAACACAACAAAACATAGCAAATACCAAATCAATATCTACAACTCAGCATCCTTGTTGCTCCTCTTGGCTTCCAAATCCTCACTTGCCTCATTTGCCTTTTGTTTCATGTACTCATAGTTCTCCCTAGCCTTCCCACTCAAACTCCCCTTTGCACTCTCATACCTCTCCATCTTTTGCTTTGCCTCCTCGTAAGACTTCTGAGCTTTCTCATAAGCTTTAGAACTCTCTCCAGACTTGGAACTCTCATCCATCTTTTGTTTCGCCTCTTCATAAGCCTTCTTCACAGCCTCATAGTTGGAAGAAGTCTTCTCATTTACAGTCCCCTTAGCATTTTCATAGCTCTTGATTGCTTCGTCGTATGCCTTCCTAGCTTTCTCACTCAAACTCCCTTTAGCACTCTCATAGCTCTCCTCCATCTTTTGCTTTGCTTCCTCATAAGCCTTCCGAGATTTTTCATAAGCTTCATTACTCTTGCCAGACTTAGAACTCTCCTCCATCTTTTGCTTTGCTTCTTCATAAGCCTTCTTCGCAGCCTCATAGTTGGAGCATGCCTTTTCATTTACTGTCCCCTTCGCGCTTTCATAACTCACGCTCATCTGCTGCATTGCTTCATCGTAGGCCTTTCTAGCTTTCTCGTACCCTGTCTGGGCAGTCTCACTTGTTTTCTGCTTAGTAGACCCAGCACTTTCATCCATCTTTTGTTTAGCTTCCTCATACGCCTTCCTCTCGGATTCATAATTGGACCTAGCCTTTTCGCTCATACTCCCCTTCATGCTTTCGTAATTCTCTTCTATCTTCTGCATTGCTTCGTCATAAACGTATGCACTCTGAGTACCCTGTTTGGCAGACCCAACACTTTCATCTAGCTTTCGTTTTGCCTCTTCATAAGCCTTCCAAACAGCTTCATAATTGGTTCGAGCTTTTTCGCTCACAGTATCCTTCGCATATGAATAAGCCTCGCCTATCTTCTGTGTCGCCCCCTCTAAGGTTTCACCGGCCTTATCTTTAGCATCTCCGACCCTCTCATAGGCATAACTTGCAGTGCTCTTCGTAGCATCCTTTGCTTTCTCCGTAGCATGTGAAGCACTGTCTACGCCTTGTGAGGCAGTATCCCTGATGGCTTCTTTCACTTCTTGGGCCTTTTCTGCTGCATAGCTCACGGCTTGGCCAGTCTTCGCAGAAGCCAATTCTGATGTTTCACAAGCTTTCTCTGCTGCCATTTTTGCCGTTCCTACAACAACATTTGCAAAATTGACACTGAGAAAAGGCCTAATGAAAACATGTAATATTTCAACCCTATTTATTATTATTATTTTTTTTAAATTAGGTAAACACACTATTTGCAAGTAACTGATTTTTTGTGATTGAACATCTCCAATATTAAATTAAAGGTGAAATCCACAGACAAAGGGGAAATAAACCTTATATATATTAAACAATCTGTAAATGAAATTTTCTAGTTAACCAAAAAATGTATCTGAGTTGAAAAAATAAAAATAAAACACAAATGTAAATGTAAGGGTAAAATGAATGACCAGTAGCAGTGTTGGTAACAGTATCTTTGGTCTTGGAGCCAGCTTCCCCAACTTTGTTCAACACACCTTCTGAACTCTGTTTCTGATCATTCTCATGTCTGGACCCAAAACCCCTACACCAAAACAACAACTAATCTTAATCTCCGCATTCATAAGGACAATAAAAATATTAATTAGAGAATCAAATAAACATGATTGAGACTGAGTTAACTACAAAAATACCCAGTCAATTTCTCCTCGGCCCAATCAGTCCAAGACTCTGATTTCTCTTTGCTTTGGGCCTCCTCTGCTTTCAACTTGGCATCTTTTGCCATTATTGTTTCTTCATCATCTCCAAGAATACTTCCCCAACTTACCTCCACATACAAGAGTGCAACACATAATAGTACTACCAACCCCAACTTCATTTTCTTTGCCATCTCTCTTGCTTTCTCCTTCTCAATGTCTCTGGATCAATCTCTCTGTATTCTTGGAACTAAATAGAGATGAAGTGTGAAGGAATTGTAGATAGTGATATATATTAATTAAAAAATTAAAGCAAGAAAATAATTAAAGCAAGATTTTTATGTTATCTCTTGTTTGTCTAAAGAGGTCGGTAAGAAGGATGAGAACGAGACACAGAAACCGTTTCCAGCTGGCAAGCAAAGACGTTTCCACGTTTGAAAACGTGGCGCTTCGCTGCTGGATGGCGCGTGACCTATTGGAAGAGTCCCGTACTTTTTTCCTTGCCTCCCTCCAAACGGAGATCAACTGTCAAATTACAGTCTTTGTTGTGGTGATTAGCATAACAATTCATCCATCAATAAATCTGAATAAATGAGGCAGAATTTACGGATTGATGTTCTTCGGAGGGATTCTAGGGAGTGAGGAGGCCCCCACCGCCCACTCTCCTCGGGATGGTTGAAGGTGCGCATCTTGAGGAGAGTGGTGGGAGGCTTCCCTCGCTCCTTAGAATTTCACTATTCTACACTAGCAACGGTAGCCTAATTAGTTGGTGAAGGCTACGGTGATTTATCCCCATGTATTAGGTTTGGTCCTCATTGGCACCATGCTCACCTTAAAAAAAATGTTATTCTCCACTGTTATCGTGTGCCGAAAAGAAATCTATCGGAGAATTTGGTCCCAGCGAGCGACAAAGAATCCAAACGTGTCAATCATCAGATGATGCAAAACAAAAATTCACCGTCTAGTTCTACATGAGATAACCCGAGTATTGTTGTGACAAAAATCATATAACTAGTATTGCTACAATTGTATTTCGCTTCATTTTAGGTTGAAAATGAATCAGTATTCTTTTTAAGATCATTTAGCTGGCAGACTATACACAGGAGATATATCCAATATAATGTTAATTAGAGTGATATTTTATTTTATTAGTCTGTATTATGAATTTAATTTATCATCTATTTAACCTCTATTTTATACATGTGTTTTCCATATGATGAAAAAAAGACTTAGATTACCCTCACTTGAAAGGGGGTTGTTCATGTTGGATTATCCTCTCCATCCCCTTTCTATAAAAAGACCTAAATAACTCACTGTTTTTTTAAACATCACATGAGAAACACATGGATAAGATGACAATTGATTGGATGACCATTAACTAACATCAAGGAACCAATATCTAAATAAATTTATAAAAAGTGAGTAAAGCCATTTAGTATATTAGTATTGATGTGTCCAAAATTTGGTCTCCTATAAGTTTGATCTGTAAAATAAATGTTAGATTGCCAAAGAATACTTTTTTGGTGGCCGAAGGCACTCCGATGCTTAAGTCAGTAACTCAGTTTGAGATGGAGATAAATTTGGACAGAACTTAGTTAAAATTGCATACATTTCTCGAATGTTCACTTTTACCTTATATAATGGTCGTTATTAATTCTCTGGTTGACTTAAGCATGTGAGGTGCAATGAGGGGAGACGTTCTTTGTAACAATCTCCTCCTTTATGAAGATACGTCCTCGGAGGCGTAACTCCCTCCATGACTTTTTTTTCTCTGCAACGTTCGTTCTCCTTAAGGGAGAACTCTGTTGGGCCTGGATTTGGGCCTCTGACTATGATCTATTCTTATGGGCCCTGCTTGGGCTTTTATGAATAGATCCACCCTTTTCTAGGCTTTGTGAGTTGACCTAGTATTGAAATATTTGATTCTCGTGATGGACGATCTTTGTCACGTGCATGGTTGTGATAATAGTCTTATTTGATGTATCATCAGCTACTCCCCCGTAGTTACTGGGTATGCTGACGTGGCCACTAACTCAATGTTGGTTGGACTTTTATTTCATAATTGCATTACATTTAATGCCATTAGTAGCTTTTGGAGAGGTTGGTATTCTGATATCTTGTTCATCTATTCATTTTCGCGCGCATTTTGGGATTTCGTACTCCCATCATATCTCGCACGTCGTCCTATGAGCAATTTCTTTATTGCTCGGCCCTATGAAAAGGAGGCATGATAGTTTTGTTTCTTTCTTTACACTATCTTTGAAATTAAAGTTTATTCTTCTCTCTTCTTCTTCTTCTTCGTTCTCCTTATTTTTTCCTTCCGTTTCAGTGTATGCCAACAGTATACTCAATGGCAAGGCATTTAGCACTTGTGAAACATTCTTTTCACCCAAGAAGGCTTCAAAGGGGACGTTAGATAGTGTTCATTCCGACTACGCTCTGCCATTCGACCTCGAAATATTTCTGCCTAGGCAGAACGATAGTCCTAGTCGTCCAATGACTGGTTATATTGCATTTTACTCGTGTATGTTCTAGTCTGGCTTTTGATTCTCAGTCCTAGAGCTATTTTGGAAATATTTAGATTTTTTGGGCATTCCTTCTACTCAAATGGGTCCTGACGGCTGAAGAGTGATGGTTTCGAGAGAGTCGTTTTTACTGGCATTCCCTTGACTGTTAGGGTTCTACATTCGGTGGTCGGTCTTGTGGTGACCAAGAATATTTGCTTCCTTTGTTTTCCTATCTGTTCTGGGAAGCTTAACGATGACATCAGGGACTAGTCGAGGTTCTGATTTTATGCTTCTGCCAAATCTGACCATATTAACTTGCGAGGTCATCAGATTATGCGGTTGTTCCGATTCCCCAACAAGCGGAAGGACCTGATGCATCCAAATCTCATTCTCCTATAAGTTTGACCTACAAAACAGATGTTAGACTGCCAAAACCACCTTTTTGTGGCCAAAAGCACTCCGATGCTTAAGTCAGCAACTCAATTGGAGAAGGAGATAAATCTGGACAAAACTCGGATAAAGTTCCATACCTTTGTCGAATGTTCCCTTTACCTTATAAATGGTCGTTGTTAATTCCCTGTGTGACTTAAGCATGTGAGGTGCATGATATTCACGTAATTATTACATAATATATCCCTTAATTTATATATGTTAGTGTTTCGATTATTATAATTTATAATAATTATTTCGTTTTAATGTCTTGGCAGGAATTTGAGCGTGAACGATGAAATCATATTAAGGCGACAATTTAAGGAATGACAATTGGTCGATTCTAGCGGTGATACAAAGCAGAAAGTCATGTATCTAAACCTAACCCTAATAAACCTAGGTCCACCTAATTTAACCTAAGCCCAAACCCAAAATGCTAACCTAAAAATCCAAGCCCAACACCTTTTGGAGAACCCAAGCCCAAGAAAATAGGAGAACTCTATTTAGCTCTCCCCAGTTTGGAGAAAGCTTCTCTATCTTCTTTTTTCTTTTCTTCCCCCTTCTGGGGGCTCTTCCAGCCACCACGCCAATCCACCCTGCCGGCAATCCTCGCTCGATAGGAGAGCCAGCAGCGCGATAACCCAGCCATCACCACCTCTTCCTCGTCCTCCACTATCAGCCGCCACCATCTCCCTGTCCCTGCTCCTCTCCCCTGTCCACACAGCCACCACTACCATCTCGTTCTCCTACCATCAGCCACCACGCACACCATGAAACAGACCACAACCACCGCCACTAACCACCGTGAAACAGGGGCGTGACAACCCTGTTTCACGTTAAAAACTTCACCTCGCCACCAGAGAACCACCACCATCTGGACCTCTCTTCGCGTCACTTCGGTCTCTCTCACAACCACCACCATCACCCGAGCACCGCCACCACCACCGCGCGCATAGAACAGAGGAGAAACAGGGAGCAAGTCCCTATTTTCCTCCCTCGCCGCCGCCCCTGTTTCTCCCCTCTCTCGGCCCTCCTTCTTGTTTTTCTCTCTTCTCCACGGTCTCTCCCTCCTCCACTTCTCTCTCTCTGCTCCTGCATCACAACAGACCACGCAACCACGCCATCAGCCGCCGCAAAACAGAGCTCGTGACAGAGCACCACCGCTCCTCTCCTTCTCGTCGTTTCATTATCTCATTGTTTCCTCACCCTCTCTGTCTTTTTGCAGGTACCGGGGCCAGTTAGGGAGAAGAGGACGCTCGCGAAAATGAAGCAACAGACGCGACAAGAGCGAGTCACGCTGGAGACGAAGGAAAAGCTGTGCGATTTTTGGCGGGAGAAAACTGTTTTGAAGTTATTGACACCCCGAGAATCTGTAAGAGCCACCACAGTGCAATTTCATCCCTTTTCTCGGGATTCGCGTCAGTGCAGAGATGACTTCCACCTCAATTGATGTTGTGACCACCGCTACCATGATCAGCTAAACCCTTCGCCAAGGCTAAGATAAAGCCACAGGGTTTCCTAGAGTTTGTTGTATTTAAATTTATTATTTTCTTTATGCTTGAACGTTAAACACATTTGATTTCTGAGTCTCAATAATTTGTTTTCACCGATTATATCCTGATTAATTATCTAGACTAGTAAGTAGTTAGAAGTACCCTTTGTTGACATTCAAAGCCTGATTTAATCAATTAATCTGAATTTGTGATTGTGTGTGCCATAAGAAGACACACAATGCTAGGGGTTTAGGATTAGTTAAAATATACCTGTGATTGTGTGTGCCGTAAGAAGACATGCAATGCTAGGGGTTTATACCTTTGCTGAAATCAATTGCGAACTTAGATTAATCTTTAGGTTAGTCATGTTAATTCTTGAAAACAATAATTTGGATTACACAAATCTCAAAGAACCTGTGGTAGATTCAATGCCTTGGTTTCCCTTCTCATATTCTTTAAAACTTTCTATTTTGTTTTTTTAATTTGATTTTTAGTTTAGATATATTTTAATTGCTGTAACCCCAATTTAAATTAGTTTAAATCAACTCTGAAATTTAATTGCAACCACAGTCCTTATGGGATCGACCTGTACTTGCCATTGTCTACCAGTTAGACACTGTGCACTTGCAGTTATTAAAATTAGGTTAAATTAACATATTTATTAAGGTTAATAAAACTCGCATCAAGTTTTTGGAGCCGTTGCCGGGGACTGTAGCGGTGTAATTGAATTTAAGAGTTTATTTTCACTAGTTTGTAGTTTAGGTTAATAAAAAAAATTTAATAATAATAAAAAAAATTAGGTCAGATATAGTTTGCTTTTGCTTTTAGGATAGGCTTGATTTTATTTTTTTTGTTATTTCTTTTAAGTCTTAGAAGTTTTGATACTTGTTTTTTTGTTTTTTTTTTTATTTTGCAGGTATTAACAGGTAGGAAGCATATATTACAGGTTGCATAAAAAAAACAAAAAAAACAAAACAAAAAGAAAAGAAAACAAAAAGCACAGGGTTTGAATTGTTTATAGGTTGCTATTGCGTGGACACTCTCAGAAGTCGGCGAGCTGTTAGGTGGATGGTGCTTCTGATCGACGTCAACTTGACTTCTACCCGGCGTCGCAAGTAACCCAAGAGAGGTTCACGCCGGAGGTAACTTCTTCCCACCGCATCTGCACGCGGTTTCTGAGTGGATTACTGTGTGTTTTGCTTGTTTTGTTTTTAGCTAGAATTGCATGCAAATTTGATTAAATTGAGGATATTTCTGATGCTGTAAAATTCCGTGCTCTCTCCCGCGGATAGGTTAATCACCATCTATTTTAGGGTTAGGGACCTAAGCCTTCACTATTAAAATTTGTAGCAAGATAAATTAGGACAAGACGCTCATAGGACCCCTCTTTTGAAACTTGAAAGTTTAAAGTAGTCAAGTGAAGGAACATATTCAATCTTGGAATAGTTCTGAAACTGGCATTACACTTTAAGCTGAAGGTAGAAAAGGAGGTAGGAGCAATTAGATTTCAGAATATTTTTTATGCTGGGAAACTCTGTGCTCTCTCCCGCGGATAGGCTAATTAAAATGGATTTCAGCCCTTGATTAGTAACAAACATAGGTAATAAAAAGGAGTGCTTGTAGGGATTACCAGACGTTACAGCCTCTACCTAGTAAATTAGTTTCTCACGAGATTAATTTGCTTTGTAGAAGCCTCGACTTTTCGTGGGGCTATAACTATCAGCTGCGCAGTACCCGAAGGTAATCTGAATGATTGTATTGCTAGGTACTTATCTAGGGTCGTTTGTCATTCATCTTGCTTGCGCATCATATAGGTCCTGATTAGGTTTTCCCATTTTTTATCTTTTTTTTTAGAGTTAGGTCATCTTCATATAGAGGTTAGGCTTGCATAAAAAAAAAAAAATGAACCTCAATAATTATCCATCTTGGTTTCCTAAGCAAGTCAATGCATTTAATGACATGCGACAACCTGATTATGCTCCATATTCAGATTATTACAACTCAGGTTCAACATATTAGCCTGACTTCTCATGGGCCCATGGTCAGTATCATGGAGGCCCTATTGTCATTCCCCCAACTCCTCAAGTTTCCATTCCTGCTAGTGAGCCTCAACCTAATCGAGTTGTTCCTCCTTCTAACACATCTAGTTTAGAGGACGCATTAACTCGTTTTATGCAGCGAATTGGAGATATGCTTGAGCAAAATTCTCAGGACATTACAGAATTGATAGCTACTTCTCAACAAAATGCTCAAGTTATCAAGAAACTTGGATGACTTTGAGTCAGATAGCTGAGTCACGTATTGAGATAGAGTCAGAGGAAGTCCCTAGCCAACCTATTTCCAACCTAAATGGTCAATTTGAAATTAGTGGCACATCTGAGCTGGACAGTGAAGATGTCCAACCCATTACTACCCTTAGGAGTGGAAAACAGGTTGACAATCAGGTAGGAATGCCTGACATAAGTGTTATTATATCCTCACCCAATTTTACACAGGTTGCATCCTCCTCTCATAAGAAGGATGATAAAGCCTCATTTATTGATGAACCTGTAGATTCTGAGACACTACAGACATCTCCTTCCCATGTTGACTCATTAGACATATGCCTTCCTAGTGACTCATGCATAGAATCAAACTGTGAACATTCTTTAGAGTCTCCCCTTGATTGTTTTCATGATACACATGACCATTTAGAGGCTTGTTTGACTCATTTTAGTTTAGACTTTGATGTTGATGATTCCATTAGGGAAGTCAATGATTTGCTTGGCTCAGTCCCCATTGTGGATCCTATTTATAAATGGAAGTCTAAAGTGGAGCCTCTTCCACTGAGTGAGTCAAAACTAGTCTCATCAGTTGAGCCACCTGAGCTTGACCTTAAACAATTACCTGACACCTTGTCTACCAGTTAGACACTGTGCACTTGCAGTTATTAAAATTAGGTTAAATTAACATATTTATTTAGGTTAATAAAACTCGCATCAGTGCAACGAGGGGAGACGTTCTTCGTAACAGTTTCCTTCTTTATGATGATGCATCCACGGAGGCGTAACTCCCTCCACGACTCCTTTCTCGTGTAATATTCCTCCTTTATATGCAAGAACTTGTTTGGGCTTGGACTCGAGCCCTTGGTTATGAACTATTCTGATGGACTCTTATGATCAGGTTCACCCTTTTTGGGCTCTTATGACCGGGTTCGCCGTTTTGGGGTTTTATAACTCGGCCTAGTTTTAAGATACTTGATCCTTGTGATGGACGATCTTTGACATGTGTATGGACGCGATGACTGTCTATTTTGATGTATCATCAGCTACTCCCCCCTTAGTTAGTAGGTACGCTAATGTGGCCACTAACTTCATGACGATTGGACGTTCAATTTTATCATTGTCTCGCTTTTAATGTTGTCAGCAGCTTTTGGTGTGTTGGTGTTTTTATTTCTCGCTCATTTGTTCGTTTTCACGCAAATTTTGGTATTTCGTGTAGCCATCATATCTCGCACGTCATTCCATGAGCAGTCTCTTCATCGTTCAGCTATATCAAAGGAGGCGTGATGGGTTTGTTTCGCTATTTAGGCAATCTTTGAAATTAGGGTTCTTTCTTATCTTTTTTTCTTATTCTCTCATTTTTCTTCGATGTCTGCTGATGATATACCGGACGGTGAGGCACTTGCCGCTTGTGAAGCTTCCTTCTCGCGCAAGAAGGTTTCCCAGTCGACATTGGACGATGTTCGTTCCGACTACTCTTTTCTATCTGACCTCGAGATCATTCTGCCTAGGCAAAATGATAGTCTTTGTCGTCTAAGGAATGAGTATATTGCACTTTATCTGTGCATGTTTCAGATGATCAGTGGACGTTTCTTGAGGCTTCCTATGGATGCAATCCTTTATGACGACATCGTGGAGTGCAATGGCTTGTACAACATGAACTAGGCTAAACGGGCTTTGCTAATTGAATCCCGAGCTAAGGATATCGATGTATGTGTTGCTCCAGTTGGTGTTGATGATGCTGGCATTGATGGGAAAGTGAGCTCGGGCAATGGTGTTACTGGTCTCGATGCTCCTATTAACATTGGTGTTGCCAACCTGACTGCTAGAAATTGGAAGCTTCCGAGGCCTGCTAGTCCGTCAAAGTAACTGTTTATAAGCCGTAGGCGTGTTTCGAAGAAGAAACGACTTTCTGCCTCCTCTCGTGGCACCGTTTGGACTTTCCTCCTAGGATTCCTTATGATAAGGAAGTTGTAAAAGAGGATCGTTTGTCCCTCGAAGAGGTCGAACAGATGAATTTGGATGACAATGAAAAGAGGCTCCTTTCTGCCTATGGTGTGCCCGATGTTGCTCCTTTCTACTTACGCAAAAGTCGTTTTTACTAACATTCCCTTGACTATTAGAGTTCTGCATTCGGTGGTCGGTCTTGTTGTGACCAAGAATATTTGCTTTCTCAACTCTCCTATTTGTTTTGGGAAGCTTAACGATGAGATTAGGGACTGGTCGAGGTTTTGGTTTTATGCTTCTGTCAAATCCGACCATTTTAACTTCCGAGGTCGTCAGATTATGCGGTTCTTTCGAGTCCCCAACAAGCGGAAGTACCTGATGCGTCCAAATCTCATTCTCTAGTAAGTTTGACCTGCAAAACAAATATTAGACTTCCAAATACCACTTTTTGGTGGCCGAAGGCATTCCGATGCTTAAGTCAGCAACTCAATTGGAAAATGAGATATATCTAGATAAAACTCGGTTAAAGTTGCATACCATCGTCGAATGTTCCCTTTACCTTATAAATGGTCGTTGTTAATTTCCTGCGTGACTTAAGCTTGTGAGGCACAACGAGGGGAGACGTTCTTCGTAACAGTCTCCTCCTTTATGATGACGCGTCCATGGAGGCGTAACTCCCTCTACAACTCTTTTCTCGTGTAGCGTTCCTCCTATTTATTGGAGAAGTTACTTGGGCTTGGACTTGGGCCCTTGGTTATGAACTATTCTGATGGGCCCTTTTGGGCTCTTATGATCATGTTCGTCCTTTTTGGGCTTTATAACTCGGCTTGATTTTGGGTAACTTGATCCTTGTGATGGACGATCTTTGACATGTGTATGGGCGCAATGACATTCTATTTTGATGTATCATCAGCTACTCCCCCTTAGTTAGTGGGTACGCTAATGTGGCCACTAACTTCATGACGGTTAAACTTTCGATTTCATCATTGTCTCGCTTTTAATGTTGTCAGCAACTTTTGATGTGTTGGTGTTTTTATTTCTCTCTCATTCATTCATTTTCGAGCACATTTTTTGGATTTCGTGTAGCCATCATATCTTGCACGTCGTCCCATGAGCAGTCTCTTCATTTCTCGAATATATAAAAGGAGGCGTGATGGATTTGTTTCCCTCTTTAGGCTATCTTTGAAATTAGGGTTCTTTCTTATCTTATTTTTCTTCGTTTTTCTTGTTCTCTCGTTTCTCTTCGATGTCCGCCAGCGATATACTAGAAAGTGAAGCGCTTGCACTTGTGAAGCTTACTTCTCGCCCAAAAAGGTTTCCCAGGCGACATTGGACGATGTTTGTTCCGACTACTCTTTTCTATCTGACCTTGAGATCATTCTGCCTAGGCAGAACGATAGTCCTTGTCGTCCAAGGATTGGGTATATTGCATTTTATCCGTGCATGTTTCAGTCCGACCTTCGAGCAGATCCCTAACAAGCGAAGGGATATGCAGTTAACTTGGGAAGAGCAGATGATCAGTGAACGTTTCTTGAAGCTTCTTGTGGTTCCTGCGGAGGCTTTCCTTTATGACGACATTGTGGAGTGCAGTGGCTTGTACAACATGTACGAGGCTGAACGGGCTTTGCTAACTGAATCTCGAGCTGATGAGATCGATGTATGTGTTGCTTCTGTTGGTGTTGTTGATGCTGGCATTGATGGGAAAGTGAGCTCGGGCGGGGGTGTTACAGGTCTAGATGCTTCTGCTATCATTGGTGTTGTCAGCCCGACTTCTAGAAAGAGGAAGCTTCCGAGGCCTGGTATCCCATCGAAGTAATTGTTTATAAGTCCTAGTCGTGTTTCAAAGAAGAAACAATTTATGCCTCCTCTCATGGCACCGTTTGGATTGTTCTTCCTAGGATTCCTTCTGATAAAAAAGTTGTAAAAAAGGATCGCTCGTCCCTCAAGGAGGTCAAGCAGATGAATTTAGCGATGGAGATGAGCAAAAAGGAAATAACTCATTCGTTTGACGACAATGAAAAGATGTTCCTTTTTGCCTATGGTGTGCCCAATGTTGCTGAGTGGTCTAACGATGACCCTCGACTTATCGATGATAAGATGATCCAGTTGGTGATGGAGCAGTATAAGGAGGTGGATGATCATGGTCATAGTTTTGAACTTCTTCCTCCTTGATCTCCTTCCCTTCCGGTCATTGATGCAACAGAGTTTTTACACTCCCCGCCCGCTTGGATTCCTCTACTCTTGTTGCTACTACTACTTGTGCTACTCTCATTGCAACCACTACGCAACGGCAAGGGTGGTTTTTTTGTTATCAATGTTGTCTTACCTTTTCTCCCAGCCGTCGAAGGTGGTTCATCTGTTCATCCGGATCCCCACATTCTTCATCCACGGATTAGTTGGAAGGAGCCCATCCCTGAAGAGATTCACGTCAAGTAGGATGGGAAGTTTTGTTGGTTTATCCAGCTTGACGTGCAGGATGGTGCGCATAGGTTGATCGACAAATGGCATAGGCAGTCGGTGGAAAGGCCTTTGACGCCTGTGCTGGATCCGAGCACACATCTCGACTATGGTCTTAAGCAGATAATGGACGGGATGAATCACCTTACTTATGCAGGGGTGATGGGTTCGGAGTACTGCGCTGACCGTAACCAGGTGGCTTCTCTAGAGAGGAAGTTGGCAGCACTGTCGTTGGTATTTTCTCATGTCCATCGTCAATTTGACGAGTTGAAAGCGCAATGCACAAAATAGGATAAGGCAATCGTGGCTACTTGGGCCTCCTTGGTTGAGGCAAAAGGCGCGCGTGATAATTTTGCAGCTGACCTCGAGTCTTTGATGGCTGAAATGAACGGAGTTCGTGCACGATTGGACGATGTGGAGAGAGAGCTATCTGTCGAGAAGTCGGTTCATGACAAGGCCACGCGTGTCATCATCGAGCAATTTGTTAGCCATGAGGTTGTCGAGGATCGGGTGGTACAGTTAACAACTGCGCTTGACGAAGTCAAGGCGGATACTTCCGCAATGCTTACTGATGTTTTCATTTTTCGATCCCTGCTCTGACCCGGTTCCTGCTAACCTGTTGACCTACACAAGTAGCACATGTGAGCCACATACCACCATGGGGTGGCCGATGGCACTCCGATGCTAATGTCAGACATGGCTCTGAGGAATGTGTAATGTTGTAACAGGAAATTTGTAGTGTACCTTAGCTTACCAACCTCGTGACTTATTTATAGTGCAAGGAGTCCTGGTTTAACCAAGCCATCGTAGAAGTAGATTTGGGAAGTGATCTTCGTAGAGATCGCTCTCTAATTAGGAGTCATGTTGTAGGAGGGAAGTTCCTTGTTATCTCTGTGCTCCTAGATACGCGAGTGATAGTTCCCAATCCAAGAGCATTCCGTAGAAGGGAGTTTCCCTGTGTGGAAGATACTCTGGTGTTTGCTTCATAGTTGGGAGCAGAGTAGTTACAGTTGCCTGTTCGAAGCAGATCCTCGAGATACTTGCCTAAGAAGAGCTTACGGGTATTGAGGACAGCTGTGAGACGTGTGAGCCTAGCTTGCTATGAGAGTCTAGGTCTGCCTGGCGAACTGAATTGAGCTAATTTAGAACCGCTTAGGCCTCTTCAGTGTTGGGCTGATGCTGGGGTCTGTATTTCCTCGAGATTATCACGACACGTGTACGGCTCAGGGATGTGACCATTTTTATGTATCATCGGTCATCACATCGGTTCGCTAAGTCATCTCTGAAGGGATGCGTTGCTCATGATGATTGAGCAAGAATTGTTGCTTGAGCCGCATGCGACATTAATGGCACATGCGTCGGTTCGACGGAAAAGAAGCAGGAAACCATCATTTATTTAGGTCATTTGCAGTGCAGAGTTTGATTCTTCTACTTTGTTCGCTTTCGAAGATATTGTTTTGAAAATATCGTTCGTCTTCTTCATGGCTCAAAAAAACCTTTTTGATGATGCTGTTTTGGCTGAGGCCCCAGAATTTTTTTAAGACAGGTTGTTGTCCGAGTCCGGTCTTGCCGAAATCCTTACGAAGTTTGGGGTTCTTGAGGACCTGCCATTGTATCTCCTAACGGGCGACCAAACGCCTGTGTCACCTCCTGTTGGTTTCATCTGTTTACATCGTGGGATGCTCCAAACTGGAGTGCGTTTTCCGATACTAGACGTGATTTTGGAGTTCTTGGATCTCTTAGGGATTCCTCCGGCTCAGTTGGGGCCTAATGGATATAGGATCATCCTCAAGATTTTGCTCAGTGCCAAGGAGGCTGGTGTTAGCGTGACTCCGCGGATGATCCAGTTGTTGACCTCTCATCGGCTGAAGAGCAATGTTGTCTGTAAGATGAAGTCGCCGAAGTGCTTTGGTAAATTGCCTGATGATTTCAAGTTCTGGTAGAAGTACTGCTTTTTGACTCCTGCAAATTCGAAGTATTTCCGATGCAGGGGTTGTCCACTCGAGCGACAATTCAGACCGCTCCGTAAGTTCAATCCCTTTCTCGCGATTGTGATATGCTTGGTAGCGAGTCGATTGCTCATTACTTGTGTTCCCTTGTAGGAAGGTTTTCTACCATTCCTCTCACCTTAAAGGAGCAAAACACCATGGAGATGTATCGTGTCATGCCGCAAAGGAAGTCGGTCGATGTCATAAGAGTTTCCAACTTCATCCGTAGTGGGCTGTGGGACAACTGGCACGTTGCCCCCACTCTGTATCGTGAGTCGCGCATTAAGTTGGAAGATGGGGCCCCTTCTAGGAAGAGGAAGGCTATTGGGTCCAAAGTTCTTGTTTTGTCCGATGTGGAGGAGCCGTCTGAGACGCTTGCTTACTTTGTGAGGAAGAGAGCTCGCATTAGAGTTGGGCCATCTTCGGCACGAGCCACTCTAGTGAGAGAAGAACGTGAGCCTGCTGGGCTTATTGAGGCAGAGACTGACATTTCTGTCTTGCAGAAATATTACCTACGGTTGGTTGGCTGGAGTCATGGACAGGTCGAACCTTAGTAACGCGCAGGTCGAGGCTCTGAATGATAGTCTGGTGTGGGTCGTAATGGCAGCTTTCGCTAGTGCTGATTCGCGTGAGGTCGCTTCGGCAGAAGGCTCTTGTGAGGATTTGCCTGAGGTGGTAGAATCTGATAGCCCATAGTTGTTTCGCTTGATAGTAGCCGTGGTACTAGCCATGACTCTTGCAGTCCGCTTTGTTCATCGTCTCGCTCTAGGCCTCAGTTAGAGGTGTTGGAGGGTCTTTTGGATACTTCGATGCCTTCTCTCCCTCAGGATCCCATTAAGTCGTTTCCCAAAAAAGAGGTATTTGTTGTTGACAAGGGGAAGACCACAGAGGAGAGCTTGAGGACGGTGGCGACCATGAAGGGCGGTGCCGACGTAGTTCCCGATCAGGGAAAGTTTCATCCGAGCGCATGGAAACTTGTTTGCACCGAATTTGGTGAAGTTGAGTTCACCAGTCTGGCACCAAGCGGTGGAGGTGGAGTATGCTTCAAAAAAGCATATAAGCCGACATCACAACTGGATGATGGATCACGCTCCAAAACCCGATGAGGATTCATTGAAAGGGTGTATGGATAAGGGCCTGAAGTACCTTATGATGGGTATGTCTCATTTGAGCCACGAGGCCATTGCAGGGACGGAAGTAGAGGTGGCTCGTGAGAGAGTATACACCTTAGAGCGTGTCTTCTCGCATGTGCAGACATTGTATTCTGATGTGCTCCATGAAATTGTGCGACTTAAGAAGCATGCCAAAGAAAAGCGGTTGGATCAGTCAACCGTGGCCGCTAAGGCTCAGAGCGCTCGTCTGGAAAACCTTGAGCGTGATCTAACAGAGGAGGTGTCCGAAAGGGATAGACTTAGGCATGAGTTGAGTTGTATCCAACGAGAAGTCGAGGTTGCGCAGGAAGCTGCAGCTAAGGCGAGTTATGAATTGTTGTCTTTCGCTGAAGAAAGTGCTTCGAAAGAAGCCAGCTGGGTTGCTCACAAGCAATAGTTGGAATCCAATGTGGAGTTCTATGCTGGAAAAATGAGGAAGGTCGAGGACCACCTTGAATTGGAATGGGCATGAGCTTAGTGCTGTGAATAGTAGTCTGGCCACAGAACAGTCTCAGGTCGACACGCTGATTGGCAAGTTGGAGCTGCTGGAGTGTGAACTTGTTGTTGCAAAGCTGCCAGAGGAAGAACTTCTTCATGAGCTGTTGGCACTGATGAAGGAGGGGCATCCAGAGTGGGATCTTGGCCAGTATAAGAAGTTGTCATATGTTTCCTTTGCATCATCGGATGAGGAAGACAATGTGGGCCTGATACGCAGACCGCAGCACGTGTGGATGCAATCCCTGCTCCATCTTCCACTAGGCTTAATTCTTCTGTTTCTGTTTCTGTACCTTTTCCTGGTAGGGAGTGACCTTTGTGTGCTTGTACTCTTTTTATCTTTGATCATTAATGAAAACAGTTTTATCCGTTTCGTACTTGTTGTCTCTATTGCATGTTTTTCCTGTTGCCTTGTCATCATGCTTAGGCTAGTTGAGTCAATAGGATGCTTGACTGGTCTGTCTGCGATAGAGAGATTGACCGCTTTGTATTGTGAACGCCTTGGGATCTTTGTTGCGTATCCATGTCCAATAGTGGGCATGATGTGAGCAATTTAGTTGGGGGTTGCCGCGCTGTGTTTTGTTCCTGGGGTAAGCTGCTTGAGGCTTATCCTGTTTGACCGACCGATCGGTCGCAGTTGCTGCTAAGAGCAAGTTGCAATGGACGAGCGCCTGCGTTAGAGCGTTCGTGCCAAGTCAGGCACCGTAAGCTCATGCTGGCATCCTAAATAGCTTTTATCTTGGCACTAGCCGTACGACCTTTGTATCGGCCCAAATGGCATTTGCGAATATTAGAATGTCAGTCTGTTTGAGCGTGAAGACACTAATTTGGCTAGATTCATGTTTGGCGACTAGGCTGAAGAGCAGTGGTCCCGTGGCAAGCCGTCGGGATCAGTTCAGGACTGACTAGACTCCCACCATCCAAATTATCTACACTAGAGTGCACCAAGCTACAAATTTGGGAAAGTTCGGTGGCCACGCTGAAAAGTAGTGGTCCCATGGCAAACCGTCAGAATCAGGTCGTGGCTGACTGGGTTCCCATCTTCTAGACTTTCTATACCCTCGCAGCGCGGGCAACAAGTCCAGATTTGGAGATTTAGCATCCATGCTGAAAAGTAATAGTCCCGTGGCGAGCTATTGGAATCAGGTCGTGGCTAACTGGGTTCTCATCTTCTGGACTATCTACACCCTCGCAGTGCGAGCTACAAGTCATCATCATCAGCGGACCAGCGCTGACTAGACTCCCACTTCCTTTGCCATCGTGATCCGCATCAATCGTACTAGGCTTTGGCCACTAGAAGTCATCATCGTCAATCGAGAACTGACTGGGCTTACCTGGCAAGTTCGGCGATCATTGTCTGCATTGAGAGTAATGATCCCTTGGCGAGTCATCGTCATCAGTGAACCAGTGCTGACTAGACTCCCACTTCCTCCGCCATCGTGATCCGCGTCGAGCGGACTAGGCTTTGGGCACCATCGTCATCAGTCGCGAACTGACTGGGCTTACCTAGCAAGTTCGGCAATATTTATCTGCATTGAGAATAATGATCCTTTGGCAAGTCGTCGTCATCAGCTTACTAGACTCCCATTTCCTCTGCCATCGTGATCCGCATCGAGCGGACTAGGCTTTGAACACCAGAAGCCGTCGTCATCAGTAGCGAACTGACTGGGCTTACCTGGCAAGTTCGACGATCATTGTCTGCATTGAGAGTAATGATCTCTTGGCGAGTCATCGTCATCAGCGGACCAGCACTGACTAGACTCCCACTTCCTCCGCCATCGTGATCTGCATCAAGAGGACTAGGCTTTGGGCACCAGAAGTCGTCGTCATCTGTCGCGAATAGACTGGGCTTACCTTGCAAGTTCAGCGATCATTGTATGCATTGAGAGTAATGATCCATTGGTGAGTCGTCGTCATCAACGGACCAACGCTGACTAGACTCCCACTTCCTCCGCCATCGTGATCCGCACAAAGCGGATTAGGCTTTGGGGTGATATTCGAATTTGGTCATAGTCTGGCTTGTGGAGGGTTGTAAAGGACAGTAGTGGAAATTTTGGTAAAAGCAAAATATTTTATTGATAATATTTTTTTAGATGTTTTACATTCCATGGTCGATTAAGCCCATTATCGTCGGCGTCTTTCAGCCAGTATGTTCCCGGTCTATTGACTTTGGTAACTCTATAGGATCCTTCCCAGTTCGGATTTAGCATTCCCACTCAGGCTTCTTTAATGTTTTGCTGGATCTTCCTGAGTACCCAGTCTCCGGCCTTCTTGTTGTAGTATTGCGCCATTCGTTGTTGGTAGGCGGCTATTTTGGCGAATGCTAGATCCTGTTTTTCGCCAAGAGGTCTAGCCCCACGCGCAAGGCTTCTACAGGAACCATAGCTTTCGACCCGTATGCTAGGGCGAAAGGTGTCTCTCTAGTAGGGATTCTTTTAGTTGTTTGATATGCCCAGAGTATTCCTGGTAGCTCTGGAACCCATTTTACTTTAACTGCATCAAGTTTTCTTTTGATGGCTTCTAGGATCGTCCGGTTGGAAACTTTTGTTTGGCCATTGGCCTGGGTGTCCTGGCGAGGAGAAGTGGTGTTTGACTCCCAAACTTCTGCACAACTCTTTGACCTTGCTACCTTCAAACTGGGTTCCTTTGTTACTGACCACTACTTTGGGGATGCCAAATCTAAAGACGATGGTGACCCATATGAATTTTTTGATCTGGACTTGCCCTATTTTGTATAGAGGCTCGGCCTCGACCCACTTTTTAAAGTAGTAGACGGCGACAAGGAGAATTTTTTGCCAATCGATGCCGAAAGCGGCCCGACGATGTCCATTCCTCATTGCGCAAACGGACATGGACTAGTCGTTAGGATTAGTGGCTGAGCTAGCATATGGGTGTACAGCGCGAACCTCTGGCATTTGTCGCACTTACGGACGGTGTCTTTAGCGTCTCATTGTATAGTCGGCTAATAATACCGTAGAATCAAGGCCTTATGGGCGAGGGTTCTCCCGCCTGGATGATTCCCACATATACCACTTTAGATGGGTCCCAAGACTTGGCTTGCCTTTAAATGCGACAGGCATCGGAGCAAGGGCCCTGTCAATGACCTCATGTATATCTGTTCGTTCAGGAGAGTGTACCTTGTGGCTCTGTTGTTAAGTCTTCGTGCTTCAACCTTCTCGGTTGATAGGGCCCCGGTAGCTATATACTCTAGTAACGGAGTCATCCAATTGGGTTGTGTTTCCATGGCATAGTTGTTTATGTGTTCTTCCTCATAGAGGCTTGATTTCTCTTGATATTCAATGAGGTCGCTGGAGTCTTCATTGGAGGCAGAAGCTTCTTTTGTAAGCTCATTAGCTCTTTTGTTGTCGTCTCGGGGGCACTGTGTGAGCTGGCAGCTCTTGAATTCGCCCATTAAGCCAAGTACCTTGTTGTGATAGGCTACCACGCGGGGATCTTTGCTATTGAAATTTCCTTTGATCTGGTTGACTACTAGTCTTGAGTCGTTGTATGTTGTTAGGCGATCTATTACGATCCCTAAGATTAGCTTCAGGCCTAACAGGAATGTTACGTATTCGGCCTCATTATTTGAAGCGGGGAAGCCGAATCTGACTACCTTTTCGAGGGGGAAGCCACTGGGGGAGCGGAGTGTGATCCCTGTTCCGTTCAGTCTATCGGTTGAAGATCCGTCGCAGTGGAGGGTCCATGTTAGGACATCTGATTCCTTGAGTTTGTAGTCTATCTTCGGCTCTTTTATGCCAGTGAATCTAGCGATGAAGCATGCAAGCGTCTGGCCTTTGATGGCAGTTCTTGGAGCGTAGTTTATGTCAAATAGCACACGTGAGTCACAGATCACCATGGGGTGGCCGATGGCACTCCGATGCTCAAGTCAAATAGGGCTTTGAGGAAGGTGTAATGTTGTAATAGGGAATTTGTAGCGTACCTTAGCTTACCAACTTTGTGTCTTATTTATAGTGCAAGGAGTCATGGTTTAACCAGGCCATTGTAGACATAGATTAGGGAGGAGATCTTCGTGGAGATCCTTCTCTAAATAGGAGTCGTGCTGTAGGAGGGAAGTTCCCAATTAGTTTTGCGCTCCTAGATACGCGGGAGATAGTTCCCAATCCAAAAGCATTCTGTAGAAGGGAGTTTCCCTGCGTGAAAGATACTCTGGTGTTTGCTTCCTAGTTGGGAGCAAAGAGCAGCTATAGTTGCATGTCCGAAGCAGATCCTTGAGGTACTTGCCTAAGGAGGGCTTACGAAAATTGAGGACAGGTGTGAAACGTGTGGGCCTAGCATGCTATGAGAGTCCGGGTCTGCCTGGCGAACTGAATTGAGCGGGCTTAGAACCGCTTGGGCCTGTTCAGTGTTGGGCTGACGTTGGGGTCTGTATTTTCTCGGGATTATCACGACCTGTGTACGGCTCAGGGGTGTGACCATTTTTATGTATCATTACATACCACTTCTGAAGGACGGATTATTGCGGCTAGGAATGAGGTTGCTGCAACAAAGACATGTTTAGGATTGTGAAGTTGTGGAGGATTGGAAGAGAGTCATCGACGGACTGGTTGAGTTTCTCGATTATATTGAGGGGTTTGGTGTTAACTTGTCCGAGTACCGTCACTTGGTGGATCAAGTCCTCGAAGATGAAGATGGTGAGGAAGGCGTTCTGGCCCACCAGTGTTCCAGTAGACGAAGAACCATCATTCCCCCTCCTTCCGATCTCGTTCCATCATCTGCTCTTATTGTTGAAGAGAGAGCCTCGTCTTTTCTTGCTACTAGTGCGGTTGTTCTTCCTCTGTCAGAGTATCTTGCTAGCAATGTTTTGATTGCCTCTATCGTTTTATCTCCAACTTCTTTGTTTTTCTCCGGATGTAATGGAATAGTTTTATCACTAAAAGAATTTTTCTTTTCAACATTCTTGCACTTCTCTCTATTGATTTTGTTGTTTTCTTATTTGCATGTTCTTCCTGTGCAGTCGTAATTTATCTTGGATCGATCAGGTTAACTCCTCACGCTTGAAAGGTATGCTTTAACCTCATTATTTGCTTGCCTGCATTTCGTGTTCGTTCATAGATCGACTGAAGTTTTCCTTCTTTTGGTTTCATCAACCGAGATGTTCCATTTTGTAAATAGGTGTGTTGATTTTTCCAGAAGGTTGTCTTATTATGCCTTGGCTCATATGCTAGAGTTGTTTGTTGATCCGCTCCGTGTTCCTGCGTATTGGTCAGATCAGTGGGCTTTATGAGTAGGATGACTTGTACGTCTCTTAAGAGATTTTCTTCGAGGTTCGTTGTGGTAGACAGATTGAGTTGACTTGTGTATTTCCAGTTTTTGCTTCGTGGTCCAAAGGTTTTTACGCATTCATCTCGATATATCCGGACTTTAGTTTCATAGTCCTATACATTAGCCGGGATGAGTTGGTCTAACGAATTAGTCAACCAGAAGTTTTTATGAGTAAATTGACCATTCGTCCCAACATTTACTTTGTTGGTCTGACGTGTTAATCGACCCGAAGTTTTTATGAGTAAGTTGACTCATTCGTCCCAACTTTTACTTTGTTGGTCCAACGTGTTAATCGACCTAAAGTTTTTAAGAGTAAGTTGACTTGTTCGTCTCAACTTTTACTTCGTTGGTCTGCCATGTTAGTCGACCCGAAGTTTTCATGAGTAAGTTGACTCATTCGTCCCAACTTTTACTTCATTGGTCCGACGTGTTAGTTGACCCGAAGTTTTTGAGTAAGTTGTATTGTTCGTCCCAACTTTTACTTCGTTGGTCTGACGTGTAACTCAACCCTAAGTTTTTATGAGTAAGTTGACTCGTTTGTCCCAACTTTTACTTTGTTGGTTTGACGTGTTAGTCGACCCGAAGTTGATTGGTTCGTCCCAACTTTTACTTCGTTGGTCCGTCGTGTCAATCGACCTGAAGTTTTTATGAATAAGTTGACTCGTTCATCCCAACTTTTACTTCGTAGGTTCGAAATGTTAGTCTACCCAAATTTTTTATGAGTAAGTTTACTTGTTGTCCCAACTTTTACTTATGTGTATATCTGACTTATGTGTCCTGATCTTTTGTTCGTGGCTTGATATGTCGATTGCTCCGTATTGTTGGGCTTTAATGCCTCGATTCTATTGTTTATGCACAAGACGATGATTTTGAACTCACAGTTTTATTGATATTCCCTTCTCGGGTACTTTGACAATCCCTGGTGTTGTTATATTCTTCCCATAAAGTTACGCTATGTTGTAGAACCCTCTAGTGAACGTGCATTGCATCCTTCTGACTGCTGCTTGATTGATGTCATTATTTATGTCGACGGGGGTTGCGTCCTCGTTGCTTGGTTCCATATCATCTTGGAATATGTTTTCGTATTGTTGGATTTGTTTTTTATGGTATTGGTTTAGTTTGTCGTTGCAACTTCTTTCTCCGTGGATTTCATGTAGTTTTATTAGTCGATTGTTGAGTACGTTGTTGTAGCTAATGGACTCGAAATGTTTTTTAATCGGATAGCTGGGCAGTACCGAATTTCCCAATCATGCTCACATCAGCACCAAGTTGTCCAATCATGCTCACATCAACGCCAAGTTTTGTTTGTGAAAATCATTTTCATCAATTTTGTTGTCGATAATGAAGGAGGCGTTGTCAGCCTTGCTATGGATAATGTGGGTCAAGTTTTCATCCATCAATAGGGTCTTTGGATTGTATAAGTTGGTTGGTGCCCTTTAGCAGCGCAAATTTCTTCGTGTTTCCTGCTGTGAATTGTCTGGTCTCGTTTGATGGCGTTGATGCTCCTACTTCAATATAGAGGGTTTCCCGCGTTGATCTCGTTCGTGGCCACTAGTAGTTTCTTCAATTGGGTTTGATTGTTTGTTTTCTTTGGCTATGCAATGCAGAGCATATATCAGTTCTCTCGGTTGCTCTTTTAATTCCGCAGTGGTGTCTGACTTTTCTTTTCCTTTGGGTTGCTTATCTGGTAGCCCGACGAACTCGTCGAGTCATCCTCTTTGAACCCAAGGCTCAATTTCATATTTTAGGTTGTAGCAGTCTTCGGTGTCGTGCTCGTGATCATTGTGGAAAAAACAATACTTGTTTTTATCCCGTCTTTCTCCTCTCGTTTTGAGCAGTCGGTTGACATTCAGATTTCGCCATGGATTTTTAGTATGTTCGCTCGGCTCGTCTTTAGGGCCTTGTAGGGTTTAGACGTCCTTTTCACCACGCTAGTCACTTGTTCGTGCTTGGGCCTCGACGATTGCAGCTTTCCGGATTCTTGTTTGTTGAATTCAAATGCCATTGGTTCGATGCCTCTTTGACTGAATATTTTCCTCCCGGGGTCTTCGTTTCTCATTTTTTCCTCTATCCATTCTCATTCTTTTTAGTAGCCTTCTCTTCTGGGGTCATTCTTCTTTCTGGCCACTATCATCTCCTCGAGAGAAATGTGCCTCTATGTGGTCTTCAGTAGAATCGCCATGTTTTTCGGAAGGTCTAGGTTCAAAGAGTCCAAAAATGGTACTATTTTTAATCCGGAGGTGAAAGTGGCAATGGTGGTATCGTCGTTGTAGCCGTCAATCAGTGTCAATTTGTTAGTTAAACGAGTGACATATTCCCTTATTGTCTCCTTGAGCTTATGTTTTATGTGAAGCAGGTAGTGCGGACCCTTCCTCATTCGCTGACTGCCAATGAACCTCGTCATAAAGGCGGTGGCTAGTGCCTAGAAGGAGTCTATTGATCTTGGTAGTAGGTTGTTGAACCGGCTCATAACTGTAGAAGTGAGACTAATTGGGAAAGTTCTACATAAGATGTGATGCAATCAATTTTTGTTCCCTGCTTGACCTTGACCTGCTGACTTGCACAAGGAATACATGTGAGCCACGGACCACTGTTGTAGTTATCGATGACACTCAGATGCTAAAGTCAAACAGGGATTTGAGAAAAGCGTAACAGTAAATAGAGAATTTGTAGCGTACCTTAGCTTACCAAACTCATCTCTTATTTATAGCGTCGGAGTCATGGTTCGACCAGGCCATCAGTGGCGTAGTTTAGGGAAGAATATCTTCATGGAGATCCTTCTCTAATTAGGAGCCGTGCTGTGAAGGGAAGTTTCACTGTTAGACTTGTGTTCCTAGATATGCGGGAGAGAGTTCCCAATCAGAGTGTTGTCCACAGATAGGAGTTTCCATGTGCAATATATACTCTGGTATTTATTTCCTAGTTGGACACAAAGTATTGTTGTCTTGCATGTCTGAAGCCGATCCCTAAGATACTTGACTTAATAGGGCTTACGGGTATTGGGGATAGTTGTGCGACGTTTGGGTTTCGCATGCTGTAATGATTTGGGTCCATCTGGTGGACTACGTTGTGCGGGATTGAAACCGCGCGAGCCGGATCAGTGTTGGGCTGACGCTTGGGCCTGTTATTTCTCGAGATCATCATGACACATGTACGGTGTGGAAGAGAAGACGTTTCGATGTATCATCAGCTGCTCCCCCTGAGTTACTAGGCCATCGTATCGGTTCACTAAATCATTTCTTAAAAGATATGTCACTCATGATGATATAGTCTGAACTGTTACTTGAGCGGCGCGCTTTGTTAATTAAGCATACATCGGTTCAGTGGAGAAGTTTAGGGAAACCAATCCCTATTTAGATCTCCCTTTCTACAGAGATTGACTATTTCATTTTTTCGCTTTTAGAGATTACGTTTTGTTCGTCTTTTGATTGAAAGTTCATTCACCTTTCTCATGGCTTGCCAAAATCACCTTGACGATGAGCTTCTAGCCAAGGGCATCCACTTCTTTGAAAATAGGTCGACTTCTGAATCGAACCTTGCCGATATCTGAAAGACATTTGGGGTCCCTAAAGACCCGCCATTCTATAATCTGAATTATGATCAGACACTGATGTTTCCTTTAGAAGGATTCGTCTGTTTGCACCGCAGGATGCTTCAAAATGGAGTTTGTTTTCCTGTGCTTGACGAGATCTGGGGCTTTCTGGAATTTTTTGAAATCCCTCCTGCCCGATTGGTACCGAATGGGTCTAGGATTATCCTTCTCATATTGATCAGGGCGAAGGATGTTGGTGTCCGCGTAACTCTGAGGGTGATCCAGTTGTTGATTTCCCCTTCGGCTTAATGATCACGCCGTTTGTAAGATTACGTCGCCGTCTTGTTTTGGTAAGTTACCGGATGACTTTAAATTCTGGCAGAAATACTACTTCTTGGCTCCTTAAGATTCGAAGTTCCTCAAGTTCAAGGGTCATCCACTTGAGCGGGAGTTCAAGCCATTTCTTAAGTATAGTTTCACCCTTTGATTCTGTTACATTGATTGTATATTGATCATTGCATGCGTTTCTTTGTAGGGAGGTTCCCCACTACTCCTCTTTCTCCGGAGATACAAGTCACTATGAAGGCATTCTGCGACATGTCGTGGATGAGTTTGGAAGACGTTATCTATCCTACCAACTTCAGTCGCAGTGGATTGTGGGCCAATTGGCACGTGGCTCCCACTCTTTATAGAGCGCCAAAGGTTAAGTCTGAAGGTGGAGCCCCTGAGATGTTTGCCTCCTTCATAAGCTTGAAGAGGTCTCACGCTGAGGCCAAGCCGGCTCCCAAATGATGTACTCCAGTGAAAGAGGAACGTGAACCTGACCAGCCCGTCAGGGCTGAGGTTCTAGTATCTAGCTGGGAGAGGACCACCTCTGATTAGCAGGAGTTGATGATACATTGCTTCTGAGTACTGAGAAGGATGAGGCTTTGAGTTAGAAGCTAATGCTTGCTGCTGTGGCGACTTCTTTTGGAGCTGGCCAATTCGAACCTGTTTTACTGGAAGGTTTCGATGAAGATTCGCTTGTGATCCCACAGTTCAATCTTCCTACTGTTGGATCGTCGGACAGTGGTCGTGGCAGCGTGGGTCGTCCTTCTTGTAGTTTGCATTGTCCCCCATCTCGCTCCAGACCGCATATCAAGGTAATGGAGGGTACGTTAGACAATTCTCTTCCTTCGAAATCCACTGAGCTGGCTCACAATAAAGGGTCGGCTACCAATGACAAAGGGATGGTTGTGGAGGAGGGCCTAGGTGCGGTGGAGACTACAAAAGGTGGTGCTGGCGTGATCCCGCAATCGAATAGCTCCATCAGGATGCGCAGATGAGTTTGTTTGCTCCAGACGTGGTGAAAATGAGCAACCAAGCCTGACATCAAGAGGTTGACATTGATTATGCTTCGATGAATCATATAAGCAGACGGTATAACTGGTTGGCGAACTTCGCTTCAAAGCCAGAGGAGGATGAGCTAGAGGAGCGCATGGATAAAGGGTTGAAACACCTTATGTTGGGGATGTCCTAATTGAGCCAGGTGGTCATCATTGAGACAGAATTTGAAGTGGCTCGTGAGAGGGTGTACACCATGGAGCGTGTCTTCTCGACTATCCAGAAGTTGTATTCTAATGCACTTTTCGAGATTAAGTCATTGAGAAAGCTGATTGATGAAAGGAGGCTGGAACAGTCAGCCATTGATGTTGAGACTCAGAAAGTTCATCTGGAAGCCCTTGAGCCTGATTTAGCAGAGGCGGTCTCCGCAAGGGACAGATCTAGACAAGAGTTGAACCTGGTACGATGTGATCTAGAAGTTGCGCAGGAAGATGCAACTAAGATGTGCTCTGAATTGCAGTTTTTTGTTGAGGAGAACACCATGAAAGAGTCTGAGTGGGTTGCCCAGAGACAACAAATAGAGACTGATGTGGAATTCAATGCTCGGGAAGCGAGAAAAGCTGGGGACCAACTTCTTTTGGAGCAACATGAACTTAGCGCAATTAAGAGTAGCCTTGTTACGGAGCGGTCTCAGGTTGATGCACTGTCGAGCAAACTGGAGCTGTTGGAGCGTTAACTTTCTGAAGCAAAGGCAAGCGAGGACTAGCTTCTCAAGGCACAAGGCAAGTGTGACTTCCGCTCATGCATGGGAGATTAGAACTGTTGGCACTGATGAAGGAAGTGCATCCGGAATGGGACTTTGCTTATTACAAAAAGATGTCTTATGCAGACTTCGGAATGGTCTCTGAGTCGTATTTGTGCACGCATGGATCATGGCCCTCAAATTTAGGCACGCACAGACACAACTCTTGTTCCTTCTCCTGCCAAGCTTAGTTCCCCCGTATTTGTACCCCCTTCTGATGAGGAGTAAATTTTGTACATTTTCACTTTTTGTTTCAAATGTTAGTGAAAACAAGTGTATTTAGAGTATGCTTTGTACCCCGCATTTGTCCGGTCTCCCTACTGCGCGCTTACCATTTTGCCTTGTCATTTTACTTTGACACAAGTTTGGTTGGGATAGCAGGAAGCCGAGTGGTCTATCTGTTGTTGAGAGTTTTATCATTTATGTCGCGAATGATTATGACATGCTCTTCTGTGAGGTCTCAGAGTTCTTATCGCGTGGTTACATCCAAAAGTGGACGTTCTGCGGATGGTTTGGCGGTGGGTTACACTACCCAGGTTGTAGCTCATCCTTAAGGTAAGACGTTGGAGACTTAAGTTGTGTATCTAACCATCGATTATTGTTGCTGGCATGAGTGAAATGTTGCAGCCGAGCACATGCGTTGTATTTGAGCTAGAGTGCTTGTCCCGAGTCAGAGCTGACACCTTCCAAACCATCTACACCCACGCGAAGCGGGCTACAAGTTTGGGATGAAAAAATTTGGTGACCATGGTCTGTAGAAGAGCAATGGTCCCGTGGCAAGCCGTCGACATCAATTGGATTTGACTAGGCTCCCACCTTCCAAATCATCTGCACCCGTGCGCATTGAGCTACAAATTTGGAAGTTTTCAACGACCATGGTCTGTAGAAGAGCAATGGTCCCGTGGCAAGCTGTCAGCATCAATTTGGGACTTACTAGGCTCCCACCTTTCAAACCATCTACACTCGCGCGGAGCGAGCTACAAGTTTGGGAGTTGGTAATTTGCTGACCATGGTCTGTAGAAGAGTAGGGGTCCCATGGCGAACCGTCGACATCAGTCAGAACTGACTAGGCTCCCACCTTCCAAGTCATCTATACATGCGCAGAGCGGGCTAAAGGTTTGGGCTTTGACCAGAAGTTGTCGTTGTCAGTTGTCACTGGCTAGGCTTATCTGATCGGGTTCATCGACCGTTGTCCACAATCTCTGGCGAGTCACCGTCATTAGGCTTAAAAGCGCTGACTAGACTCCCACATCGTGCCATCAACAACCGTGCATGACGAACTAGACGTCGAGATGAACCAGAAGTCGTCGTCATCAGTCGAAACTGACTAAGCTTGCCTGGTTATATCAGGGCTCCGCCTGTTACAGGTGTGCGAGCCTACTTCCGCAAGTGGAGTTCATCGTGCGGATTAGTTTTTTTGAAAAGAAAGAATTACCTTAAATCAGTCAGTGATATGCAGGTGTGCTCCGTGTGTCAAAAGTGACTAGGGCTTTTACTGCTCGCATCAGCGCACGTGGTAGAATACCACTCGAATAGTGGGTTGAGCCGATGGGCCCATAAAAAAAGAACTAGGCCTAGTCATAGGATCAAGACGTCACACGTATATCGTAGATTGCATGGTGACACGCGCACGATGTAGATCGCGAGACGGTCGAGTATCGGTTACCCCTATTAATGGGGTTGTGTGCAGCATCATTAATTGGATGAACGTGGTCCTGTGCGGTTTTCTTAAGAACCGTCGTCCCCTCGTTTCCCATATGGTATTCAGTACCGATAGTTAATTTCGAAGTGCATGTTTGATGAACCACTGTGTTATATAATGTTGTTCCTTCATCGTTGTAAGCATTATCTTCTACAGAGTGCACTTCTTTTGATGCTCTTACTCAAAGAATATGCTTGAGTATTCCAAAGGCTGAAGGGAGATCTCCAACGCAGAAGTCTTCGAATGTTCTGACATTTGCGCCGATGAGTCATGATAAGACTTGTTGTTATGCGTGGTCACCTACTCTGAGTGAGCACCCAATTGGTTCGCTGAAACCTTGTAATTTCATCTCGTATTTCATAGAAGAAGTACAAACTTTACCGCAAGGGATGAGTCTGTCTTTTACGTGTTGGTTCCATGTCGGTGTTTTGAACCGCCTAATATTTTAGGTAACACCAGCAGCCAACCTTGGATCGGTTGCTTTCCTCCCTTCTCATCTAGCCCCGTCGCGTTGTGCTACGCTAGAACTCGAGATTGCGGGGCGGAGTGGGGTTGAACATGGCCTGTCGGAGTGGGGCATTGACTCCTAGACACCCCTCCCATCCCTCAATAGCAGGGTGCGCTCGATCTATTTCAACATGATACCTTTCCCAAATTCGTCTGGTTGGGCGGATCGAGCGCGTGAGGCTTACGAGGCTTCTGGTTGCTGATTCTATACCACCTCAGGTCAACCTTGCAAGGTGGGTCATCTTCTTCGGAGAAGTCGTTGAGCTGAACTCTTAGAAAGCTCTGCACTTTACCTGGGGTACCTTTGTTGTTGCCTCCGAGTCTTCTTCTGGAGTCGGTGTGTTTAAGCGAATCTTTACTATATGTCGCATCGAAATCTAATGCTTGTAGTTTGTAGTCTTTTATACCTGCCTCTAGGCGATCATTGTTACATCTTTCCAGTAATCAATAGAGTGTGTTTGCGTAATTCTCTTTTATTTCTTAAATGATTGCAAATCCATTAAGCTCCTAAGAATTAAAACTCTACACTAACTACGAAAAGAAAACTAAACAACATAATAGATTGACTGCTGGCAGAGAGAGGTTGATCCAACCCTAAAGTTAATTTGAATGGCCATTGCTTGGATCGTGAGTACCTTCAGCGAATTGCCAACTTAAGAGTAAACCTTGTGTGGGAGGGTCCTTCCATGGCCACTGATAGTCGGAGTGTCGTGTTCCCATTTGCAATGACCTCTCCGCTGGTCCTGACGCTTTGTCGAGTAGAATAGCGGACTGCTCCTGCAATGTTGGAATGTTCTCCGCTGCTAAGCTGAGCCACCGCTGTTGGGATTTTTCCTCCATGTGGGTCGAGTGACTTCTCCACAGTTTCTAAGTCTTGCTTCTGTTCACCAGTTGGATCTGGGAACATTCTATCTACTTTAGTGCAGCATAATAGCAGCCCCATGCTGTTAATTGGTCCATACTGCGAAACACGTTGTAGAACAGAATGTTGAGGGAGTTGCCCGTGTCAACCAGAGTCCTCTTCACTTCCCACCTTGCGATAGAGACTGAAATGACAAGAGCGTCATTGTGCGGTGTGCGGACGCCTTCGAGGTCCTTATCTGTGAAGGTCAAGGTTGGGATGAGGCCCTGCACCCGCGAGTAATATACGTGTCTGTCCTCATTTGTGGGTTGTGTCTGCATCTCCAGTAGTGACTGTTTGTGGGACATGTTTGATTGTTCTTATTCTGATCCGACTCCATGAAGAACATATATATAATGCCTAGAGTCTCCTTCTTAATCTCTTTGACTGCCTCCCCCCTTTCCCTAGTTTGGTCTTGTCGTTTCTCTGAACCCAGGAATTTCTTTAGCTTGCCCTTGCGAATCTAGTACTCGATCTCATATCTTATACTATTGCAGTCATTGGTGTTGTGGCCACCCTCCTTGTGGTATGAGCAATACTTGTTGTTGTCGCGTTTGGAGGGGTCTTCGCGCTGCTTTGGGGGCCACTTTAGATCTTCCCAGTTTTTCATGGAATTAAAGACGTCTAATAAGCTAGAATTAGAGGGGTCATGGATCTGGATCCAACATAGTTGGAAGATTTTTCTGGCCTGGCACGGCCAAAGTCCGACCTGTTGTCGTTGCACTTTCGCTTGTTCCTTTCTTCGTCTTCTCACATTTTTCCCTCCTTTCTGTCCCTAGAAATGGAGGGTTTTTTCTCTACTTCAAATTCCTTCTTTACCGTGCTCATCTCCTCTGGGGTGATGTACCTCTAAGTGCTCTTCAAGAGTTTTGCCATATCGAGGGGATTCCAAGGTGAGGAAGTCGTAAAGCTTTCCCTTTCTAAGGCCAGCGGTAAAAAGTCATCATGATTGTGTCGTCGCTGCAGCCATCAATGAGCGTTAGCTCGTCATTGAAGCGCTTGATATACTCCCTTAGTGTTTCGTTAAACTTTTGCTTCAGGGATAGTATGTAGTGTGGGTTTTCCTGATCCGCTAGCTTCATACAAAGCGTGTCAGGAATTCTTTGGCCATTGTCTTGAATGAGTCAATTGACTTTGGCGGGAGGCTGTGAAAACATGTCAGTGTTGACTTTTTCAGGTTGGTAGGGAACGTTCTACACATCACTGACTCAGAACCTTCTTTGAGCTCCATTACATGCTGATAATGGCGCAAGTGATCAAATGGGTCACCCGTCCCGTCATAAAAATTGAGCTTTGGAGGGCTGAACTTCTTTGGCAGAGCCTCGTTCATGATGTGGTCCACGAACTGGGGATAGAGAGGCAGTATAGCACGTCTAGGTCGTGAGCCCCTCGGCGAAGGGGGTTCTGTGGGGCGAGTTTGTCTACCCTGAAGGTCAAATCTGCGTTGACCGCGCCACCACCTCTAGTCTAGTGAGAACTAGCAGGGGCTTGACTCTCATGTGCCTGCTTTCTGTTGTCCTCTGGAGATCGGGGTCTGTGGTGCTCCTGATTTCCATTGACGGGTGGAGGGTTCTACTGTATGAAAATCTCTACTGCTTTCACGATCTGCCATATTTGTGACAACAGCAAATCCATCTTGTGGTCTGTCATTGTTGTTGCTAGTGCGAGGGTATGAGCCTACTGCCCTTGTGTCACCGACACTGCTGGGAGCGGTGGTATAGCGCCAGTCTGAGTGTCTGACGTGTCCCCTTGTTCTCCATTGTTGTGTGATCTAACGGTCACCATCTCCTCGAATTCTGAAGAGAGATGACACTAGTAAATAGTTAGGAACTTTGTTGTCCCCACGGACGGCGCCAAACTGATGCAGTCTTTTCGCTCCTTGCTTGACCTTGACATTTTGACCTGCTGACCTGCACAAGGAACGCGCGTGAGCCACGTACCACTATTGTGGTGGCTAATGGCACTCCGATGCTAAAGTCAGACAGGGATCTGAAGAAGGCGTAATGTTGTAAACAGAGAATTTGTAGTGTACCTTATCTTACCAACCTCATGTCTTATTTATAGTGTTGAAGTTTTGGTTCGACCAGGCTATCGGTGGTATATTTTAGGGAAAAAGATCTTCGTGGAGATCCTTTTTCTAATTAGGAGTTGTGCTGTGAAGGGAAGTTTCCTTGTTGTAGACTTGTGCTCCTAGATATGCGGGAGAGAGTTCCCAATCAGAGTGTTGTCCATAGATATGAGTTTTCACATGCGACGTATACTCTGGTAATTATTTCCTAGTTGGAAACAAAGTGTTGTTGTCTTGCCTGTCCAAAGCTGATCCCCAAGATATTTGCCTTAATAGAGCTTACGAGTATTGGGGATAGATGTGAGTCGTATGGGCTTAATAGGCTATAATGATTTGGATCCATCTGGCGAACTGCGTTGTGCAGGCTTGAAACCATTTGAGCCGGATCAGTGTTGGGCTGACGTTTGGGCATGGTATTTCTCAAGATCATCATGACACGGGCACGGTGTAGAAGAAATGACGTTTCGATTTATCATCAAAATGGATTTCGTGCCCTCTTTCAACGCCATCATGTTATGGAAGTGACGCAAGTGGTATGTTAGATCGGTGGTTCCATCATACGCCTCAAACTTTGGTGGGGTGAACTTCTTCGGCATGGGAGTTGTCATGACTGCGTCGGAGAATGGGGGTATGGCCAATTCGTGCAGCACGTTGGGATCTGTAACTCCGATCTTGAATGGGATCTCAGCGAGGATCCCGTTACTTTGTGGGATCTTATCTTGAGGAGGTTTGTTGCTTTCAAAATTTCCCTGTTGAGGTTCTGTTGGAGCTTCGTTTTGCTTTCTCAGGCTCGGTTAACAGAGTTTTGTTGGGGTGGCGCTTGGACAATGTCGGCGGTCTGCGTGCGTTCCTGGGTGAGCTTCTCCATCATTTTGATCATATGATCCATTTGGATCATGAGTAGGTCTACCCAAGGGTCTGCGGCATTGTCGCCGAATGTCTGGGATGTATGGGCTACTACGTGTTGCAACTCTCGTTCGCCGAGTGCAATCGGCACGGTGGTTGGATTTTGAGTAAAGAAAATAAAATCTGTTTTTCTTCCTCTTTAGGATCTCTGCTCTGTTTTTCAAAGTTCTTTTCTTCTTCTTGGTTGTAAATTGAAGGAATCAGAGTGTGAGAGAGAAGGCGAGGACGTGGGAAAGAGATGGACTACGAGGGTTGATGAAGGCAAATGAGAGGGTCTTAAACTGTGTGAGAGAGAGAAATTTGGACGGTGAAAAATGAAGAGGAAAGAAGATGGTGTATCTGATTAGTGACGAAAAAAGATAAGATGGTTGTGTTGTGTATGGAGTAGGCGACAAGGTGAGTAGATGACGGCAATCTGTCCGAGGCTGTGATTGCGAGGACGGGTGGTTTACTGTTGCGAAAATGAGGGGTTTTGAGCTGGGTGTGGTTAAGAGGTGACAGAGATGAGGGATGTGATGGAGGCTGGGGTTTCTGATGGCGACATAAGGACTGTGTGTGATTGCGATGGATGATGGTGGTGGTTTGTGGCGTTGGCTGAATTGCAAGGAGTGGGGTTGGTGATTCGAAGATGAGTGATGATGAGTCTGTGGCTGGCGGCTATCAATTACTACCTTAATTAACAATAAATCATCAAAATTATATATAGAAATATGGTATTAAAAAAACATAATTGTGCTCGCCAAATCAATGCATCCAAAATCTAGTCTCCTATAAGTCTGGCCTGTAAAACAAATGTTAGATTGCCAAGACCACCTTTTTGGTGACCAAAGGCACTCCGATGCTTAAATCAGTAACTCAGTTGGATATGGAGATAAATTTGGACAGAACTTAGTTAAAATTACATACCTTTGTCAAATATTCCCTTTACCTTATGTAATGGTCATTATTTATTTCCTCCGTGACTTAAGCATGTGAGGCGCAACGAGGGGAGATTTTTTTGTAATAGTCTCCTCCTTTATGAAGATACGCCCTCGGAAGCTTAACTCCCTCCACGACTTTATTTTTCACTGTAATGTTCTTCCTCTTTAAGAGATAACTCTATTGGGCACAGATTTGGGCATCTAACTATGATCTGTTCCGATGGGCCATGTTTCGGCTTTTATGACTGGATCCACCCTTTCTGGGCTTTCTGCGTTGACCTGGTCTTGAAATATTTGATCCTCGTAATGGACGATCTTTGCCACGTGTATAGTTGTGATAACAGTCTTATTTGATGTATCATCAACTATAAAGGACCAACGTCAAATTTACTTCTTTTTTCTTTTAGGTGTACTTAAAATTACCAATATCTTATGTAAGTGAATATGATATATGGAGATGCAGTCGTTTTTCGCTCCCTGCTGTGACCAAGTTTCGGTGACCTGCACAAGTAACACATGTGAGCCACGGACTACCGTTGTGGTGGCCGATGGCACTCCGATGCTAAAGTCAGTCAAGGATCTAAGGAAGGTGTAATGTTGTAAACAGAGAATTTGTAGTGTACCTTGGCTTACCAACCTCATATCTTATTTATAGTACAGGAGTTCTGGTTCGACCAGGACATCGATGGCGTAGTTTAGGAAGGAGATCTTCGTGGAGATCCTTCTCTAATTAGGAGTCGCGATGTAGGAGGGAAGTTCCCTATTAGCCCTTTGCTCTTAGATACGTAGGAGATAGTTCCCTATCTGAAGGTATTCTGTAAGAGGAAGTTTCCCTGCATGATTTATACTCTGGTGTTTGCTTCATAGTTGGAAGCAAATAGTTGTTGTAGTTGCATGTTCGAAGCTTATCCTCGAGATATTTGTTTTAGTAGGGCTTACGGATATTGAGGATAGATGTGAGTCATATGGGCCTAGTAGGATGTAAGTATTCGGGTCCGTCTCGCAGACTGCATTGGGCGAGCTTGGAACCGCTTGGGTCGAATCAGTGTTGGGCTAACGCTGGGGCTCGTAATTCCTCGAGATCATCATGGCACGTGTATGGCTCTGGGATGTAACCATTTTGGTGTATCATCAGCTAGTCTCCCTGAGTTAGTGGGTCGTCACATCGGTTTGCTAAGTCATCTCTTGAAAAGATACGCCGTTCATAATGATTGAGACTGAACCGTTTGCTTGAGCCGTGTGCTGCATTTATTGAATGTGCGTCGGCTCAACAAATAAAAAGGCGGGAAACCAATCCCTATTTAGGTCACCCGTTGTGTGAAATCTGACTCTTCTATCTTTTTCATGGCTCCACAAAACTTTCTTGACAATGCAACCTTGGCCAGAGGCCTGGAGTTTTTCGAAAACAGGTTGCTTTTCGAGCTGGCCTTGCTGAAATCCGTATGAAGTTTGGGGTCCCCAAGGACCTGCCATTGTTTGTCCTGAAGGGTGACCAGACGCCAATGTCGTCACCGGCGGGGTTCATCTGCTTGCATAGTGGGATGCTTCAAACTGGAGTGTGTTTTCCTGTTTGAGACGTGATTTGGAAATTCTTAGATCTTCGGATTCCTCCGGCTCAATTGGGGCCTAATGGGTATAGGATTATCCTTCTTATTTTGATTAGGGCAAAGGAGACTGGTGTTCGCGTGACTCCGCGAGTAATCCAATTGCTGACTATTCATCGACTGAAGAGTAACGTCGTCTGAAAGAAGACGTCGCCAACTTGTTTCGTGAATCAGCCTGATGACTTCAAGTTCTAGTAGAAGTATTGTTTCTTAGCCCCTGCAGATTCAATGTACTTCCGATTCAAGGGTCATTTTCTCGAGCGGGAGTTCAAGTCACTTCATCAATGCAGACATTATCTCCGGTTTGGTTGTGCTTGATTGCATGCTAATCATTGCTTCTGTTTTGTTCAGTAGTCTAAAAAGCGCTAGGCGGTGAGCGAGTGGCGAGCAAGTGCCTAGCGCCCAGGGGATTAGGCGGCGCATAGGCGGTTTAAGGTTTTGTATTATAACTTTAATAATTTACAAAAGTTAAGCATAATACCTTATCAATTAAAGATACATATGAAAAATTTATAAACATGAAAAATTAACAATCATGAACAAAATTTATTAAAACTCAAATTACTGAAGTTGGTCATGATGGGTACTTTATACAAAGTTGAATTTGTGGACAAATATCCAAACCTACTCTTTTTTTTTCTTCAAATTGCATGAATGACCTCAGTCGTGTTTGATGAAATCTACATTACTAAAATTGGTACCGGCAGATCCTTTGAGAATTTCATTAAGTAATCATCCTTTGCTACATTCAGACATATACTGAATAAAAAACAACTAAATTGTTTCTTTCCAAAAAAGGGGAAAGAAAAATAAAATAAGAACACAATCAGCCTTTTTCAAATTAGTCTCAGCATCCTCTTTTGTCGGCTTGAGAACAACCAATCTCAACTCCTTGTTAACAAAAAATTTTGCAACCAGGAAAAAAAAAACTCGCCCAGACCGCCTAGACCCCACTCAGACCGACTAGACCGCCCAGACCCCGCCCAGCCATTAATCTGGATGTTTCTCTAACGCCAAGGCCGTTTTTTAGAACACTGGTTTTGTTTTTAAAAGAAGATTTCCCATTACTCCTTTTACCCTAGAAGAGCATAACATTATAGAGACGTTCCGCGGCTTGTCAACAAGGAATGTGATTGATGTCACATGTGTTCCCAGCTTCATCCATAGTGGACTGTGGGACAACTAGCACGTAGCCCTCACTCTCTACCGAACGTCGCAGATCAAGCCTGAAAATGGGGCCCCTTCTAGGAAGAAGAAGGTTGTTGGGGCCAAAACTCATGTTTTGTCCGACACGGAGGAGTCGTCTGAGATGCTTATTTTTTTTGTGAATTCGAAGAGGTCCCGTATCAGAGCCGAGTTGCCTTCAACACTACCCGCTCCGAAGAATGAAAAACAAGATTTTAATCGTTCCGTCAGGGCGAAGACTAGTGCATCCGGCTAGGAGAAAGACTACCTGCAGTTTGTCGAGTTGAAGACAAGTCAAACCTTAGTGATGCGTAGGCCGAAGCTTTGAGTGAGCGGCTGAAGCAGGTTGCCATGGCAACTTCTGCGGGTGCTGATTTGTGCGGGACAGTTCCAATAGAAGGTTCCTATGAAGATCCGCCTGAGGTTGTGGAATCTGATTGTCCCATTGGTGTGTTGTCTGATAATGGCCCTGGTGGCACAGGCTAAGTTTCTTGTAGTCCGCATTGTTCACCTTCTCATTCCAGGCCACAACTCGAGGTGTTGGAGGGCCCTTTGGATAATTCGCTTCCTCCCCTTCCTCCGGATCATGTTGAGCTGTCACGCAGTAAAGGGTCGGCTGTTTGTAACAAGGGAAAAGTTGTGGAGAAAAGCCTGGGAATAGTGACTGCGAAGGGTGGTGCCGACGTGATTCCTGACCCGGGAAAGCTTCATCCGGATGCACGGATAAGCCTATTTGCTCCAGACTTGGTAAGGATGAGCACTCAGGTCTGGCATAAGCGGGTTGACGTGGAGTATGCTTCAAGGAAGCATATTAGCAAGCGTCAAAGCTGGCTGATGGATTACGTTCCAAAACCCAGGAGGATACACTAGAAAGGCGTATGGATAAGGGCTTAAAGTACCTTATGCTTGGTATGTCTCATTTGAGGGTGGGACAGAAGTCGAGGCGGCCCGTGAGAATGTATACACCATGGAGCGTGTCTTCTCACATATGCAAGCATTGTATTCTAATGCGCTTTATGAAATTGAGCAGCTACAGAAGCTGGCTGATGAGAAGAGGCTGGAGCAATCGGATGTGGCTGCTGCGACTCAGTGGACACGTTTGGAGGCCCTTGAGTATAATTTGACCGAGGTTGTGTCTGAAAGAGACAAACTTGAGTAGGAGTTGGGTCGGACTCGCCAAGATTTGGAGGTCACGCATAAAGCTATGGCTGAGGCAAGCACGACACTGCGGTCTTTCGCTGAAGATAGTGCTTTGAAGGAGACCAACTGGGCCGCTCAGAAGCAGCAACTAGAGGCTAACGTGGATTTCAACGCTCGGGAAGAAGAGCTTCTGCAGGAACAAGGCAAGTGCGAGTTCCGTTGGGTTGTACATGGCAGGCTGGAGCTGATAGGGCTGATGAAGAGGGATCATCCGGAGTGGGATCTTGGCCGATATAAGAAGATGACGTACGTTGACTTGTCTGTTGTTTTTGCATCCTCGGACAAAAAGAGCGATTTGAACTCTGATGCTCAGGTCATTGTGTGTAGATGTGACCCCTGATCCTTTCTCCGTAAAGCTTAGCTCTTCTGTCTCAGTACCTTCTCCTGACAAGGAGTAAACTTTGTATACTTGTACCTTTTTTGTTTCAACAGTTAATGAAAACAGTTTTATCCATTTTGTGCTCGTTGTCTCTATTGTATGTTTTTCATTCCACCTTGTCGTCTTGTTTTAACATAGGCTGGTTGATTCAATAGGACATCGAGTGGTCTGTCTGCAGTAGAGAGCTTGACCGCTTGCGTTGTGAACGACTCAGGATCATTGTTGTGCAGCCATGTCCGACAGTGGGCATGTCGCAGACAGTTTAGCTGAGGTTAGGGCTCCCAAGTTGTGTATCGTCCTCAAAGTAAGCTGCTGGAGGCTTACCTCACTTGTCTAATTGGTCGGTTGCAGTTGCAGCTATGGGCGAGTTGCAATAGCCAGCGTACGCGTTAGAGCATTTATATAAAGATGGGTGTCATGAGCTCGGGTTAACACACTATGTAGCATTTATCCAGGTGTTGGCCGGACTATCTATGTGTCGGCATAAGTGGCCTTTGCTGATAATAGAATGCATGTCTGTTTGAGCATGAGGACACGGACTCAGCTGTGGTTCATCTTTGCGGTCGTTCTTTCAAAGGAGAACGGTGGTTGTGTGGCAAACTGCTTGGGGTTCCCACCTTCTAAACCATCTATGTCCGAACAGGATGGACTACAAGTTCAGGGAGCAATGATTTGGCGACTACGTTGAATAGCAGTAGTCCCGTGGCGATCCGTCGCCATCAGTCAGGAACTAACTAGTCTCCTACCTTCTGAACCATCTATACCCACATAGTGGGGGCTAAAAGTTCGAGATGAAGGCGACCAGGCTGAAAAGCAGTGGCCCCGTGGCAAGCCGTCGTAATCAGTTCGGGACTGACTAGGCTCCAATCTTCCAAATCATCTATACTCGTGAGCATTAAGCTACAAATTTGGGGTTTTTGGGAGCCAAGCTAAAAAGCAGTGGTCCCGTGGCGAGCCGTTGGAATCAATTCATGACTAACTAGGCTCCCACCTTCTAAACTATCTACACCTGTGCAACGGGAGCTACAAGTCAAAGATTGGTAATTCGGCGGCCACATTGAAAAGCAATGGTCTTGTGGCGAGTCGTCGGAATCAGTTCTGGACTGACTAGGCTCCCACCTTCTAAACTATCTACACTTGTGCAATAGGGGATACAAGTCAAGGGTTGGTAATTCGGCAGCCACACTGAAAAGCAGTGGTCCCGTGGTGAGCCATTGAAATCAGTTTGAGAATGACTAGGCTCCCACCTTCTAAACCCTCAACACCCGCGCAGTGGGGGCTACAGGTTTGAGCTTTGATCTGAAGCTTTCGTTGCCAATCATAACCAGCTAGGCTTACCAGATCGGGTTCGGCGATCATTGACCACGAAGAGGGCAATGATCTCTGGTGAGTCATCATCACCAGGCGTGATAGCGCTGATTAGACTCTCACTTCCTAAACCATCGAGATTCGCGCTAGGCAGACTAGGTGTTTAGATGTACCAAAAGTCGTCGTCATCAGCCTTGGCTAACTAAGCTTGCCCGATTGGAGAAAGGCTCCACCTGCTTGAAGGCGTGTGAACCCATGTCTACTAGCATCGCGCACTGTGTAGACAAAATTACCTTAAAATAAATAGCGATCTGTGCGTCAAAGCTGACTTGGATTTCTGGTGCCCATGCCAAGCATGTAGCAGAATATTGTTTGAGTAGTGGGCCGAGTCTATGGCCCGCATAGGAAGAACTAGGGTTTCCTGCACGGCTGTGCTACGTGTACTGCGTAGATCACACGATAACACGTTCAGTATCGGTTACTCCACCTCATTTAATGGGATTGCGTGCAGTGCCATCAATTGGACAAATTTGGTCTGCATAGTTTCCTCAGGAACCGACATCTCCTCGTTTCCCATACGGTATTCAATGCTTAACAGTTAATATTGGGGCGCCTTTTTGATGAACCATCATGTCCATATAATGGTGTTCTTCCATCATCGTTGACATTATCTTTCGCAGAACTTATCTCCTGTAATGTTCTTGCTTGAAGAAAATGCCTTAGGTTTTCTAATGGCTGAAGTGGGATCGTCCTTTCTAGGGTATTCGAATGTTATGACATTTACACCGATCGGGCTCGATCATAATCGTTGTTATGTGTGGTCACTTATTGTAGGTGGGCACGTAGTTGATCTATTAAGATCTTGTAATTTCTTCTCATATTGCGATGAAGTAGTACGGGTTCTCTTCCAAGGGAAGAGTTTGTCGTTTATGCGTTGATGCCTTGTCGCTGCTCTATAGCGTTTAATCTCAGAGATAACACTAGCGCCCAACTCTGGAGTGGCTAGCTCCACCACTTCTCGATTAACCCCATTATCTCGGTTTGCAATGGAATTTGGAATCTCGATACGGAGAGGAATTGGACATGGTCCACTGGATTGGGCCATTGACTTCTGGACACCGCTCTCATCCCTACAGCCGAGAGGTGCATGCAATCTGTGTCCTCCTGATACTTGTCCCAAGTTCATCTTGTTGGGTGGATCGAGCGTGTGAGTCGGCCATAAATTTCCGCAGTACCCATGGTTGTCGATTTTGCACAACCTCATACCATATTTGAGGGGGGCATGTCTGTTGAGGCGTTGAAGTGAACGTGATGTTTCATCCTGTTCTTGCTCGTGCCAATATGCTCGAAGAGGTTGTGGAGCGAAATCTTCTTTTGGTACCTTACGTAGTTGGATTGTCTAAGCAACTCTTTACTTCATGTCGCACTGAATTCAAATGGTTATAATATGTAGTCTTCTGTATCCGCTTCAATGCGCTTATTATTACATATTTCCAGTAATCAATAGAGTTTGTTTTCGTAATTTTTCTTTATTTCTTAAATGATTGCAAATCACATAAGTCCTTAAGAACCAAAACTCTACATTGACTATGGAAAGGGAAATAAACAATTGAAAAAGACTAACTATTGACTGAGAGAGATTGATCCTGGCCCTGATGTGAGATCGGATGGCCCTTGTGGATCGTTAGTGTTCTTAGTGGACTGTTAGGCTTTGATGGCGTTACAGAGGTTACTGAAGAGTAAACCTTGTAGGGGGTTAATCTCCGCACCGACGGAAGGTCGGGGGTTGTGTTTTCGTTTGCCTCGACCTCTCTCTTCCACTTGGATGAAGAGCAAATTGTTCTTGCATCGCTTGACTATGATGCTTCTATCGTCATTCGACCTGGCACTGGTTCAAGTTGCTCCGTAGGACTTAGTTGGATCTGAGAGCACTCTATTTGTTTCAGTGCGGTGTAATGGCAGCCTCGTGTCGTAGGTTGGTCTCCACGTATTGTTCCTTCGGAATGGTTAGCAGTGTACTTAATGCACTGGTGAAGGGTGAAGACTACTGCTTCCATCTGGTAGAGCCATGGTCTTCCCAAGATAAGATTGTAGATAAACGGTGCGTCTACCACCATGAAATCTAGAAACAAGACCTTTCTCAGTTGCGTATTTTCTACCACTACTGCTAACCTTATCTTTCCGATCGGAAAGCACTTCTCTCCGCAGAATTCGATCAGCAAGTAGTCTATAGATGACAGGCACTCTTCTTTGAGATCCATACTGTGAAACGCGTTGTAGAACAGGAAGTTCAATGAGCTTCCTGTGTCCACCAGAGCTCTCTTTACCTCCCACCTTGCAATGAATATCGATATGACTAAGGGGTCATTGTGCGGCGCTCAGACTCCTTCGAGGTTCTTGTCTGTGAAGGTTAAGGTGGGAATGGGGCTCTGAACCCTTGAGTAGCAAATGCGTATTTCCTCATCTGCGGGTCGTGTCTGCATCTCCAGCAAGGTTTGTTTGCGGGACCTGTACGATTGGTCTTCATTCGGTCTGACTCCATGAATGACATAAATTATGCCCGAAGTCTCCTTCTTTATCTCCTTAAACGACTCCCCCAGATTCCTAGTTCGTTCTGGTCACTTCTCAGAGTTGAAAAATTCTTTTAGTTTGCCCCTGCGGATCTAGTACTCAATCTCATACCTCAGACTCTTGCAATCGTTGATATCATGGCCGCCTTCTTTGTGGTACGCATAGTACTTGTTGTTGTCATGCTTGGAGAGGTCTCCACACTGCTTAGGGGGTCACTTTAGATATTTCCAGTTTTTCATGGAGTATAGTACGCCTGATAGGCTAGAATTGAGGGGTGTCACGGCTCTGGATCCAACGTAGTTGGAGACTTTCTCTGCCTTGGACCGACTAGGGTCTGGCTTATTGTCACTGCACTTTCTCTTGCTCTTTTCTTCATCCTCGCGTCTTTTTCCCTCATTCTTGTCTTTAAGAGCGAAGAGTTTCTTCTCACCTTTGGTTTACCTCTTTACAGTCCTCAATTCCTCTAAGGTAATGTGTTTCTCGGCGCTCTTAAGGAGCTCCGCCATGTCCAGAGGGGGCTCCAAGGTGAGATATTCATAGAGTTTTCCCTCCTTAGGCCCACAATGAATGTTGTCACGACTGTGTCGTCGTTGCATCTGTCAATGAGTGTCAACTCGTTGTTGAAGCGCGCGACATACTCTCTGAGTGTCTCATTGGACCTCTGCTTTAGAGAGAATATGTAGTGTGGGCTTATCGGAAACGCTGGCCCCCAACGAAGTGCGTCAGGAACTCCTTTTCTAGCATCCTATAGGAGTTGATTGACCTCTGCGGGAGGCTGTGGAACCATGTTAGTGCTGACTTCTTCAAGCTTGTGGAAAACGTTCTGCACATCACCGACTCAGATCCTTCTTTGAGAGCCATTACGTGTTGGTAATGGCGCAGGTGGTTGAATGGGTCAGTGATTCCGTCGTAGAAGTCGAGCTTCGGATGCGTGAACTTCTTCGAAAAGGCCTCGTTCAATATCGAGCCACTAATGGTGCCCCTCTGCGGAGGGGGTTCTATGGGCCAAGCCACTCAGCCCTAGCGGCGACCTCCACTTTAGCCGCGCAACCTCCTCTAGTCCAATGAGAACTAGCGAGGGCTTGAATATCATGTACTTGCTCACTGCCATCCTCCGGAGACGGGGGCCCGTGTTGCTTCTGGTCTCCAATAGCGAGTGGAGGATTTTGTCGTGCAAAGGCTTCCACCGCTTTGGCTATCTGCTATATTTGAGATGATAGCATATCTATCCTGGGGTTTGTCGTTGATGTTTTCGGCGCGGGGGCGTGAGGCTGCTGCCCGTGTATCACTGGATCTGCTGAAAGCGGTGGTACAACGCCGGCCTAAGCGTTTGATGTGTCCCCTTGTTCTCCGTTATTGTATGATCTAGTGGTCACCATCTCTGTGTGTTTCGAATGGAGAAGATGCTAGTGAAAAGTTAGGAACTTTTTCGTCCCCACGAATGACGCCAAACTGATGCAGTCATTTTTCGCTCTCTACTGTGACCTAGTCCCACTGACTTGCTGATCTGCAAAAGTAACCATGTGAGCCATGGATCACTATTGTGGTGGCCGATGGCACTCCGATACTAAAGTCAGACAGGGATCTGAGGAAGGAGTAATGTTGTAAACAAGGAATTTGTATCGTACCTTAACTTACCAACCTCATGTCTTATTTATAGTGCATGAGTCATAGTTCGACCAGGCCATCGATAGCATAGTTTAGGAATGAGATCTTTGGGGAGATCCTTTGCTAATTAGAGTCGTGTTGTAGGAGGGAAGATCCATATTAGCCCTGTGCTCCTAGATACGAGAGAGATAGTTTCCTATCTAAGGGTATTCCGTAAGAGAAAGTTTCCCTGCGTAATTTGTACTATGGTATTTGCTTCCAAATTGGAAGCAGAGAGCCGCTGTAGTAACCTGTCCGAAGTTGATCCTTGAGATACTTGTCTTAGTAGGGCTTACAAGTATTGAGGATAGTTGTGAGACATATGGGCCTTGCAAGCTGAAAGTATTCAGGTCCGTCTGGCAAACTGCATTGGGCGAGCTTGGAACCGCTTGGGCCGGATCAGTGTTAGGCTAACGCTATGGCTTGTAGTTCCTCGAGATCATCATGGCACGTCTACGTCAAAGATGTGATTGTTTTGGTGTATCATCAGGCACGGATTCACCCCACTGACTTTTGAGTTTTTTTTTTTTTTTATTTATTTGTTCCCCAATTAGTTTTTTTATTTGCCCCTCTATTCTCACTTTTCACTTCAATCAGGACTTCATCCTTCAAATCATGTACAAATCAAATTCAAACTCTACTTTTAGAGTTAGAGATAGAGGTTAAATCCCTCAAATCTCTCAAATAAACCAAAATCCACAGTTTCTTCTTCACACTCCATCGATTGGATAAGATGAAGGAAACCCCCATATTTCATTATCTTCAAAGATCTATAACTATTGAGTTATTTGAGTTCATCTTCACAAGATTCAGTAGGATCCAAATCACCTTATTCTTCTTCTTCTAGGTACCAGGTGCCTTCATTAATCACTGTGTTGGTCATCTCCACAAAAAAATCGTAAGCAACCCAATCTCTTCCTCCTTTTCTTCATGTAGTAGTAATCAACGATTCAAACTCTTCTCTTGTGTTGTGTTTCTAGAAGTAGTAATAATTTTTAATGAATATAGTAGTAATCCTCTTCAATGACTGTCTTTGTTGTACTCCCCTTTTTGCTGTATTTAAAAAAAATCATGTTAAAGTAACTAATTTTTATATTATATTTAATTAATTATGACATCACTCCGCCCCCTCAACAAAAATCATGGCTTCGTCAATGTGTATCATCATATGGGATGAAACCAAATAAGATTTCATAACAATATTAGGATAAAAATACAATATCTGAAACCAAATAAGTGCAAAATCTCTTGATTTCATTTACCGTTACAATAAAAAGAAAACAATGAACATCATACCAATCCATTTTTTGTACTAACTTGGCTTGAAGTTTGTCCTCCAAGAACCCAAATGATAATATCCTGTTAATCGCAACGTAAATTAAACCAAACGCACTTCAACAACTCAAATTGTGACATTTACAAATGCAAATAACTATTTTTGTATAAAAAAAATACCAGACGTTTAGCAATGCAAATGTCAAATTTTCACATATTTCAAGTGGATTATTTACCTCGCAGGCAAGACATGAACAATAACTACTATCTTATAAGATTCTCTCATGAAGATATTCTGCATATAGCTCTCACCACAGGCCCTTGGTCAATTTTCGGATGGCTAGTTTCAATAAAAAAAAATGGCAGGAAGATTATACATCCATCAATTTCTCAAAATTCCCTTGCTGGCTCTGCGTTCATGGCAAGCTCAAACTCTCTACGATTCAGACTCTTGCCAACAGTTTTGGTGAAGCTATGGAGATCGACTCTAATTCCTTGGAGGACACTGAGATCCCGTTCATCCACTTCAAAGTCTAGCTCGATTACACCAAGCCCATGTCATGTTCTATGGACACAGACTATGGAATTCCTAATGGCCAAGACTTCACCTTAAATTTTGTTTTGAAGATCTCCCCAATTTTTGTTTTGGATGCGAGATGATCTCTCATCCCTTTGGGTTAGCATGCCCCTTTTTTCCCCGTACTCCTTCAATCCAATTGCTCCAAAAAATGAAAGCTCAGAAGATTTTCAAACAATGCCATCCCTCTATAGTAACCACCATTAATACCCCTCACCATCTTCCCAACAACCTCATTTACAATACCCCAACTACCCAACCACAACCTTTAATTGAACTTGGAAATCATGAAGTCTACTCTTCATTCAATTTTGTCTCTTCTCATATAGCTTCTTCAACAAATCATACCAACAGATGTTCCACACGGGCCACCACAACACTCGCCTGATTTCTCTCAAGCAGTTGTAGCAATTTTGGGCCCTATTTTGCACCAGCCTGCTAGAATTTTTTCAAATAGGTATGATGATCAAGAGCAAGCCTAATGCTTTGTCCAGCCCACAGTCGTAAGGCCTGCTGCGAGTTCACAACTTTGCTCCCTAGGCCATGCTACACCAGACAATACTTTCCACTTGAATCAAAATGTACAATGGTCAACTTCTGGCCCAACTCAATGGTCTGAAGTAGTCCGTCTTCCTCAGTTGTGAAGTAGTTCGTTCCTCTACAATGCTCACCACAGGGTTTTCTACTCCCTTGAACAAAGCTGCAGAGCTTCTTCCCCGTCATGCCAATTTCTACGGTCCCTTGATTGCTCACTTGGCCTCTTCGCAAGGGCTCCTTGCCCCTTCACAACAACATCATCAGACACTCTTTCAACAGGCTTCAATTTAGGAATGCATGCACGCAGAAGCTGTTTTCCAATAGCTGACACTCAATGGTTTCCACAACAGTTAAATCCTATTGCCAATGACAACTCCCTACAAGAAAGACAATCCAATCAGTTGGTCCAACATTAGAGTGATGTGCGATTCCAACACACCACAGTGAAAACGAATGATAATGCTTTATTTTGTGCGGATAATGTCTTCATAGCAAACTCCCAGAATCTGGCAACGTTTCCAGGTTTGCATTAAAACTCACAACAAATCACTCCCCAAATGACAATTCAAGCAGATACAAATACACTCATAGCTCCTCAGTTCTCTCAGTCTCAGCAGGAGCAAGTGCAGTAGGAGAACGTTTCCCAGCATGGGAGCTACCCTATCACCTCCTCTCAAGAATATTCCTCTAGCGTTGCGACTCAATCTAGGCTTCCTAAGCCTAGTCAGGTTGCGATCTCTTTTCCCATTCCGATAGCCACCTCCAGGATCCATAAGAGGTTGATCAAAAAGAGTCACAAAGCAGTTAGTCGTAGAGAAGTTGCGCTTAAAGTCAGCAAACGAAAGGTGATAACTTTGGGGTCTGAACTGATGAATGAACAACTGAACTCGATCAATGATTCAATCATGGGTGCTGGTTCCTGGACGTTTTTCTGGAGATTGGTTTCCTGGATGTGATTGGTCGTGCTGCTGGCCTTATGTTTCCTAGACGTGCTGCCTGTGATTCTTGGTGCTTGGTATTCAGATCGTATTTGGTCGATTCGCTGGCGATTGTTCCCTAGCCGTGTTGCTGTCCTTTGTTTCCTAGACGTGCAGCCTGTGTGGTTCTTGATAATCAAAAAGGCTGGCTGGGTCTTTTGTAGAGGTGGATAGTATTTTCTATGGAGGCGACACAGCCAGCCAAGGGGGTTGCCCCTGCGGCTGGCAAGGAGAATGACGGATCTCCTAGGCGTTCCTTTGCGCAGGTTCTTGGGAAGGCGATGAAGGATGACCTTGACGACAAGCCGACGGATTCCACGACTTTTAGGAAAGAAGGAAGTCGGGCTTTGCGGCTATCCGATTCGGATATTGCAAGAGGTGAGTCTCATGTTTCCAATCATATTGTTGTTATGAAATTCTCAAGTTTTAGGCCGTCGCTAGATTCGATACGAGACTCCATTCATAGATCTTGGGGGATTACCGGTGAATTTATAATGGGTCTTATTGACCTTAGGCATGTGATGGTTTATTTACAATCTGAGGATGAAGTCAAAAAAGTTTTATCCAAGGATTATTTTACGATTCGGGGAGTTAGATATAAAATGTTTTGTTGGCATCCTGATTTTAGCCTAAGGGCGGATCCGGAGTTGGCACCATTATGGATTGAACTTCCTAACCTTCCTTTTGCTTTCTTTCTTCCCGCCATCATGAAGGCAATTGGAGATTCCTTTGGTAGTTTCCTGCGGATAGATGATGGAATTAGATTTTTTGTCCGCCCACAGGTTGCCCGTATGTGCGTTGAGATGGACGTCAGTAAACCTCTCCCACATAGAATTTGGCTTGAGAGTCCAAAATATGGGGGCTTCTAGCAGAAACTGGAGTATCCTGGATTCAAATATTGTGATCATTGTTCCCTAATTGAGCATGAGAAGGACTATTGCAGAAAACTGGTTGGTAGGAAGCAAGAACAAGCTAAGTTTGATGGAGAAATCTACAAAGAAAATAAGTCGCTTGACAAGGCCAAGCAAAAACAAAAACATGTTGAGGATAAGCAAGATCAAAATGTGCAACAGAAAATGTATGTTCTGGTTGCCACGAAAGCGATGGGAGCTAAAGCAAAAATAGGAGTTAGCGGGGCCAAAAATTCTAAAGGAGTCGAGGTTTGTAGTGCGCCTGTAAATGAAATCAATGAGAAAACAAGTGGCAATGAATCCGATAATGTGATTTCAGCTAATAAATTCAGGGTTCTTGTGGAAGATAATTCGGAAGAAATTGGGGAGGGTCCTGAAGATGAACTAAACACCGAGGAAGTAAGCCGGACGACGGAACAATACACAAAGGTGATTAAGGATGAAGTTGAAAAGTGGAAAGATACGCTAAAAGGGGCTGGATATACAACCAGTGAAATTAAAATGGCAATGATGAAGCAGAATTGTGATGACTCTGCACAAGTTCAGTCCGACAATGCTGAAAATGCACAAGCTAAGTCTGATGAAGGATCCGCAAATGCAGCCCCGTTGTGGATCGTTCCTTTTGTGGCAGATACTAGCTCAGAATCTGCACAAGCTACGTCCAACATAGCTGACTCAGAGGACCAGCATCACATCAATCTCTTTCCCACGAGTCAGAGTGATGAGCTGGATTCGGGGTTACCTACATTGGATAAAATCGGACAGCAGGGTACTAGTTCAACTAAGAATCAGGGTGCGCCAGTCCTGGCACAGTCGCATGAAGTTGGACAGCTTCCTTCAACGTGTTTGCATGCCGCCGATGACGACACTTTAGTGGACGACGTAGTAATTGAAGCTCAGAATATAAAACAGATTAATTATTTGGTTCGTAATGCTAACAGCGAAAACGAATTGGACAACGATACAGATATTTCGGATGAAGTCACTTCGGAATAAGAAGATAGAGTACACACAATGTCAGGTTTCAAGACAGACCAGATTCTATTAACGAAAAGATTCGATAAGAGGATTATAAACAACGACTTCAAGGTATGTCTTCGAAGATCTGATAGAATGAGGAAAAGCAACAGTAAGTACTGGCTTTGATCTAGGGGTTTGGGTTAGCCTAGAGGATAAATATGTCTATTTCTGTTTTTTGGTTTTTTCCTTACCAATTTGTTATTATATCCCGTTTTGGGACAAGTAATTAAGGTCTGACATACCATAGCTGTCTCTCCATAGCGGAGATTTAATAAAAAATAAAAAAATAATAAAAACAAATAACAAAAATAAAAAAATAATAAAATAAAAAAATAATAAAATAAAATAATAAAATAATAAAATAATAAAAAAATAAAATAATAAAAAAATAAAAAAAATAAAAAATCATGGGTACGCAAAAAAAAGTTTTGAATAGACTCTCATGAATGGCATCCAGCTTCTCTAGTGGGTAATTCTCATAACATGGCCCAGTCCAATGCCCTAAAGTCACATTTTCACACTCAGAGTCCAACCTCCAATGAGGATCAGTCTATTCAAGCAGTGACGACGGCTTTTGAGGGGCCGCCTCTTTTTCCATGATTCTCTCATGGAATGCTCGCTGGATGAGGTCTTCCAAGGCATTCCGAAATCTAAATACCTGCTCCCAACAGTCCAATTGTGAAATACTTTTTTATTTCCTAGACCAAATCTTCTTGTTCCAAAATGGACCGTCTACGCCGGAGACTAGGATTCAGACATGGATTTTTAGTTCTAGCGCAAGGGCTCTCAGGCGTAATTGCATTGTTTTGGATGGAAGGTAGTAATCTACATATTTTGCTTTTTTGTAAATACTATTTGATGACTACTTTGCTCCTTCTTCTTGGTCTATTCTCTTTGTATATGGTGCACCTAACCCTGCTTACAGGATCAATTTCTGGCAAAACATGACCCAACTCTATATTCACCAAGCCTTACCAGGTATCATCATGGGAGACCTCAATGCTCTTCTTAATTCGGATGATAAAATGGAGGGTATCACACCTAATAACTCTTCTCTCAGCTATCTCCAGAATTTCTTGGAGACTCATCAATTAATTGATTTCTCTCTCAATGGATCTCAATTCACTTGGAACAACAAAAGGAATGATACGCATGGGATTAAAGCCAAATTAGACAGAATCCTAGTGTCTACAAATTGGCTCGACCTTTTCCCTAATGTTACAGGCAATAGTATTCACATGTCTTCTTCTGGTCACCGTGCCATTAGCCTCAACATAGTCTCCGCCACTCCCTCCAAAACTAAACCGTTCAAATTCTTACATATGTGGACACGGGATCCCCAATGCAGACAACTTGCTCAATCTTCTTGGCTCCCACACAGGTTATTGAACCCAGCACATCACTTTTATATCAACACCAAACAGCTAGTCGTAAGCTCTCCTGATGGAACTCTGCAGACTTCAAGAACATCCAGTTTTGTACCTCTGAAACCTTAGCAGCTTTGGATTCTCTCCAAAATGAGCAACCTTCATGAGAAAATGCCTTAGCTATAGCTTCCCTTGAAGATTATCTTGTTGAACTTCACCTTAGAGAAGAAATGTTCTGGAAAAATAAATCAGGAATATCTTGGCTTGAGGTGGGGGACAGAAACACTAAATTCTTCCATCTATCTTAAACTCTCCGCCGAAAATGCAATCTTATTATTCATCTGAAAGATGATACAAATCAATGGAAATCGGATTTTTAAGGCATGAGCTCTGTTATTACCAACTATTTTACTGGTCTCTTTCAATCTTCTCAGCCTCCCATTGACCACGACCTTATATCCTTGTTTACACCCATCATTACCCCTGAAACAAACGAGGAACTTCTGGCCATACTGAAATTCAGAATGTTCTTTTTAGCATAGGGAAGCATAAAGCACCTGGACCAGACGGTTTTCATGCCTTCTTCTTCCAATATTATTGGGACATTGTCAAAACTGATGTCATTGATGTGGTACAACACTTCTTTTTCGTTAGGGAAATGAACCCGAATCTCTATGAAACTTTTATAGCCCTTATCCCCAAGGTGCACAACGTTGCCTCTTCGGACAAGGTCAGACCGATTAAACTTTGTAACATCATTTACAAAGTTATCTTGAAAATCCTTGTCAGTAGGCTCAAACCTGTGCTCAATGATATCATTTCCCCAAACCAAGGTGCCTTCCTAAAATGCCGAAGTATCACCGACAATGTCACTCTGGCTCATGATGTTTTTTTTTTCCAAATGAACCACTTCAAAAAAAAACAAAAAACAAAAAAAAAAAACAGGGCTGGATGGCCATATGGTAAAAGTTTATGATCGTGTAGAATGGTCTTTTCTATTGCAACTTCTTAGGCAATTGGGTTTTTCTGAAGGCTGGATATTAATGATTGAGCAATGTATCTCTACCACCTCCCTTAAAGTCCTTCTCAACGTCTCCCCTTGCCCCCTATTAAACCCTCCAGAAGTCTTCGCCAAGGGGATCCCCTTTCCCCGTACTTGTTCATTCTAGTAGCCGATGCCCTCTCTCGTCTACTTTTTAGGGCGAAATCCAATAATCTTGTAAGAGGTATTAAACTCAGCCCTCTATTAGTCACCTTCTATATGCCGATGATCTAATGTTATTCTGCAGGGCTTCTTTATCTGAAGCTTACAGTACAAAACCATTTGTCCCAATACTGTTTAGCCGCCGGACATGTTGTAAATTTTGATAAATTCTCAGTGTTTTCAGTTCAAATGTTCATCACCGTCATTCTAGGATTGATTAATTGAATTTTGGGGTCGAAAACTTTTTATCTTAAAGACAAATATTTGGGATCTCCCCTTATTCTCCCCAAGAGGAAAGCCATTAACTTTCAATTTCTCATAAATAAAATTAGTACAAGGCTTTCTACTTGGAGATCCAAAGTCTTATCTCAGGCGGGGCGGACTGTCATGATAAAAATAGTCCTCAATTCTATCCCCATTTATACCATTTAGTCTTTCCATTTACCTTTTAGTGTTTTCACAAAGATTGACCACCTTGCTAGAAACTTCCGGTGGAATGGCATGACAAAAGGCAAATCTAAACACTTGTGTACTTGGGATAAGATAGCCAAGCCCCGTTATCTGGGAGGTTTGAATATTCCCTCAACAAAATGCAAAAATCTTGCCTTGTTGGCAAAGAATTTGTGGCAGTCCCTTATCTCCCCTCACTCCCCCAGAGCTAGTCAACTTCTAGTTCTCTATTTCAATAATAATAGCATTTTTTCAATTAGCCAAGCCTCCTACTTTGGCCTCCTTTGCTTGGAGAGGCCACCTCACTACCTTATCCCATATGAAGCAATTTCTATTATGGAAAATTCTTTCAGAAGATCAAACAGATATGTGGCATGATTGTTGGGTCAAACCTGGTCTCTTGTAGGCAGACTGTGTCCCAGAGCCTTTGAACTCAAACCTTCCCAAAGTTATCTCTGATCGTTGGATACAACATCCAAATCTTACGGTCACTTGGAATAGTGAGCTTCTCCAAACCTTGTTTCCAATATCGTTCGTCCGTGACATCCAGAATGTTGTTATCTGACGCACCTTTACTCCAGACAAACTCATTTTGACGGCCCAACAAAAAAGGTTTGTTTTCTATGAAAAATGTCACTTGGGTTTTTCTCTCTAATGGCTTTGCCACCTCCACCTCTCGCAACTCCAACCAACCACAATTCTCTCTACTTCAATCACTATGGAGGATTAATGCCCCATCCAATGCCCTCCTACTTCTCTAGAAGATTTATCAGAACTTTCTCCCCATCCTAACCAACCTAGTTTGGGTTCACACCCCTATTGACAATGTATGTACTTTGTGTTATCACCACCCCGTGGATGTGGTTCACCTGATCTTTAGATGCCCTATCATCCTCAGGTTCTGGCGATGTTACATTATCCCCTTTGACTGGCTATAATTTGATCTTCAACTTTGCTCAGTAAAGGATTTCTTCAAATTGGGTGTGTCATATAGCCAAATATCGATTCCCCGACACAAATGAGATCATATCCCAATTTACGGTTGTCCTTCTTACCATCTGGCGAATACGTAATCGGGTGATTTTCAATGGTGACAAACCCAGTGTCCCCATGTTCACTTCCATGCTCTATCTTACTTGGGACTTTTGGTATCAAAACTGATTTTCCACTCCCTCTAAAGCAACTTCATTGATTATCCTCTCTATATATTCCTGAAATTTGCACTTCGACTATCACATACTTACAAGTCAACATCACTTTATCTCCTGCGGCCCAAAACCCAGAGTTTGGACCCTTATCAGAGCAAGATTCAGCTCTTTGAACTACCCTACATGCTCAACTGTACTTGGCTAGAAATCACTGTCGCAACATCAATTTGTACAACAGAGAAATGCAATATCAAACCATCCCACCTCACAATGTCATTGTCTGTTTTGATGCATGTTTCTTTGATTCCTCCAAATAGGGAACAGTAGGTGTGATTGTTATGGATGTTCAAGGATCAATTCTTGCCACTCTTGCTAGTCTGATCACATGTCAGATTGTCAATGGTACTATGGCAGAAAGTTATGCAGCGGAGGCGGCTCTGTTAATGGTTCGAGGGCAACAATGGAAATCAGTTTTTGCTAAGTGACTCGGCGAACCGTTTGTCAGCCATTCGGTATGAGACAACTACTTCTTTTGCTATTGATTGGGCCTAGAGACCCATTATTAGTAATATTAGAAGTATGCTCCTTTTGCTACTTGATTGGGAATGTAATTATATTAATAGGGAACTCAATATGGAAGCCCATAACCTTGCTCAATCTACTAGGCAATCTATCTGTAATATTTCTCATATTTAATGAATGTGTGTTTGTTAACAAAAAAAAAGGGGGTAATGTGTGTGTATTAAAAAAATCAAAATGTTGGTGGTTCTACTCTCCCTAGATTCATCAAAAGGCCAACTCTCAAGTTTTGCATCTAAATGATTTGGGTAGAAATAAATAACATAAGATTTAAGCATATCTCTGTACCCAAAATGATGCTTCTCAAGAAATGCAAATACTTTTTGGCTCAAAAGATCGCCAAGGTGAGAAACCCTACTAGCAGCATATTAGCTTGTAATTATCTTGGGTTGCACCCTACTTTGGTTAATCCTCAAAACAGTTATTGTTGGTCGGAACATCGAGTTATTGATATTGTTACTTGAGCACGGATGCTTCAACTAGAGATCAGGAAGGAGGCACTAGTGGAGTATGTAGAGATGGTCAAGGTCATGTCCTAGCAGCTTTGTGGTAACCTTGCAGAAGGATGATAAACTCACTCTGGAATTGTTGGCTCTTCACGTAGGTTTATAAGTTAGGGTTCTAGAACATAGAAGCATTTGTCGACATCAAACAAGTGAATATGGTGAGACTTTTATGGCAGGTCCCATGAAGGCAATTTCAGGTTATGAAGCAGATTCGGTCCAAGATTTCTCAATTATAGGGGTTCTCTATCAAACATATTTTTAGGAAATGTAATAGAGTAGTTGATGGTAGGGGTGTTAATTGGTTCCTGTAAACCGACCGAACCGAACTAAACTGAAAAAAACCGAACCGATTAAAAATCGAACCAAATAGTAAAAACCAAACCGGTTACATTCGGTTAGGTTTTGGTTTTTTATTTCACACACCTGAAAAAAACCGAACCTAACCCCTCACCCTTCTTTCTTTTTTTAATCCCCTAACCAACCCGCTTCCTGTCTTTTTTTAATTCCCCAAACCAACCCACTTTTTCTTTTCTTTTTTTTAATCCCCTAGCAATCCACTTTTCTCTTTTTTTTTAATCCCCAACCAACTTTTTCTTTCTCCAACAACTTTTTATTTCACTCTTTTTTTTAATCCCACCTTTTCTCTTGTCAATGGGATTTAATAGGAGAGACTTTACCATGCAATAATGGTCTAACTCAATAAAAAAAGATTTGACTTACTTGGACAAAAAAGGTAAAGGCAGATAATGAATAGAGAAGGAAATTGAATGAATCCTGTTGAAAACTATTTTGACGTCATTAAGGACACACAACAACTGAGTACATTGATATATACAAAATAGAGAAGACTTTATCACCAAAGATATATCCATGGAGGTGAAATCTATTTTTGTCAATGGGAAAAGGAAGTTTTTTTTTAAAGTGGCGATGATGAGTTTTAGTTACTTAATGAATGCATGGTGGTTTGTTTGATTGATACAATTTGTGCTCCCCTCAGTGTTTTGGGAAGAATCCCGAATTCATTACAGGTGGGTCTCTCACATTTTTAGGGTTCTCATTCATTTCATATAAACATTTCTCATTACTGATCTGTACTCAGTAATGATCTTCTTAGTGAGTTGACAAGATTTATAAGCAGAGACATGTTAATGAGGTAGGTTGATTGAACTTGGAGTTGGGTAGTGAGGATGAGAGAAAATGAAGAAGAGTTGCACCTCACCGATTGATTGGGTATATGAGATTTTAGGAAGACTCTCAAATACACCGCTAAGGAGGAGGGAAAAATGAAAAAAATCGAAACCGAACCGAAAACTGAATCTATAGTTCAGCTCGGTTCAGTTTTGGTCTAGTTTTGAACCGACCGAACCGATTAACACCCCTAGTTGATGGTTTTGCATCAAAGAAGTGTCGTTATGGTATCACACGATCACCTACTTCATCCCTTCTAGCCTTAGATTTGGAAATCCATAAGTGGGTGAATCAAGATAAACATTAGCGCATTTATACAAGGTAATGTAAGTGAATTTAAGTGTTGCTTACATAAGGCTTGGTAGTTTGAAATCAATATGGCTAATTGCTTAGAATGTCTTATTTGTATCAACCAATTGGAGACTCTTTTGACAAGTGTCATACGTCGTACATTCGGTATTTAGAATGATTTCGTCACATTGGCTGGGTTCAAGATTAAGTGTTTGCTAGGAGTTTATTGGTGCAGGGAATTGATGTGGGTGGGGTTCAAGATTAAATGTTTGCTAGGAGTTGAGCTGCTGTTGGGAGTCAAGGTTGCAGTGGATGCATGCTTGGACGGTGTGGTGAAGTGTAGGATGCTTTTGTAAGGTGTTTCTTGCAAGTTATTGGGAGTTTGGGGCAGGTCGTGGAAGGTTTGGACGGGTAGGACGAGGATGGTTTTGGATTGGAGTGCTCAACCTGGCAGGAGGTTTCCTTGGACGATTGGCATGTCACTTGGTAGTCGGCGCAGGGTTCTCTTGGCAACAAATGGTTTGTTTCTTGGTACTTGGTTCCTAGTGCTTCTCTTTGGTGAATAAGGCCTAGCTCTTGGTGAATAAGGCCTTCTTTCCTTGAGAATTTGATCTAGAGCCTTGGTTCTTAGTGTTCTTCTTTGGTGAATAAGGCCTAGCTCTTGGTGAGAATGACTTTATCTCTTGAATAAGGCCTTCTCTCCTTGAGAATATGTTCTAGAGCCTTGGTGATTTTGATCTAGTTTTTTTTTTTCTTGTTAGAGTTTTGATGTTTTCAGTTTAGTAAGGATTGTTTCCTTTGTTTTTTATTCGGGTAAAGTCGTAACATACCCCAGATTAAGTGAAAAAGCTTTCTTTGCTATAATAATAAAGGTATGGCATCCCATAGTTGCCCCTCTCCCCTGGAGGTTAATAAAGAAAAAAATAAAATAAAAATATATATATAAACTATTACCCTTAAACCAAAAAAATTCTAGTATAGTGATTTATACAAAAAAAAAATTAATAATAATAAAACTCTACTTTCACTCAAATTTTGTATTAAAAACTTGTGTTCGATAATGTCGTAGTATCTACGCCATTATTACAGTGACATTGAATATCTCCAATTTTAATTTTATGCTTCATTTGTTGCCACGTCATTTAGTACATGTTTTGAGTAGAAAAAATGAGTCAAATTTCAAATTACGTTGCATTAAGATTTGAGATCTCGCACAAAACATTTGCACACGCAATGGCCAAATGGATGAGATTGTTTGACACCACATCTTTTGACGCCGGACAGAATAACACAAGAGATTCGCCCAAAAACACAGAGAAACAACTCTAATGTTCAATTAAAATTATACAAATAAAGTATCTCTATAATATTGAGAAAGAACTCTATTTATAGTGCTCAAATAACTTGAATAATAAGTAGTCTATTCCTAAAAGAAAAAATAAAGCCTAATCCTAAAAGGAAACTAAAAATACTCCTAATTAAATTGAAAGATTACGAATAAGTTATTTAGTAAATAACTTTGAGAGCAAATTAGGAACCCTATAAACTCAAATTAGAAACTCTCCTGCATCAGTCGCCCTGGGTTGGAAAGAACTCGTCCTCGAGTTCACAACAGCTTCATCAGAATCCTTTGGCAGCAGCCCAGGAGGAAGATCCTTTAGCATCAGGTAAAAAAAACTCTGCTAACTGCTGCACATACGCTAGCAAATTTAGATTCATGTCTGCTGTCAAATAGTAACCACTCATCATCCTAACATATCGCTTGATGGCTGGCCTACTGGTGAAATAACTTGTCTAGTACGCATTTGCACGATCTACATATGGGAAGAAGTCATCAATTTTAAATGGCCATGTCTCATTTGCTGCATTTTCATATCTCTTTGATGCCCTAACATACTTTCCAGCTTTGGACAATGCATTTCCTTCTTCTTTTTTAACGCCAGCAGCCTCGATCTTCTCTGCTGTATGCTTGGCCCAAGACTCTTTGTCCTTCTCAAAGGACTCCAACTCCACTTCATAGTAAATCGTTGAATGTGCAGGAACAACAAGAAGCTCTTGCTGTGAATCAGATGAACCAAATGCATATTCTGGTGCGATGGTCAACTGTGCAACCTCACCCTTTTTCATGGTCATAACAACTTTGGACAATGCAGGACAGAAATGACCTTCTCTCACAGTGAACTCCACACCCTCTGACTTCGAAACCAAAGTCCCATCCTCGAGATGAGCTTCATACTTGACGAACACATCATCAGGATCTTTGGGGTTCTCCCATTTCTCTCCCTCAATTACAATCTTCTTAAATATCCCACCATCCTTACAGATATCCTTAACACTCGACCACGAAAGCAACTCAACATCAAATTGTAGTGTAGCATTGGGTGGAATAGTTGGAGGAGAACCAGCCGCACCATAAGCCAGATCTGCTGGGCTTGTGAAGAGCTTCAACTTCATCGCCAATGTAATGAACTTCAACTTCATAGCCAGAATCGGGAGTATCCCAACCTTCACCTTCTTTGAGGAGCTTCTTCTTCAATCCCTGTTTTCCGATCTCCTTCTCCTCCCCAACTTTGAGAGCAGAGTCACCGGTCGGCTCCATGTCTGGAAGATCCATGTCCTCGTTCATTGCCTCTGCTGGTGGGATGTCGAAATCTTCGTTCATCTCCTCTTCTGCTGGAATGTCGAAATCAGAATAACACAACAGACTGCAATAGGAATAGTTCTTGGTGAATATTTCTTGATCAACCCTAGAAGGCCCCATTAATTGTTGTTTGACAACCTTTGTTGCCATCGTCTTACAAGATCCAGTCACCGGGATACCTTTTTTGAGTGAGTTTCTGGAGAGGATTGAGAATTGGCTCCATGCACAACCTGCTGCTCCAATTGGTCTACTTCAAAACCAACATAAGCAAATTTGGAAGGGTTCTCTTTACTACACTCCATTCCCTCATCAGGTTGTACCTTACAGTCTGAATAATCAACAGCATCAAAGGCATATGTGTTTATGTTGTCGAACCCATGTACATATGGCTATCTTAATTCCCCATCTCGTACTGAGAGTCATATCCATCCTGAAGTTCACTAGCCTCAGAGTCATCCAATTCGGGATCAGAGTCATCAAAAGACCCTTCTTCCAAAACAATCTTACCAGAACAATCCACATGATCATCAATAGAGCTTTTGCTAGCCTCTTGAGAGGCCACCAAACAACCAACAGACATTGATGCATCAACGACACCTAGGGTTTCTTTCGACAACTTAGGTGAGAGCTCCTTAAAGTCAACTTTCAGTGACGAAACCACCTCGGCACCAGACTGATCCTCACCACCAATCAACTCAATGATACCTTCTTGCCCTTTTTTTATTATTTATAACGACATGATTCTTTGTAGACAACTTTTGAAGGTGGGGTGACGACTGGGAAACAACAATTGTATCTAACTAGTGTAATACCCGTGCCGATGGCACTAATACAGAGTAAATCGTACTATCACGGAATTATTGAATAATTGCAATTGGGTTTATATGACTATTGCAGATTGAGAGACGCTGCATGAATTTTACGACCATTGAATCTCTTTGAACCCATTTAAAAAAACAACACCAAATTAATCTCTACGATACCCAGTACGCTATAGATATTAAAGATGCATTGCATGATATCAATAAGAAAAACAACTCAAATATGAAAATTGTCGTGTCATACCTATTGGTGCACCAAAAGCACCAAGTGGCAATGGATCAAAATCCATCCCAAGTATCGGACCAACTTCTCTAACACGCTCCGCCCTCAACAAACTCTATAGCTCTTGCTTCCGAATTTCACCGACAGTTCCGCCTTCAACGATTCCGGCGGATAAGTCTCCACTGTTTCCAATTAAAAACATACAAATCAAAACCCTAAAGAAACAATCAAATTAAAAACCTAAAAACACACAAAATCAAAACAAAATCTTCAACCAATCAATCACTCACCAGCTCTATTTGCGAAGGTGTATTCATTTTCCTCTGCGAAGGTGTCTTCATTTTCAACTTCGGCTTCACCTCTCCTCCTCTTCCTCCACCGAATCGAAGACTGAAAGGAGAGAGTGAGGAGAGAAGAGAGTTGAAAAAAAAATAATTAGGCCTTTCTCTGAAATTAGTAAACCCCATTCAATCAAGCCAAACTGAAATGCTATTAAATGATATCTAACTCCCACCCATCAGTTACCCTTTGAAACAAAAGATCCACAAACACTAAAAAACGCAAGAGGGGTAATTAAAAATCGAACCTTTAGGCCAATCAGCGATGATTATCTCCTTGAGCATCGCAACTGTTGAAGCCGCAGAGTATCGGATCGAAATCAGCGGAACTTCAACTCAACCAGATCTTCTTTTGGCATCGAAATCAGATACAAATTTCGCTCCAATTAGGGCTTCGCCACCATCGAAATCATTCAAATTCGCTTGAACGATCGAAAGGGGTGAAAGTCGGAGGCTTTAATTTGAATCGAGAGAGACTTTTTCTAGAGTTTTGAATGGCAAATTGAAGCGAGAAAGGGTTGAAATTTGGGAACTCGAAACCCTAGAAGAGAAAGAGAAACATCTGTGATTTTGGGGGAAAAAAAAAAAGGATCTTCAGATCTGAAGAAGAAGAAGAAGAAGAGGAGAGGTAAATAAGAAGAATCTACCAAAGAAGAAGAAGGAAAAAAAAACTCGAAACCCTCTTCTTCTCTGCTTCAAGAAAGGAGAGAGTTTGGGTGGGAGGGGTTTGGGTAGAGGAAGAGAGGGGAAAGGAAGAGAGGGAGAGGAAAGCATCGGGGGTGTATGATTTCACTTAAGTTATAACAAAAGCCACGTAGGACAAACAGAGAGTGAGCACTGTTCATGAACAGTGAAAAGCCTCTTTGAAATGTAAGGTAGATTTGCACATCACATCATCAATCGATTTTGTGCCTTGTCTCAACGAGTAAAGTCGCTGAAATAAGGTTTGAGTGTAGTCGAAAGGAATGAAGTGACTCTTCATCTTCTCCCAATCAGTGATTTTGGCCTTGTCCTGTCTGTCTCGTGATCACCTCAACTGCTGCCACCACACAGATGCTATGCCTTTGAGTTTGATGGCGACTAATTTAACTTTGACACGATCTGGGACTTCCTTATACTCAAAAATATGCTCTACTTCATTCAACCAATCGACGAATCCTTCGGCTTGTAACGTACCAAAAAACTCAGGCAGATCCACTCTGAAACCGAGGTCTCCATGACTATCCTTCCGACCACGGTGCTCCCATAATCAAGCATGATTGTGATACGGGTTTTTGAAACTGGAATCAGAATCGTGATTTTTTATCTCACGATTATCGAAATCCTGCGTCGTTAGACGCTAGGTTAATTCTGCAACTTGCCTCTGTAAATCCCCAATCATCACATTCCGAATGTTACGATCACGGTTTGGGACTTCCTCGTTCAGAACCTGCCCGCGACGACCACGACCACGACGACCAGCCATAGAAACTAATGAAATCTCACCCCAAGAATATGCTAAAGCTCTGATACCAACTGACGTCAGACAGCATAGCGATTATTCTGCAGGCTAGTTAAACAGATAATTCACAGGAAAAATAACACAAGAGATTCACCCAAAAACACAGAGAAACAACTCTAATGTTCGATTAAAATTATTCAAATCAAAAGTATCTCTACAATATTGAAGAAGAGCTTTATTTATAGTGCTCAAATAACTTGAATAATAAACAACATATTCCTAAAAGAAAAAATAGAATCAAATACTAAAATAACAATAAGTCTATTCCTAAAAGAAAAAATAAAGCTTAATCCTAAAAGGAAACTAAAAATACTCGTAATTAAATTGAAAGATTACGAATAAGGTATTTAGTAAATAACTTTGAGAGCAAATTAGGAACCCTAGAAACCCAAATTAGAAACCCAAAATAGGAACCCTAGAAACCCTCCTGCATCATCATTTATTGTCCCACACCACCAAATTATTTTTCTCTCCCACACCACACCCTTTCTATCCCATACCACCACCTGTCTTCCACACCACCAAATTCAAACCTGCAAAAAAATCTTCTCCTCCCTCCCAAATTCATTTTTTTTCCTCATCTTCTTCCCTCCCACTCGACAGAGTCTTTCACTCCTGCAACTATCACTCTCTCCCCCATTCTCTCAGCAGTTTCCCCCCAAATTGGAATCATCTTCTTCCCCGTTCTTAGGTGCCCTCATTCAAACAAAATGAAGGTTATTATCTCAGAAAATAGGATATTGTCCCTGACTTTGGGCCAATTTATACCCTCAACTGAGAATGGTTCTTAAGATTATAGTACTCTAAGTTATCTAATCAACGCAATTTTAATGAGTTAAAAATGTTTTGAATTGAGCAAGTTATGATCATTTTACTAAAATCACTCAAATCTGCCCAACAAAGAAAACAAAGTATTGTCCCTGAATTTGGGCCAATTTATACCCTCAACTGAGACTGGTTCTTAAGATTATCAAAACACAAACATTATAGTACTCTAAGTTATCTAATCAACGCAATTTTAATGAGTTAAAAATGTTTTGAATTGAGCAAGTTATGATCATTTTACTAAAATCACTCAAATCTGCCCAACAAAGAAAACAAAGTATTGTCCCTGAATTTGGACAAATTTATACCCTCAAATTGAGACTCATTCTCAAGATTATCAAAGCACAAACATTATAATACCCTGAGTTATATAATCAACACAATTTGAATGAGTTAAAAATGTTGTGAATAAATTATGGTCATTTTACCACAATCACTCAAAACTGTCCAGCAAAAACCAAGTCGCCAAGGATCATGCGAATGTAAGACTCTCATTCGCATGATCGCTGAGAGGGCCAAATTTTTGTGCCCACGTGCACCCCATTGCGAATGGGGAACCCACCATCACAAACAGTGTCGTGAGGGTGAGGGGGAGAGAGAGACGACCAATATGACAATGGACTAGGGCGGTGCGGCCAGCGACTATGTTCCGGCGAGCTTGAGGGGGAGAGAGAGGACGACCAATATGACAATGGGAGGAGAGAGAAGTCACTGTGATTTGGAAGCAGGATTCTCACCCTAATTTTGTCGACATCCATTATTTTTTAACACAAATTGTGTTTGTGGTGGTCTGGGTTAGTAGAAAAATAATTTGTTTGGGGGTGTAGGACAACAGAACATGTGGTGTTAGTCACTGCTTTGCCTGTAGTGGGTCAATTTTGTGAGCTTGAATATTAGACAACCCTTTGTCAGCTTCATTTTAGCAATTGGACTAGATGCCCAAGAACATTTGGGCCCCAAATTAATGTTTGAGTTTTTCCGCCCTTTCACCGTTGATAACATATGGAGCCCTTCATTTTCTGTTGTGTTCTGCAGATTACAATGACCCTCTCCCCAATTCGACTAAATCAATCTCTCTTTTCCTGTTCAGATTTTCGATTGATCTCATTGTCAGTTCTTGACATCTTTTGAATTCAAGATGGAGACATCTAGTTCAAGCAAAATTTTCAGGTCAGAAACCTCGAATTCCCTAATTGATTTCTGATACTCAACTCTTCCTCTTGTATGAAGTAAATTTGGAACTTGAGATACGAACTGTATGATGAAATGCCGCAATGAATCCACTACTCATTGCTCTTATTCTGATCTGGTTTTTTCTCTAAATCTTTAATGTTTAGATGTTAGGTTAGGTTTTTTGAAATTGTTTGAACTGAACGAGTACTCAGGTTTTTCCGATAATGAAGCATTGAAGTAGTAAGAACTCAAGAAGGTAAACAAACCATATATAGATATATTGGTTGCTTCATTGTAGCAAAAACGTTCAAAACAAAATAAAGAAACGATTTCCTTGGTAAAAGCCTTACCTCTTGGGTGTATTAGGTTTTTTTCTTCCTTTTTTCTAGCCTTATTTTACACATGTAGATGTTGGTCATAATTTTCACCTTCTTTCTGGCTTGCATCTTCCTAGAAAACAAGGGCACGTTGTCTCTTCTACGTGGAAGACTATTACTAAAGAAGAAAATATCATTTCTACTTTGCCAACTTTGTTTCACCAAGCCCTCCCCTCCTCTCCACCGCCCCAGATCCAGATCCGGCCTCCACTGCCCTCCCCTCCCTTCCACCAAGCCCTCACCTCCCCTTCACCACCATCCTGCAAACACCACTCACCATCACCATGATTTGAAGATCTGATTAATGATTTGGGGGTGGTTGGGTTAGGATTTGTGCAAATCGATTGATGATTTGAAGGTATGAATGATGAGTCAACCGAATCAGGTCACGACTCTTTCTGATTCCCTTTGTGGAGAGATCCTGCAGAACAAGAGAGGAGATGGGGAAAACCCTAATCCGTCCGGAGATATTGTTGCTAGCACTGAATCAAATGGATTCAACCCTAATAGTGAGATTGTGCTTCAAGAAGGGGTAGATATGGTGAACACCACTGCTGCATCTATTGGTCGGGCAAGTAAGACAGGTCGTGAGGCAAGTGCAGACCTTGCAGTCACTCCCACCAAGATGGATTGGGCATTGAAGTTCAAGCAAAACAAGTTTGTGGGTTCTTCCAAACTCGTGTATAAACGTCCAGTGACTGTAGATGACAAAACAATAGTAAAGTGCAAACTGCAGACTTTGCACATGATTGAGGAATGTGAAAAGTTGATCATAGGCAACTTTGTAGTTACGTTCTTGGGATATGGATATGTGAAAGATTATTTGGGAAAGGCTTGGGGAAGTCAAAACTTCAAGATGAGTATTAATTGAGACAAGAATTTTGTCTTCAAGTTCAGAGATGAAGGAGAGAGGAGTAAGGTTCTAGAAATGGGTTCTTGCACATTGCCAGCGGATTGTTCATTGTCAGAACATGGTCACCGATTATGGATGAGGAAACGGAGGCATTTATGTCGATACCCATTTGGGTAACCTTGAAAAAGGTCCCATTGTTTCTTTGGAACCCAGAAGGTATCCAAAAAATTGCCAGTGCTATTGGAATGCCTATTATGCTAGATAAGGCCAGATAAGACGAGGTTGGCATACACAAGGGTGTGTGTAGAAGTGGATGTTGACAGTCAATTGCCAAAAACTATCCATGTGGTAATCAATGAGAAGAGGACGTGAATAGTTGAAGTGGAGTATGCATGGGTTCCAGCCAAGTGTGGTACTTGTGCAGGATTTGGCCACTCGAAACATCAGTGTCCTTATAGCCATATGTGAAAAAAAAATTGCACATCAGGTGTGGCAAGACAAAGCAAATAAACTAGTGTAAAAAGAAAACAGATAATGATGGATTATTGCATCAGGAAGGCACACCTTCAAATTGAAACCTCTAGTCGAGAAGGTGGGAAATGACCAAGTCGAGAAACAGTAAAGTAGATGGTACTGAAAATATGCAGCCTGAGGATGCTACAGTAGTGGTGCACCACACAGACAATGTCATGGAATAAAGTACTCGGGTGCCTCTAGTGTTTAAAAAAGCGTTTGTGACTCGTGCTTCAACTTGCGAGTCGCCTCAACTCGCTAAAAAATCGCTTCAACCCGCACGAGTCACAGGGTATTTTCAATGTGCACTCTTTATTAATGTGACTCGTACGAGTCGACTCGTTTGAGGTGTACGCTTCAAAATATTATGCAATCTGATCTGTCATCAATCTAGAGAATAATCTAACGTGTGTGATTTAAGTTTTGAACCCTAACTTTTCTCTGTTTTCTTTGTTTCTCTTCAGAATCAGACAAGGATAAGGAGCTAAAGGAGGAAGGAGAAGAAGAAAAGAAGAGGAGGAGGACGATTCTGACGAAGAAGGAGGAGGACGGTGGTGGTACTCTCATTCTGATTTGCAGCAACTTTACTTGAACTCGAGTCTCGACTGCTCCAACATCGAAGTAAGTCCTTCCTTCTGATCTTTCTTCCTTCCTTCTTCTGGCCATTGCTATAAGATTCTATGTCAATTTTGTTGCAGAGATGACTGTTTTAGAAGTATTGCTTTAGGCATGTGAGCTTTGGATTAGTTAACTCTTTTTTTTTGTTGAACTCTGTTTTTTTTATACTTATTTTATTTATATCTTTTAATCTTTGCAGATGAGACCGCGGAAGAGTAACCCTGGTGACCCGTGTTGGAAGCATGGCGTGAGAGTAACGGGTCCAAACGGGACTACCTACGTGAAATGCAATTATTGTAGTCAAACCCTCTCTAAGGGAATAAATAGATTGAAGCATCGTCTAGCGAAGACACATAAGGAATCAAAAGCTTGTCCTAAGGTACCGGATGATATCTATCGAAAAGTGAAGGATTAGCTTGCGTTTGGTGTGAGGCAAAAGGTTACTAAAAGACAAGACTCTGAGTTTCTTGTTAATAGGGGTTCATACTGTAGATGAAACGTGGATGAAGAAATGGCTTCTACTCCTACGGATGCTCATGGACCTCATGGTTCTACTCCTAGTACACTACACCAAAAACCCCCATTAGCAACGGTTCTATACCGTGGGCGTAAGCCATTGCCACGGCTAAAAGCCGTGGACTACAGGGGCGTCGCGAAATCCTTTGTAACGACTATAAACCGTTGCTAAAATTGTAGCAACAGTTTTATGCTTGAATGGGGGGCGTGATTTTCAGCAATTAGCAACGGTTATAAACCGTTGCAATAATAATAGCAACGGTTTTTAGCCGTGGCAAAAATAGCCACGGTTTTAAGCCGTGACAAGGTGTAGATACTAGCAATGGTTTTAAACCGTGTCTAATTAAGTAGCAACGGTTTTAAGCCGTGGCTAACCCTAGTTACGGTTATAAGCCGTGGCAAGGTAGCCACGGTTTTTAGCCGTTGCAATAGTTAGCCACGGTTTAAAACCGTGGCAAATTTTTTTTTTTTTTTTTTTTTTTATTTTTTTATTTTTTTTTTTTGCTATCAAATGACTTTCACCATCAAAGTATAAGTAAACAAATCACCCGTTTCAATATATCCTAGAAACGTTTTTTCTTCTTTTCTACACTAGCTTTAATGTCCAACAATTATCGACTGAAAATATTGGATGACTAAAAAAAATTCATTATACATAGAAGTCATGTTTTGAAAAACAGTATATGGAAATCTATCCATGAAATAACTGCTCAAGACTTGCAGTAGTTGAATTTGTTACTACCACAAGGGTGGTCACCGGAGAAAAGAAAAAAAAAATTCCCACATGAGAGATGTGCAACTTCAACCAGTTACTGTCAAGAGGCACTGAGCACGGATGCTCTACTGAATTTTGTGCCTAACTATAGTGGAGAAGAAGAATCAAACACGTTTTCTCGCCCTTGCTCTGCTCACGGCACTTTCAAAAAGTTCAACATACTGGTCAGCAGAAGTTTCCCAACTGAAATCTATTTTCATATCCTTTTGAACAAGCTGCTGCCAATCTTCACTTTTCTTGGTATAGTAGCTGAATGCCCGTTCCAAAGCGCCGTTCAATCCCTTTACATGATTGGAATGGTGATCAGAGTGATGGTAAAAATAAATGTGTCTGTCTGAGTTACAGCAGTATGATGAAGTGAAAAGATCAGTAGTAGTCTCTATATATTATTGAGGAACTGATATCCTTACCTGCTCATCAGGTGATAAAAATGTAAAACCATTGCGAAACTGATGTGGGATGGTTTCATCGTCTACATCAAAAACACTACAAGGACAATGGTTTTGTTAATGAAATTAAGAAACCAGGCTACAAACTCAACACAACATGAACGACAACAAGGACAGATGAATTTACCTATCATTTAAGCCCCCAGTTTTCCTAACAATAGGTATGGAACCATATCTCATTGCTATCATCTGCAACAAAATCAGATTACACCTCAAAAAAATTAATCTCCAAAGCCATATGCAGTGCACTGGTTACAATATTAATTTATGGACAAATTGCTTGTGAACTTGCTGCTTCAGTGTATAAGCTACCATCTCTATATATTAACGGGGTGTAGCAAGAGGTTCAAGTCCACTAAATATATGTCAAGAAACTGAAAGGGTTGATTAAGAAGCAATTTTTAAGGTAAAAACTTTGTTGTGCGTGTGTGATCTGAAATAACCCTCAGAGACCCTACACTTTTCAAATTTTTATACTTTGGTTTCAGTAAAGAATTTCAGGACTTACCTGCGTTAGTCCGCATGGCTCAAAAAGTGATGGGATGATGAACATATCAGACGCTGCATAGATAGAATGTGACAGTGCCTCATCGTACTTTAAAATCAAGCGAATGTCAGGGTGACTTTCAAAATGTTTTGCAATACCCTCGAACTCTCTCTACACAAGAAAACAGTGGTTGTTTAATTCCCAAAGACAACCTCAAATGCACTTGAAACTGTGAAGAATATCAGATAAGCAAATAATAATTACACTGCTTCACCAAATTTTACTGAAAGGTCTGCATTTGATTTAGACATTTATTCTACTTTTGACTTATCAAATTTTTGGTGGTGATCAACGTGTAAAACTTTAGAATGTATGTCCGAAAAATACTGAAACCAATGTTTTTGTATTTAATATATAGGTCAATCAAACTCAAACATGAGTAATAGTATATTAGTATGGTGCCAACTTCTACTGCCTATCTTAATTTTTTCTTGATTCTTAAGAACAACAACATTATGTAAGAACAGACTAATTTTTGTGAAGATGATCTTCATTGTGGAGAAACCATCATATTAAAAAAAATCAGCCGAAAACTCTACTACTTGTGGGCAACATACAACATAAAAGAGATAAGTCTTTGGTTTGACAAGCATTGTTGCAGTTGGTGCTTTGATCAATCTGAAAGGAAATGTAGAAAACATGCAAACTGAAGTCTTAAAGGGAAAATTACTTGGATATGCTCGTCAGGACTTGAACCTAAAAGAACAAACTGCCTTCCTAGCTCCATTGTTCGAAATATTGCATGCCTAATGAGATGGACACCCTTCTGTGGAACCAACCTTGTTATGCACCCAACCTAGTTCAGCATACATCAAAGAATTCAAGTAAGAAGTATGAACATAGTGAAAATTTAAGAATGATCAACTGCTTATCCACTATTAAGAAGCAGCAAAAAAGTTGCATTAAGAATACATTCATGAACAAGATTCAATCCATGAAAAACCCACACTGGTAGAAAAGTTATCTATATAAAAATACAAAAACTTTATCTAAAAGTTAGATTGTAGGCCTTGTCACTGACATACATAACCTGTTCTTATGGATGTTTACAAACACTTTCCTATGCTTGGTCAGTGTTGATCATCGTGATATGATGCTCAACCTCGTGACAGAATCATGAGGTTTTATCTCACGGTGTCGGTCACTGATCAATGATCACTGATTGGCTGATATGAAAAAAGTATGAGAAAGGCGTAAAGTGATTACCAGTGGCTGCCCAGAGTTGGCAGAGGAGAGTTCTAAATTCTTTCTCAGAGCTTCTTTGTTTTCTGCTTTCCCTTGAAGATCGCATTATATTGAACTTCAAGAGAAGTATCAGTAGAAGGATCCCATGCCTCAGTATCAATTCCATTGAGAACTCCACAAAACTTTTTGGAGAAAGAATTCAGAGTTGCGTGAAGGCCTTTTCCACCCTTCAAAATAAAAAACAAAAAAAAAATAAACTAACTAGAACATTTAAAAGAAAAATGAATTTCAAGGGAAGCAGTTTTAGCCAACAGTTGCCCTGCTCATCCTTAAAAAAAATTTATAGGGCACTTCTCAATTATCTTTAGTGCCAAACCTGTTTTATATGCATACCAAATACTTCTCAGGCTCACATATGATGAACTTTTTGCATAATCATATGTGCAGGAAAGAAAAGAGCAGAGTACCATAATGTTCACCCTTCACAGCAGCATGAAGAATGGTAGACAAGTCATTTCTTCGATGTAGATTCTCATTTCTATTACTCTCTAAAAGAAAGTGGAGTATTTCCCTCCTCCCATATGCTGCAGCCCAAAACAAAGGTGTCTCTCCAAGCATATGTTCACTGAAACATTTAGATTTTGTTAAAAGGATCATACTTTAGCAAACATGGGATACAAGTAGAAGTTAAAATTATAATAAAATTGAAGTAAAACAAAAGATTACCGATCCGGATCGACATAAGTAAACATTATCAGTCAGCTGAGTGATCTTATCTGAAGCGCGATTAGCTACGTACATCCCTGACAATGTGAACAAAATAAAAATCAAATCTTGCGACAAATTGGTAAAAAATAGGCATGTTAGAATCAGAACATCTGAAACTGTATAAATCTGATGGCAGAGAATCAGAATAGGGTGTAATCAAAGTGAGTACCTGTGCTGGTTCTGGAATCAGCGCCCAGGATGACACCATCCTTATAGGTGACACCGATGATGGTAGTTCCCATTGAGTGAGGAGCATTCAGATTGAGATCCATGGCTTCAAATGAGAGATATAAATGCGACAAAAGATATCTGTAAGGCAAATAAATTGCATAAACCAAGTAGTAGTCAACAAAATGACAGTGCAAAAGTGCTCCTTGCTTCCTTTGAAGTTCAACTCTACACAAATAAGCAACCCATCTAAACGAACCATAAATGTGTTTTGGGGTACTTTTAACAGACATAATAAGTAGCTCAGAATTCATCACAAAACCAAACTTTTGCTATCCCAATTTGATCAATCGTCGCAATGAAAAAGTGAAGACAGTTTCAAAACGGTTGCAACAAATAAAAAGGATCGTTGCTACTTATCTACAAAAAGACCTACAAAAAAAATAAAAAATAAAAAATAAAAAATAAAAAATAAAAAATAAAAAATAAAAAATAAAAAATAAAAAATAAAAAATAAAAAAAAAATAAACTGTGTTTCTCTTTGCAATATTTTTGGAATTTACATCTATAGAGTTTGACAATCAATTAATCATCAAACTTTTGCATTTCCAGCTAGTGAAAGACGGTGGAAATCGGGCTGAAACTGTGACAAGACTACATTTTCATCCATTGTGTGTGTGGGAACATGTGTTCCTGATCCAAACAAACCAAATTATAAGATAACAATAATGAGCATTGCCAAAACAAAACAGTGGTTCCCATTGCTGGAAATGCTGGAGAACCAACTACTCCATTGGATACACAACTGCATACAAGTTTAAAATAAGAGAAAAGATATAGGTTGTTGTGCACCACTTAAGAGAATATCATAAACTAAGTACTACAAATGGATGAAGAAAAGAACAATCAATGTCAAATAATGTTCCATGTTTTGAGATGAAAATTAGTTTGTGTTTCATTCCAAAACACAAAGGAGTCATAATGTTCAAATCCTATACTCATTTCAAAATCTTCAAACAACAGATCTATTCAATTTCCAAATTTAATTGACTGTTACAATTTAGAAAGCAGAAACATATCGAAATGCAGAATAGGAGAAACGAAATCAAAATCATATTTACCAAATCCTCTTGAAATTCAAAATAATGTTCAGATTCCTTTAAGGCATTTTATCTTAGCTAAACGTGGCTTCACATGCAGTGAAAAGTACGGCAACTAACAATTTTCCCTTTTCTTTATATCAATTTCTCTTATTTATTAGTGTACATCGAATTTCTTCATTGCTTATAGATATTCCAATTCGAAATATTATTTACCATCAGGAAAGAAAGGAGCAAAGATAAATACCTGATATACAATAACAAAGTTATCCTTGATTAGGTCTTCATTCAAGCCACCAAGATAATCTGACAGAACCTCTGCCACTCTAGAAAGGAACTAAAATAAAAAAGTTAAATCTCAGTGATTCACAAAATCTTGCATTTTCATCTGTTATCGACTACAACTAACCATTGGAACAAAGTTATTAACAAACCTCAATTGCCATCAAAGGCGGCATTTCGACCTGAGTGCATGCCAGAAATGTGATCCCCTCGCGAACAATCTTGAAAAGATAGTGCGTTGGAGAAGCAATCACAGATGGAAGCTGTGACAACCAAATGAGATCAACCAAAAGTCAATGCAAGAGTAAGTTAGCAATTAGCAAATTAAAGAGAATACAGTTCTTACATATTTCTGTAAATCTATTTGTTTCCATATAGTGAGTGACTTAATAAGGAGACAACCAACTCAATGTTTTGATAGAATATTTCAATGGCAATCAATCAAACAAAGTAAATGATCCTAACTGAACTATAAAAAACCCAATCCAATATTTGGTTTTGGGGACTATGTTCAGCTCCAACTAAAGCATTAAGTCAATAGGCAAATCACAGTTTTGAATCAAAATTGAGTCAATAATAAAACCTCAATCTTTGTTTCTTTGGTTTCTCAGTAACCCAATTCACAATTTCACAATTCAACTAAATGGATGTTCTTATAAACTACTGATTTCAACTAACCAAAGAAAATAAATGATCCCCGCAAACAATAAAAAACACCTAAACAGCAATTGTATTCACATAAATAAGAAAACCCATATTGCAGAGTGTCGCAGCAGCGTGTTCGCATGAAGGCCACTGCATCGCAGCAGCTCAGAACACAGCACAGCAACAGGACGCTCTGCGACGCAACAGCGTCCATCAGCCTAACGCGTATCCACCATCTCGCCACGGCCTTACCACCATTCCAGGCCGCAGCACAGTCCGCAGCAACCAGTGCCCAGTCCTTCCAGTCCGCAGCCTCTCCCTGCTCCGAAAAACAGGGGACACTCTGTTTTACAGCAGAGTGCCCTACAGTGCATATCAATTTCCATTAAGCATAAAAAACCATTTCATATAAAGTTCATACCTTTCAAGCCCTTGCCTCACTCCATATGCTGTAACATGTTTATAGAATGCATCCCATATGCACTACGCAAACCAGTTCAACAAGTCTTGAATCCTAACCATTCAAAAAAGAAAACTAAGCAAATTTATTGAGCAATCAATACCAACAATCAAGGTCACCTGGATAGAAGAGTTATCAAAAACATATTTTCTATTTCATTTGCTACCTCTTTTGGATCAGCAAGCATGTTGACAATGGCTGTGTCAATAGCATCTTGGTTCTCAAGTCTTGAGGCTCTAGCTGCATGCAAGACAATAGTATCTTTGTCCATGTCTCTGTTGAAAACCTACAGTGGATATCATTTCAATTTTAAGAGGTGCGAACCGAGTTATGAAAGAATGTAGTGCATTACCTGTCTAGAGCTCAACATTGTCAACACGCTATAAAAATTGTAAATATATATTTATATATACAGGCAGCTCCCTAGATAACAGAAACCAAGTAACCAATTAACAGAAGTGGGGTGTATATCACAACCAAATTGTCATGGTCCTAAACTTTTAAAATGATTTTCCTAGAAATAGCAACTGCACAGCAGTGTACAAGAGGTTCTATGAGTGTGGCCAAAGCATCCCTTATATCAAGCTCAACTATTAATGGATTATTCATGCTCATCAAGAAGATATGGAGTTGAGGGCACTTGAGGAAGGTCCATAAAGGATATTCCTTTCAACTACCTTCATGTTTCATTGGGATTCAAACTTGATTTTGTAGTTTGTCTTCTTTCATGTATTCATATTTCTAGGTGCCTTTGTGATCTCTCACTCAATTTATACTCTGATTTCTAATGAATATATTGGTATGCTTGATCTTCAAAAGAAAAACATAGCAAACCCATTGGGATTCATAGAACACAACTTGATGCGCACAATATGGCATACACAACCCTATTACAGCTTTGCACACACATACCCATGAGAGAATTGCTGTAGAGATATGAATCCAAGTCCTTCCCTTTGATGCCATGTGAAATAAACAATTGCAATAAGAGCTCGAGTCGTTAGCAAAATGGTGAATTTTAAACTATGTGGTACATGCATGCCCAACACAATGTAATAATCATTCACATTAACTAGGCAAACAATAAATAAGTCGTGTACCTCTATCAGGTTTCGGTCAACAATGAGGCGATTTAGAGTAAGGGTTCCGGTTTTGTCACCGCAGAGAACATCCATTCCTGCCATTTCTTCAATTGCAGTCATCCGTTTTGTGATTTCACCCTTTTAAGAAAATACAGACACAAATTTCAGATTAAAAGAAACCATTACGAAAACAAAGATATGCATTTCTTATGAAAAGCACCCTTTAAGAAAATACAGATATAAATTTCCAAGTTCGCTTCGTCAAAGACACAAATCTCCTTCATTTTAGTCCGCAAGTTTTCCAAGTTCGCTTCGTCAAAGCTGCATCAAATAAAACAACTCAAAATTAGTCAAATGCAGAAAACCCTATTTTTTGTTTTGTTTCAAGTAGAAAGGTTATAATGGATGGCAGAACTATATAGACAGATCCACAAGTAGCCCTGCTGAGCACACCAGTGGAAAAACCTACATTCCCAAAACACTCTCCATATACTGTTACAATCATCATGTGAAAAAGAAAATGGAGGATTTACATACATTCCTTTGAAGAACAAGTAGGGTCTATACAGTTCAACCAATCGCATGACCACGCTTAACTTTCGATTGAGATCACTCCATTTACCGTGAAAAGAATTGCAAAGTGCAGCATTCACCAGTTGTAATCCCTAAACAGGAAAAATTCCAAGCTAATTAACAACATGCACATAATTCTCTGGATTTTTGTTGGAATGCAAATAGCTGACCTTCAATGGGAGCTTGTAGGTCAAGAGCATGTGCCTGCGAAAGCTGTCCATTGTATCGAATAGGACAGCCTTGTGAACTTTGACAGGTTTTCCATTTTTATCAATCCAAGGGTGCTTAGAGAAGTACTGGTAGCTAAAATCTCTGAACATGGGTGAGTTCATTGGATTCGATAATGATGAACTTGCATGGTAAATGAATACCGCGTCTTGATTTGCATGAGCTACCATGGCTGCAATCATCGTGTTCACCACCATGTCTCCTGGAATCTGTTAAATATTTCAACATTATCCTATAAGAAATCTAAAAATAAAAACTAAAACATTTGAATAAGAAATGAATTGAAAGCCATTTAAATCCCAGGAAATAAAAGAGAAGGGAAAAGTGTACCAGATCAAGAATTGAATCGACACCACCCAAGATGCTTGTTAGTTTTCCCTTGCCGTAAGCAACCCCAAAGCTATCAATTGTCCTGTAATATCAGCATATCAAAGCATATATGAGACAATAAATAAATAAATATGAAAGACCTAATTAAATTATACATAGATTAATTTTCCAAATTACCTTACACTTTCAACCCAACCAGGAAATGGTTCTTTGTAAGTGCTGGTGATGATCGTAGGACGTATGATTACAATGGGAAGTTTTTCTTTCAAGTTTCCAATTATCATTTCTCCCATTGATTTCGTGAACACATAAGTGTTTGGCCATCCATAGTATCTTGCTCTATTCAAACAAATAAATAAAAAAAAAAAAAAAAAAAAACCTTCATTCATTTTTTTTTCTAAGGGTTTATTTAAAATGTTAGCAGTATAACTAGAAAGACGTTTCCACACGTGAGTTGCTATCGTCTCACCTTAGAATAAACAATGGGAATTTTTTTTCTTTATCATAATTAAAACTAAAGGGATATCAGGGGTTCATGTTTAGGTAAAAAAAAAAAAAAAAATCTCAAACCTTGATAGACCCAATTCTTTCATGGCCGATGTTTCTTCTTCCTTTGTAGCATTTTGAGATTTAAGTTGTTCAAGTGTTTCTTCCACCAGCTTCCTCTCTTATTCAATGTTTAAACCAGGGGTTCCATTAAGTGTTTCACCCATTTGGAATCCCTTCTCCAATAAAAGCCCTGATTGCTCTCCACATACATACGCTGGAAAAAAAAACATGTTAAATTATTGATAATTAATTTTCACATACCAAAAAAAAAAAACTACTATCAACAAATGTACAACAATTACCCCATTACCACTTGACACCACCATCAATGCAAATTTTAGTCTCAGATCTCAACAACATAGAATTGTTAGTGGACCCAACATTAGGCTAAGTGTAGGTTCTCTAGCTACCTTTGCATAATCCTCCAAAGATAAACTAACTACATTAATCAACCTTAAGCGCTACAATTCATGATTATGATCCAACACTCACCTAAAACCCCAATCTTTACAATTCTTAAAAGTTGCAAGTGAAATTGCAAAAAATTCTTAATAAAATTATTGAAGTTTGAGTGTGATTGCCAAGATCAATAAACACAATGATTCAACTTTATACCCACCCTTGCACTTTTCCTGATTGGGGTAAAACATTGTATTACTTTAATTGTTAAACCAATGGAAAGACCAATCTCGAAACAGAATCATGGCAATCCTCTCAACTCCGGTTCTCTATAATGTTTTAATCTGAATTTCCATGGTTCTGTTTCTATAAAACTCTCGACACTCAAATTTCTTGCTTGGTGAAGCTAAACCCATGCATTCCTGGGGGTCCTAATTATTTTCTTCAGTCAGGTGTTCATTTTTCTTCTATCTAACACAAAATCTTTATATGAAAACACCTCGACCATGTTTAGTTTCTCTTGAGAAATTGAATTAAAAAAAATACAGTTGGTTTAACAACAATTCTGAACCACCACATCATTCGAAAAGTTCAGGCTATTACTGAAAAACAAGAGTATGCATTGCCTATGTGTGTTACTCAATTACCTTGTATTTGACAGTGGCAGAGAAGGTACCAAGAGCACGATTGCCTTGTCGAAGCTCTAGAATGTCTCTGGCATTCAAGCATTCAAAGACCTTGGTTACATAAATTTCAAGCATTCAAAGAATAGAAAGGAAGGTGCAAACCTTGTGCACTGGATACAACGAGTCGTCACTGTCTTCACCAACGGCCCCAAATTCTTATCAACAACAGATATCTTAACGTCAATGAACCGCCCACGATCAGATCCAAATGCCATAGACGGATCCTGCAAATCACATTCTCCACCCTGATCACAAATGGGGCAATCCAGCAGGTGATTCATCAGCAAAAACTCCATAACCCCTTCACAATAGGAGTATCCGTCTTAATTTTCATACCTGACATGAAGAAGAATAAAAAAAACAACCCAAACAAGTTAGACCAACAACAACAAAAAAAAAAAAAAAAAGATTGTGATCAACGTTGATGAAATCTGACCTGGGAGAGCGGGCATGGCGCAGGAAGCGACCGGCTTGGGCGATTTCTCAACCTCTACCAAACACATCCTGCAATTCCCAGCAATGGAGAGGCGACTGTGGTAGCAGAGCCGAGGAATGTCGACCCCGGCGACTTCGCAAGCCTGGAGGACAGTGAATCCCTTAGGAATTTTGACTGGGTACCCATCGACGAAAACGATTGCTTCATCGGGGTTGGGGAGATGAACCCTAGCTCCAGCTACAGGGATTCGTGGAGGGTGAATTTCAGGGGCTGGCTCCGCTGCGGCTGCTTCAGGGTTTTAAAGCTCTGGGGTGGAGACGATTCCTCTGAAATTGGATGAGGATGCGAGAACCCTAGAGGAGAACCGATTGAAGGTTGCTCTCCTTCTCCCTCTCTCTTTCCTTCTCCTTCTCTCTTTCCCTCTCCTTGAAATTTTAGGTTTGAAGCAAAGGGTTGAAAAGGGGGAGATGGAGCGGGAACGCGGGAAGCAATTTTTTTTCGCAAAATTTCGCCCGCGAGTATTTCTCCACACGTCCACGTGCAACACACGTGCACGTTTGCAACGGTTTTAAGCCGTGGGTCACTATAGCCACGGTTTTTAGCCGTGGCAAACACACCAACGGTTTAGAACCGTGGCCAAGCCTTTTTTAGCCACGGTTTTAAGCCGTTGGGCACTATAGCCACGGTTTTTAGCCGTGGCAAACACACCAACGGCTTAGAACCGTGGCCACCCCTATGTAGCTAATCAGGTCTTTTGGTGTAGTGGTACTGGTCGTGGATCCAACTCATTCTCTGATGGCATAGTGACTGGCCCGATGGATAGGTTTGTGGTGGATACTGATGATTACACGAATCCAACTAGACCTATACAAGAATTGAGATCCAACAGTCAATGCGAAAGAGCATAGAAACCAAGTTTGTCTAGACATTGGACGCTTCCTTTTTTAGAATGGCATTTCATTCAATGTTGCCAGTAGTTCTTCTTTCGCAAATATGCTTTTGTCAATTTCAAAATATGCAGCTCACAATAATGGACGTTGTGTGAAACCACCATCGGCATATGAGGTTAGTACTTGGATCCTCAAGAAGGAAGTTGAATCAACCAATGTGATAGTCGAGGATGTGAAAAAGACATGGCCTAAAATGGGAGTTATAATAATGTCTGATGGTTGGAAAGACATGAGGGGTCGCCAACTCATTAATTTTCTCGTGAACAATTTCCTTAAGAGTGTAGATGCATAAGATATTGTCAAAGATGCAAATGCATTGTTTCAGCTTCTTGATGAGGTTGTTGAGGAGGTGGGGGAGGAGAATGTGGTACAAGTTGTTGCTGATAATGCAGCTAACTACAAAGTTGCTGGAAAGAAGTTAATGGAGAAGAGGAAACACTTGTACTGGACACCATGTGTAGCGCATTGCAGAGATCTGATGCTTGGGGACTTATTTAGTCTGCCTACACTTGTCAATGCTTATCGCAAAGCTAGGAGAGTGAGCAATTACATATACAACCATGGTTGAGTACTTGATTTGATGAGGACTTACACAGGGAGAGATTTGGTTCGCCCGGCACCTACTAGGTAAATTAGCAATATATATTTTTGTTTGTATTTTGTTATTTTAAGTTTTTAAGATTACTTTATATGTTCATTTATAAAGTTTTTAATATACACTTGCCAATGTAGGTTTGGAACGAGATGTTTGACTCTTGCAAGTATTAAGAAAAATAGACAAAAGTTGGAGGAAATGTTTACATCTACAAAGTGGGCAAGGAGTTTGTATGCTAAGCAAGTTGAAGGAAAAGCCGTAAAGAAAATAATATGCCTAGACAACAATTTTTGGCTCGGCGTCACCTACTCGTTGAAGGCTACAAAACCCTTATTCCATGTCTTGAGGATAGTGGATTTAGAGACACTTCCTGCTATGGGTTTCTTGTATGATGCAATGGATAAAGCAAAAAAGGAGATCACATTGACTTTTGACAATGAGCTTGCCATGTATAAGGAAATATGAGATATCATTGATAAGAGGTGGGATAACCAATTGCATACGGACCTCCATACTGCAGGTCATTTTCTCAACCCGCGAATGGAGTTTGATGTTTACTCAAACATTTTTTATGTTAAGCAAGGACTTTATAGTTGCATGGAGAAGTTGCTTCCAAGTACAAAGAAGGACATTGTGAATTCACAACTCGATCATTATCTACAGAAAAGAGGATTATTTGGTAGAATTGAAGCAATTAAATCAAGGCACACTCGTACTCCAGGTAAACTTGTATTTATGTTATATTTTGATTTTGAAGATATTTTTCTTCCTCACTAAATATGTTTCTTTTGAACACTATACTTGCAGCTTGTTGGTAGGGAACTTTTGGAGATAGCGTGCCTGAGTTGAAGAAATTTGCCATTAAAGTGTTAAACCTTACTTGTTCATCATCAGCTTGTGAGTGGAATTGGTCAACTTTTAATCATGTAAGTAATAATTTTTTGCAATGTTAAATTGTTAATACTTTGCATTTCTTTCAACTTATGGTTGTTACATCTTACATGTTTGGTACGTGTTTGTTAATAATTTACATCTTACGTTTTTTGTAGGTGCATACGAAGAAAAGAAACGGATTGGCTACAACAAAACTCAGTGCCTTAGTATATGTTATGTACAACAAAAAATTGCATGCTAAAAAGTTGATGATAGGTGGACAAGACAAAGTTAATGAAAATGCACCATTTCCACTGGATTCTGCTGCGGTGGATAGTGACAATGAATGGCTAGTGGAGCCAGATCCTGAAGTTGACACTACACCAAAAGGCCAGTTTAGCTACGCCGAGCTGGCCACGATTCTAAACCGTTGGTGTATTTGCCACGGCCAAAAACCGTAGCTATAAGTACCAACGGCTTAAAACCGTGGGTAAAAAACCCTGGCCACGGCTTAAAACCGTTGGTATATTTGGGCACGGCTAAAAACCGTGGCTATTAGTAGCAACGGCTCAGAACCGTGGGCATTATTAGAAACGGCTCAAAACCGTTGCAAAAAAAAAATTTAGCAACGGCTCTAAACCGTGGCTAGGTCTAGCAACGGCTCAAAACCGTTGCAAAAAAAAATTTAGCAACGATTCTAAACCATGGCTAGTTCTAGCAACGGCTCAAAACCGTGGCTACATGAAAAGCTGAAAAAAAAAATTTGGGCGGGCTATTTTGGCGCTCGACCTTCCCTCCACTCGACTTCCAATCGACAAACCTTCCCTCCCCTCGACTTCCATCGACTTCCCTCGACTTCCATCGACATCAACATCGACTTCCATCCCTCGACTTCCATCGACTTCCTCGACTTCCATCGACATCGACATCGACATCCCTGCTCCCTCCCTCGACTCAACTCCACTCGACTTCCCTGCTCCTTCTCCTTCCCTGCTCCCTCCCTCGACTTCCCTCCTCCCCTCCTTCCCTCCTCCCTCGACTTCCCTGCTCCTCCCTCGACTTCCCTCCTCCCCTCCTTCCCTGGTCTTCCCTCCTTAGTACTCGGCGTCTTCAAAATCGATCAGCCACTGCAACCATTCTCTCGTACAGGTACTCTCTCTCTCTCTCTCTTTTATTTTTGATGAAATTAGGGTTCCTGAATGTAGAGTTTTTTTATTTAGAGGTTTTGAATCTCTAGGGTTCCTGAATTGTTTTTTGAATCTGTAGGTTTTATTTAGAGGTTTTTTGAAATTAGGGTTTGAATCTCTAGGGCTCAAAACCGTATGCCTGATAAATTCCTGATATAATTTAATTTTTTGAATCTTTAATTTTTGTATGAAATTCCTGATATAATTTGAAACCAGGAAATACATCTCAGGGATTTACATACAAATGATATAATTAGGGTTTTATTTAGAAGGAAGTCATTGCTATATGATTTACATACAAATGTTGGTCTCTGGACTAGCTTTGCTCCTACAAGGAAGCTTTAATGGATAATTTTAACTTGTAATGTGCATTTTAAAACAAAATGTTTATATGTATGTTGGTCCACAAATTCTGTTTTGTTGATGCTAATGATAATGTTTTTTTATTGTCTATCTTCCAGCTACAGGAGGAACAAACAAGGCTGCCTCCAGTGGCAATACTTTGAACACGAGGAAACTTGATAAAGAAACAGAAGTTCTTGCTCGTGAGTACTCAACTCTTTGTATCAATTTGCAATAATTTTTGTCGAAAAATCATGTTGTAAACTTGTAATGATTAGATTTATGTATACATACATACATACATATATAGGTAAAAACACTCGTTGCACTTCCAGGATCTTTCAAATGAAATTGATCATAAATACCCCATTCAAATGCAATTCAGTGATGAAACCATGCTGCAAGAGAAGGTTTATGAAATTGATCATAAACCACTCGTTGCACATCAAGGGTTCACAAGTGAAGTCTAGAGTCCAAAAGATCCGCTTTATAATGTCTAGCAATCCTGTAAAGGAAAACACTGGAGAAGAGCCCATCAAAGATCAAGGTATGCTAGTTTCTAATTTTCTATCTATACATGTTGGATTACCTGTATTAAAGATCAAGGTATTGTGTTGTAGAAATTGCAGAACTTGAAGTGGAGGTATGCAAAATTTTCAGACATCTTGATTTATTTAGGGTTAATTATAGATTGCTATTAGGGTTTGATGAGTATGTTCGAATTTTCAACAGTTTTCAAGTTGTAATCATTCTTGCTACTGAATTCCTATCACAAAACCCTTTACAATAAAAGCTTTTTAAAAACTTTTATGTAGAGATGTTAAGTGATTACGTAAGGATTTTTGTTTTTGGTTTTGCAAACTTTTCGCTTATCTGTATATCCAATATATTTTACCTTCTTGGGATCTATTTCTAGAGGCAGTTAAGCGTAGTACCTAAAGGGGATGTCTTGAGATAAATAGAGCTCATAATATCTAGGGCGCGTTAACCTAAGATGAAGTCATGCCATCTAATGCATGTCCTCATGAAAGCTAATTGCAAGAGTCCTTAAGCATTTTGCTATGGTGTTCTTATTACCCTCCAAATCTAATTCCTTGCATATCCCAAACATCTGATCCTAAGATGTCAATGTGATTGGTTCATAATGTTACAATTACAATTAGCTTCCTGCACTGTGAAGGGATTCATTCATAATGACCTTATCTGACAAAAAAAAAAATAGTATATGGCATATGTTAGAAAACTGACTTAATCTTGTTGTAATCAGGTGTTTGTTAGAAAAGTTATTGAGTTGCATGACAAGTATATGGCATATGTAAATGAGTGCTTCCAGAATCATAATCTTTTCCACAAGGTTTGTATTGGACACTGAATCTTGTTCCTAATATTATGTCCTTATTTTCCTTACGTTATTGCTTTCATATTCTAGGCACTCAAAGAGGCCTTTGAAGTGTTCTACAATAAGGGAGTTGCTGGCAGCTCAAAGAGGCCTTTTGGTTATCCGAGTCACCATCTGTTCAAGGAATCACATCGTGGGGTCTATGGTCCCATGCATTGCAACATGGGCGATATCCTTTTTTTTGTTAAAATTTAAACACAAGAAAAGCTATTGATTTTGGTGTTACATTGCTTCTATTCATTAAATTCATTTACTACAGTTTACTTGTTCTCCCTATCCTATGTTGTAGAGCTATATTATGTCATTTGGTTTTGCTTCCTTGACATGATTTCTACACATTTCAACTTAAGGGAGTTGAACAACCAGGTTTCTCGTTCCAAATTGTAAATACAAACATGGATGAATTGAGTCCACGTGCCCGTAGAAGAAGTGCTTTGTTCACATGGCAACATATAGCATCCTTACATCCTAGCTTGCCTGATGTGTATTGTGGAGGATTTTACACACAAAAGGAATCAACAACAGTCTCAATCATCCAGCAGTCTCTAGCCCTTAGTTGCTTCCCTCGAGTCAAGATCTTTCATACTTCAAACAAGTATGAAGGACAAGTGTATATACCTGAGATCAACTACCTCCTCATGTTAGTGTGTGTTGGTGTTACCTCAAGGTATGTCTTTCAGTTTCTTTTTCTTAGTTTTGGTTATTAGGAAGAAATCTTGATTGGTTGTATGATATTGGTTGTTTTTTTTTATTGGTGGATTGAGCTTTGATTTTTGCATGAAATCCTTAATGAGTAGTATGTATACAGAAGCTTTGATTTTTTCATTGTTGTAAGTTTACTCAACCTTTCAAAAAAGTTCGTACTCTGTCACTTCCCACTTTATGACACTTTCTGTAATGGGTTCTTATTATTTATACTAGATGGGAACTTACACTATGTTCTTCAGTCCATCTGCTACAGTTACTGGGGCTCATACTGTGCCCCAAAGAAAACGAGTTCGTCATGGAAAGGTTTGAGTACTATACATGTTTTTTGACCTAGTGAATAGTCAACTACTTTATGTTTACTAAGACAAGTTCTTACAGGGGGCTTCCAATAGCATTACATCAGTTCTTTATCTCAAAGATGAGATAACTATTGCGACTGCTGGAGTAGTGGACATGTTTGTTTGATGCTTTCATAGATTCTCCTTACTTTAACAATGGAGTTTTTGCATAATATAAAGTACTGAAGTCCTTATCTGTAATTTAGTTAAACTGATTCTTCCATGTGCATTTTTGTTTCATTTCAGTGATGTGAAGTTCTGGGATACCCGGAATTTGAAAGGCCCCATATTTCCAACATCTTCTCACATCGAACCATCAAATGAAAAGGTCAGTTAACCCCCAAGATGCTAATTCTTGTCGGTCTGCTCAGTGGAGATAGTTTTCATCTACTGCAAAAAGACTGATCTGAAAAAAAGAATTTTATAGATTATAACGAGATCAAGGTTCTACCAGTTTCAAAATGTTTAACATTGTGTCTACCATGTGTCAAGTGTTCGAGTATTTTGATCCCTAAAGACCATAATAGCTTTCTAGACTAGTCAGGTACTGTATAGTGTTGACTAGTCAGGTACTGTATACATCCTTCCAGGTTTAGCAAGCACCCATAAATCAGAAATCTTAATTACGTTGCAATAACACAAAATCAGGGCTGCATCCTCCCTCGAATCTGAAAATAGTCTTGTTCACCTGCAGGAAAGTCAACTAGTTAAACTTCAGGGACAATATATTAGACTGATATTACAGAAATAGTTATATCATGTATTGCATATGAGCAGATCCATTTTCATTCAAAGGTATGAGCAATTTTATTTGTATCTGGTATGGCATATTATTTAGAGAAGATTGTATGTCATTTTCTACAATTTATTGCCCACTATTGCCCAAATGGAAGGCGTTCCAAACAATCATTTTTCTTGAGCAGGTGAGAACTTTGTTAATCATTTGATACTGTGTACAGATGTCTATATGTCACATATTTGTATTATCTTTGTGATTGATTCATGATCTTTGTTTTGTTGGCTTAGGATGAAGGCCTCCACGATTCAAGCAAAATTGCAGCATTTGATTTTGATGGGTGTCTTGCAAAAACATCTCTAAAAAGGTAATGGTTTTGACTGGTTAAACACGTTAGCCTTATCGGCTGAAAATTTTGTTGTATCACCATATTTGTCTATTGCATCAACACACTGATGATTTACAAGGATAGTTGATCAAAAATATAAATATACATATAGATGTACAATAAAGCTCACTCCCATTTCCCATGTTCGTAAGTGTCCTTTATATGTTCGTTAATTCCATGTGATAGATACCCTTTGGTGTTGATTATGCAAAGTGCAATATTTGTGTGAACATATGGCATGACGTTGTAATTTTTTCACCTTGTCTACACTACTTCTGGTATGTAATTTTGGATTAGTAGTTTTAACATTATACTGGTTTTGATGCATTTCCAGTTAATAAGTTCACTTAATAAGTTTTGTCCATCAATTGAAATAACAACATACCAGTTGGCATGTTTTTATTGATGTCTTCTAATTTTTTGGTTGTCTTTGTAGGTTGTGATAAATTGGTTGCTCAACTAAGTCAAAAGATGAGAGAGACGTCAAATATGTGGGCTCCTGCGATATATAAAAGACTTCTTAGCATTGATAAAAGGGAAAGGGATATGGCAGAAAGATGCTTTCTGAAGATAAGATCTGTTTTACTTCCTCCTCCTTTGGTTCTTTCTAAGGTATTTCCTTTTATGTCAGAAACTTGTTGAATGCTTCCTATCATTACTTACTAGTGATGCATGTGTGCATGGCATCTATTTAAGTCGTATATGTTCCTTACCTAATGCATTGACTAAAAAAAATTTATATTTTCTGAATGAACAATAAACTAGTTAAGTTGTACATCATGATTACCATGTAAAAGAATAACCAATGTTTTTATATTTGTGCCGAAAGTGTTGTGGATTTCATGTTATAGATCTTCTCATTCTGACCCACAAGTTCAGATAGCATTTTCTCATTCTGAATAGCATCTCTGGTATTCCTGATTAACCCTTCTATCTAATGTTATCTCTGGTATTCATTGAGAGGGGGAAGAAGGTAAACTAATGAATGCTCTTTATCCTTTTTTTTTTTTTTTTAAATTTCCATTGATTGATTAAATGGAATGAAATGGGGGGTGGGGGGTTTTTAATGTACTTCTGTTTGGTTCTGTTGTGGATTTCATGTTGTTGTGGGTCCCACAAACATCAAAATAGAATGTTAATGATTTGAGTTTGAATGTTAGTTATTTACAAACGTTAGTGTTTGGGCAATGGTAGGTCCTGGAACCGAGTGCTGGCAGGGCACTCTGCTGTAAAACAGAGTGTCCCCTATTTTTCGGAGCAGGGAGAGGCTGCGGACTGGAAGGACTGGGCACTGGTTGTTGCGGACTGTGCTGCGGCCTGGACTGGTGGTAAGGCCGTGGCGAGATGGTGGATACGCGTTAGGCTGATGGACGTTGTTGCGTCGCAGAGCGTCCTGTTGTTGTGCTGTGTTCTGAGCTGCTGCAATGCAGTGGCCTTCATGCGAACACGCTGTAGCGACACTCTGCTACGTTTCAGCGTGCTGCGCTAAATCTGGGTATTGAATTTTTGCATTTTGTTTATTCAGGATAGAATGCTTTGTCTTTGCCACTGTTCTAAATGATAGCTTGTATGTAGCATTGTTTGGTATTGAAAATATGTGTAGAAGCTTCATGAAATCTTCGTTAATTTGTGGTTCAAATATTTATCCTAGTACAGAAAGTTCAGTTGCCTACCCAAAATGTTAATTTGTGACAGATATTTCTTTTTCTCTTGATTTTCCCTTCTTACTTGGGTGCGGCCCTTTAGTTTCATTCTTATATGTGTTTCCTTTGTGAACACGGACTTAATTCCATGAGATAATCAACGTGACATCACATTTCAATGCCCAATAGCCTTTTATCCATGTTGGATATTCCGCAAGCTCAAGTTATTGAGCTTGACATATGCTTCATCAATTGTTGGAGTTACCTCCTTTTTTTAATTTTCTATGACATGTTTTACATTGCCAACTTGTCATTTCTTTCCTGTGTTGGACATCTGACAACTCTTGGAATCATTTTTGCACTTGGAAACCTGGATATTAATTCATCAAGTCATGGTCTACACTCTAAATCGATAATCAAGGAAATGGTATGCGTTCACTGACTCGTCTTTTACTTTTCGAATTACTGCTACACGGACTGTTTTTGACACTTGGAATTATGATTCACCACCTCAATTGTACTAAACTGTCTATTACATGGTCCATTGATAGCTTTTCATGCAAAGCTTCAAGCCTACCATACCCAGGTTTCTATGAACCTTTTTGATCAGCTTCCTAAGTATATATATAATTTGATTTTGAATACATAATGTCAATCATTTGATTTTGAATACATAATATCAATCATTTGATTATTTTGAATACATTTCACTTTATCATTTATGCCCTGTTTTTTGGTACTTGTTCTGTGCTAATGACTTGAATCATAACAAACAGAATGTTAATGATTTGAGTTTGAATGTTAGTTATTTACTTTTCTTCCTGACATACACAGATTTCTTCTTCTTTTTCTTGAAAGTATGAACTTTGAACATGTGTTCTTGCTAAAGGGTTGAAGCTAGGATGCACAAGTCACAAAGCAAAACCAAAAAGTGATTAGGGAGTGGTAATGTCTAATGGGGATGTTATAATTGTGGGTGGTCACATTGCTTTGTTGGTGACAGTGGGGATTAGAAATTGGTATTCCTGTCTGGTCATGTTAGAAATTGGGGATGTTATATTTGAATTTCATAATGTTTAATTTGTGCAACTTTACGTGGACAACTGTCTTGCACACTTGGATGAGATGATGGGCTTGAAGGCAATGCTCATGAAAGTCGATCTCTTTCATCTCGTTTCAGGCATGTGGAAGACTCCGGCGGAGCGCTGCTTTTTGTGGATGGGTGGGTTCAAGCCCTCTGAAATCATCGAGTTTGCGACCAGCAGCAAGCTCGCATCAGTGCGTCCCTCGCAGAGCAGCAGTTCGTCCCTCGCAGCAGCAGCAGCAGCAGCAGTGCGTACCTCGCATCATCAGCAGATCATCCCTTGCAGCAGCAGCATTGCGTCTCTCGCAGCAGCAGCAGCATCAACTGCAGTTCGTCCCTGGCCCTGCCCATAGAATCAGACCAAGAGGGAAAACCTGAATCAACACAGGTTAGTCAGCATTGCGTCTCTCATATCATATCATATTGCATGAATCTATCATATTTTGTATAGATGACAAGCTTCCATTGGTCAAAAGCCATTTTGCTAGACATATTGGATATTCTTCTTTTGTATCCATGAATGTCAAAGAATAACAACGTAGCTTCCATATTGGATTTTTTTTTACTGAAAACTGTTTTGAACAGTTGATTTGTAGTGTTTTTGTGTTGCATTCCTTTGTATGGGATCACTAAATAGGTTTTGCGAGTGAAATTAGATCTGATGAGGCTCAGATAGTAGTTTTATAGGTCTTTTTGAGCTATTATTTAGAGGAACTGATGGAATTTGACATTATGAGCTGAAGTTCATTCAATTAGTTGGATTTGCAAGCAAATTTTGCTAGGTTTTAGTTAATGCGAGACAATAGAACTTCTAGTCAGTTATAAGTCTTAGGTAGATTGTATTTCTTGTGATTAATGATGAAATGTGAAGCTGAAGGCTGAAGTGACTAAGATGTATTTGTTTTAGATCCGTTTCAGTCTGAGGTGATTTAACAGTGAGAGAAATGGAGGGGAGAATGAACAAGTACAGGCAAACTAGTCCAGAGAGGGCTATAGTTTGGATTGAGCTGGCCTGCAGCATTTGCCGTGCTTCAGGCAACTTACTTCCTCATTCACTATATATTTGCTAGTCAGGCTGCTCATATAGGAGCTCTGTATTCTTCATTTCTTGCTATGCACTTGGCGGCTGGAGTTCCTGGTGTTTTGTCAATCCCAGGAAACTAGTTGTTTAACTTTTGTTGCATTGCCAATCCCACAATAAAACATTAAATAAAAAACCCACAAATCACTTGTTTTGGGGTCCTTTTCAAATTGTATCTCTTTGATTTGTGTTCAATTCATATATTGCTTTGTTGGTCTTTCTGAAATTTCAAAAATTACTAGTTAGAGATTAGTGTATGGGGGTCTTTTGAATGGGTCCTTTTGGTCTGCGAGAGCTTAGAAACACACAAATCAATGTTTTTTGGTTGAATAGTTCTCTTGGGGTTTTATGTGAAAGTTTGGTGTGAGGACTTTGAAGAGTTATAGTGAAGATTTGTGGAATCTGTCCTAATACATTATGTTTTGCTCCCCTTTCAACTTTATTTTCCTGATTTAATAGACAGGAATATTAGTAGTATTTGTTTTGTTTATTCTTTATAAGCACATTTGCTTGATTCTCAAGCTAAAAGCTCTGAGTGGCATTGAGATTATTTCATTCAATATAGGGCTTGCCCCTTTTTTTTACATTATATTTATATAGACATAGTGATCAAATGATCACTTTTTCACTTCATTTAATTTTTTTTGGGGCAATTCAGGACTTGATTAATTTTTTGCCTTTTGTTGTGGCAGAATTGTGGTTGACAATGATGCTTGTGAGCATGCAACTGTCATTCAGGTGAGCTGCTTATACCCTTTGGGATCTTTTGTTCGTTCTATCGGAGACTTGCAAGAAATTAAAGATTTTCGATATCACTGATAGTGAAATTTTGTTTATAGGTTGATAGTGCCAACAAACATGGAATTGTCTTAGAAGTTGTGCAACTTCTTACTGATCTCAACCTTATTATAGTGAAAGCGTACATATCTTCTGATGGAGGATGGTTTATGGATGGTAAGGTTTCCATTCCAGACTACTTGATTTGATTTGAAATGAACTCAAACCCTTTTATTATCATTCTCGTGCTAAACTTAAGACCATATCTTTCAGTGTTCAAAGTGATGGATGATGATGGAAATAAAATCAGAGATGAAGGACTTATCAATTATATCATAAAGGTCAGAATTCATAAACTGATTGATACTCATCTCCATTTATGTTCATAACTTTCATTTCTACCAAAACCTTTTGTGGTGCTTGCAGTACTCTACTAATAATCAAACTGTTTCATTTATGATTTTTAGTCTCTGGAAACCAATGTATGCTTTCTCTCATCTTTCAGAAGCTCTGTTGGGGTAATGCCATCTAAAGAGCACACATCGATTGAGTTAACTGGCACTGACAGGCCAGGTTTACTATCCGAATTGTCCGCTGTATTGACAGTTGGTAAAACCTTAGAGGTTGGTCGTCCCTCGCAGAGCAGCAGTTCGTCCCTCGCAACAGCAGCAGTTCGTCCCTCGCAGCAGCAGCAGTGATTCCCTCGCAGTAGCAACAGCAGTGCGTACCTCGCATCATCAGCAGATCGTCCCTTGCAGCAGCAGCATTGCGTCTCTCGTAGCACCAGCAGCATTGTTCCACTTTCTTTGTATTTGAGATATTTAAGTTTGTGTGTGTGTCATTGTATTTGAGATATTATTTGATAGATTTTGACTCAATGTAATACATTTTCTTATTAATTACATTACTTTGCCTCCATTATTTGATAGATTTTGACTCAATGACTCAAAGTCATTTGATAGCAAAAAAAATTTATTAAAAAAAAAATTATTAAAAAAAAAAAAAAAAAAAAATTTGCCACGGTTTTAAACCGTGGCTAACTATTGCAACGGCTAAAAACTGTGGCTACCTTGCCATGGCTTATAACCGTGGCTAGTACTGGCCACGGCTTAAAACCGTTGCTAAAGCTATTGCAACGGCTTAAAACCGTGGCTAAACTTGCAACGGTTTTAAGTCGTGGCTACTCCTGCCCACGGCTTAGAACCGTGGCTAAGATTTTGGCAACGGTTTATAACCGTGGCTAAATCATCAACCGTCCTCGAGATAAAACCGTTGCTAATATTTTAGCCACGGTTTTTAGCCGTAACTAGGGATTTAGCGACGCCTCTACAGCCCACGGTTCTAAACCGTGCCAATGGGTTACCCCCACGGTTTAAAACCGTTGCTAATGGCCATTTTTGGTGTAGTGTGAACCCTCTAATGGTGGTAATTGTGATGTAGGGAATCCACCTGGGCCACCTCATCCTCAAGGGCTAGTGGTTTCAAACCTTTGTCCCGAAGCTCAATGGTATCAAAATCTTGATGAACTTGATGTTAATGCTATTACGGTTGACGGGGATAAAAGTAGAAAAAACAAGCAATCAAAGAAGTCTAATGCACGTGGATGTTCAACAAGTGGAAAAGGTAAGTGATTTACTCAAAATTTTATGATTTCATTTAATTGTAATTTGTAAATGTAATATGTTAAAGTGTTCCACACTCTAACTGGCATAGGGAAAGCTCCGATGGACTTGAGGGATGAGGAGGAAGAAGAAGATTGGATGGAGTGTGATAATGAGACAGCTGAAGGAAATGATCATCTCAGTAGTGGTGATGAGATGGAAGACGAGGACTAGGATATATTCAAAGCCAAAAACCTTTTGGATTGATTACTATGTGTCTGATATGCAACTTTGATTTAATAGACTATGATATGTAATGGACTATGTGTCTAAATCGTTTTGGATTTTTACTGTGTCTGGTAGGGACTATGTGTCTGATGGTGTAATAGACTATGTGTCTAAATCCTTTTGGATCATTTATTGTGTTTGTTAGGGACTATGTGTCCGCTGTTGGAACTTTGATTGTGTAAATTAGTCCAGAGTTAGTTGCAACATTTTCTTTATGTGTCTAATATGCAACATTTTCTTTTGCCACTACAAGAATCCATCTGACATCAAACTTGTATAGTTCCTTTGCATATACTTGGAAAATTGTTGTAATATATTGTCATTTTTATTATGTATTACAAGAATCCATCTTAGAAATGTGGCATTATTAGGTATTACTGTTGTAATGTATTGTCATTTTTATGTAGGGCATGTTCTTGTGTTATGGGATCTTAGATCTCAGCCGGCATTGTCTTCACCCCAATGACAGGTAAGCAGATTGTCTTCATTTGTATATGGATCACAATGGCAGGGAAATATATTGTACACTATGTTATTCAAATCAATTAGACTGTTTACATTGTTTTCAATCATATAACAAGTGGGTACATCTTAATACAACTTATTTGATTCATCCAAAAAACCCCATTCGGCTTTAAGGAAAAGTTGAAGATTTGTTTGGCACTTTGGCTGCCTGCTAGTTGTTGTTGTGGGTGGCTGTAGGATCGGGTAAGGTAACTTCATACTTCAAAGTTCAGTCTCCAATTCTTTTTCACTGCAAATTGCAACAGATATTTAGATTTCAAGTATGCAGATTGCAAAAGATAATACACTAATACATACATAAAACAAACTCACGTTATTTCTTGCATTGATGATTGTTTTTTTTTTTTAATATTTTTTCATCACTTTTTATGAAAAAACGCCTCGCTTCGCCTCAGTGCGCCTTGAGGCACCGCTTCGCCTCGAAAAAAGCTTGACTATTTTGCCTCGAAAAACGCTTTTTAAAACATTGGGTGCCTCCATTGTGTGGAGGCGACAACATAGATGATATGGTGCAGATTACACTAAGACAGAGCTTCTAGGATGATGAGGCTCTCCATCATACTAATACAATTCGGGAAGCTAGACAAGGTACTAGTGAAAATGAGGTTGTGGAGAAAACTAGTGTCCAAGATATCGAAAGAATTAATATCAACTTGGAAGAAGCTCCCTTTCTATATGAGGTTGAACAGTTTTTGATGATGATTGATGAATACGACAAGGGCAACGAAGTAAGTATTGTCTTGAAAAAATCTATTGAGAGAGAAGGCAAGGATGTAGTAAAGGGAGATCTCATATTGTTAAGGCTTTATGGGAAAATGAAAACAATCATACATGAATTAAGTTAAGTCAAGAAAAATCGGATTCTGAAGAAGAACATGAGTCAAGTCCTTTTAGTGCAGTTGTTGCAATAGAATTGGCTACTAAGAAGTTCTCAAACGCCTGCACCCAAAACTTTAGCCTTTGCCCTCGAAGATCTACTAGAGCTAAGAGAAGGAATAAGAAGTACCGATGAATTATTTGTCTTCACATCAAAGGAAAAGGCAATTAACTTACCACTATTAGTGAATTATGCGATTAGTAAGCCTTGTAGTGGTGTTTCTCCCTCTTGAGAGATATTGTTTTTGCATCTTCTTATTTTTTTAATTAATATAAAGGTTAAGGGTCCTTAAAACCCCGCTTGCTTTAAAAAAAAAAAACACCTTGTTTGATCAATTATCTAGTCATGTAACGGTTGTAACCTAGAATGTTCATATAGAACATAAAAAAAATTTTGAAAAAAATGAAAAAAAAAATCACAACAAAGATGCATGCTTTTGTGAAGAGATGCAGGTATTGTTTCTTTCCTCTCTGCTATTAGTGTATTCAGTTTCATCCAGAACTGAGAATGCATATCTTCATGCCCCATGGATTTGAGCTATATCCCAAGAATCCCATTGGACACTGCAGTATGCTCACTAAGTGTCAACGTGAATACAACCCGGTAATGCTACCAAGCTCTTTTCGGCCATTTTGGCATTGGCCTTGCTCACCACCTTAAACAAACCTCGTTCTTCCAGCTACCAAACTACTCCACTTCCAGCGCCTGCTTTGCTGACTTTATAACCCAACTTGCTACTATATCTCTTCCACTATACCTCGCCTCCATTTGCTTTGGTAGCCCTCAACCATTTGTCTCTAGTGCTGAAGATTTTGTGCTGGTACCAAAAATGATTAGGTTCGCGCCTTAGGACCCTATAGTTTGTTGGACTCCTCATGTAGGTCTGACCTCTCAGACTCAGCTTCATGTGAAGCCTGTCTCAAAGCTGGGTTTAGAGTTTGATCAAGATTGGTTGCATTTGATACCAATATGTATCCCATTCTACTGAATGTTTTTACTTCACTATACTTTATGCTAGTGGTGTGATCACTGATCAATCAGTATGGTCCTGAAAGCACAAGCACTGCTGCTTGTATATTTGGATTCCCCATTTCATCAAACACTAAAACCAAACCCCACGAATATACTATTATATTCATTTTAACTGGGGCTTCCCTGGGTTTTCTAATTATATTTTTGTTTGTTGGCTTTGTATTTGTGGAGGAATCTTTTAAACAAAACTAACGAGGAGAAGAGTTTGAGGAAGCCACATGGCCAATATGGTTCAAGTTTGAGGAGCTTAAAAGGTCTAAAAATGGGTTTTCTCATAAGAACTATCTTGGACAGGGAGGATGTTGAGTTGTTTATATGGGAATTTTATCAGATGGAACTCCAGAGTTGTGTATATGGGAATTTTTTCAGATGGAACTCCTGTTGCAATTAAGAGACACATAGAATCTGATTCCCAAGGAAACAATGAATTATGCAATGAAGTCGAGATCATTAATATCTTGAAACATAGAAACCTTGTTCCGTTGAGAGGGTGTTGTGTTTATGATGATGAAGATAATGGTAAGCAAAGGTATCTTGTTTTTGACTTCATGCACAATGGGAATCTCAATGATCAATGAGTTGGCCACTTAGGAAGAATATATTCTTGGATGTAACAAGGGTTGGCCTATCTTCACTATGGAGAGAAGCCTGCAATCTATCATAGAGATATCAAGCCTAGTAACATATTAGTGGATTCAAAATGAGAGCAAGATTAGTTGACTTTGGGTTGGCCAAGCAGAGTAGAAAAGGGATGTCTCGTCATCTAACCACTCAGATTGTTGGCACTCGTGGCCACTTAGCCCCAGAGAATGCAATGTGATAGAACTAAAGGAATAAACGAAACAGTAAAGCTGAATTAAATGAAGTAATACTCGAAATAACGAACAATAACCAAAATATTGATAACAAAGACCGAAGGAAAATAACTAATAACTCAAATATTTTTTCAATAATCAATCTAATAACAATGAACAATCTTTGCCTTATTTATATTATATTTAACTTATTCGGCAAGCTAATTGATCTAACCCTAATTAGCTAATGATGCCCTAACTACTATTTTAGGCTATTACTAAATAGGCCCAATTATTCCTAAATCCCAATACTAACTAAACTAACACGTAATATTGTTAATATTGTTTACATCATGCTTCCCGGATTGAAGAAGCTCGTCCTCGAGCTTGAAGTCGAAGAAGCCCAACGAGCATAAGCAATCGGTGAAGGAACATGAGGCAAAGTGCACGAGCAGAAGTCGACCTCGAACTTTGCCTTTGTAGTTGCTCTTGTAAAAAACAAGCAAATCCAATTTGTGCCACCAAATACAAAGTTCAAGAAGAATCTTCATCTCAAAGGATAGCCTTGCAAAATTTCTATGTATGTGGGCGAAAGTTTCTGGAATTGAGCTTCAAATTTGTCCCAAATTGGATCTGAAAATTTGTCCTGGGATGGTATGTGTGTTGTCTTGTGGTGGTGAACAACCTGACCACAAAAAATATTAAAACCAGTAGCTCGTGGTATTACAAGTCCATCTATGTAGTTGCATATATCCTGATCCTTAGCAAAAAACGATGTTAAAGAACTATGAGATGGTACAACCAAACAGTAGGGGGCAAATAGCTTTGTCTCCCCAATAGGTTATCACGAGCATGACTGGAGGGGGTTTCGAGGGAGGATGAGGGTGGTACGTGTGGGGAGGGGGTTGGAGAGAGACAGCTGTGGAATGGGGGGCTGATCGACAGAGGGTTGAAGGAGGGAGGAGATATTGGCCTGGCAGGGGCCGATTGAAGGGTAAGGCAGGGCTAGAAGTTGATCGATGTATGGGGAGATCGATCGACTGTGACAATAGGTGGGAAGGTGCAATCGACTGTGGGGAGTCGATCGACATGGTGTGTGGCAAGGGGGAGGTGAGATCGATCTGGACAATGGGTTGTCAATCAACCATTAGAGGTGTATGCTGATCGACTGAGAAAGAGGGAGGGGCGGGAAATTGATCGACAAAGGGTTGAGGGGAACGGTCGATCGATGGGTGATAGGATCGATCGATTGTTGCAGGTGGGAATCGATCGATTGTGGCAGAGGGTGGGGCGGGTTGTCGATCGACCATGACTGGTGGGTGCCAGTAGACAGAGGAAAGAGGGGGGAAGATTGATAGAACTAAATTCTATGATCATTAGTTTCATCTCCAACATCACCTATTCCATTGCCTTCAATACTTTTGCCTCAATTCGGTTGTTCCAATCTTCTTTTGATGGGTGCAACTCTATAGGTGGTGGTTGTGCAAGGCAAGGATCGGTGCTATCATTTGGTTCATTTGGTTTCAAATTAAAAGTGGGTATTTGCTGCAAATTTTATTAGAGAGTATTGGTGTGTTTTTGAAGCATCTTGTTAGAACTATGTTTGAAATCTGGACAGGTAATTTGGTCTTGGTTTTTTGTTTCTTTCTTTTCTTTGCTTGGTTTTTAATACGGGTAAAGTCGTAATGCACTCCCGTATAGAATGTAAATCAATTTTTTGATAAGTAATTAAGGTCTGACATCCCATAGTTGCACCTCCCCACTGAAGGTTTAATTTTAAAAAAAAAAAAAAAAAAAAAATCTTCTTTTGTCATTTTCTAAGCGATTTTTCTCAAAGAAATTTTCTTTAAATCGAATCAAATAACTAGAACTCTAACATCAATTGATAGAACTAAAGGAATAAATGGAACAATAAAACTGAATTAAGCGAAGTAATACTCGAAATAATGAACAATAATCAAAATAACAGTAATAAAGACTGAATGAAAATAACTAAGAAATCAAATATTCTTTTAATAATTGACCTAATAACAAAACAACTTAATCTCCCTAACTTATCTGACAATCTAATTGATCTAACCTTAATTGGCTAATAATGCCATAACTACTACTTTGGGCTCGTACTTAATTAGGCTTAATTATCCTAATACTAGTATTGCTAAATTAACTCATAATATTGCTTATACTGCTTACATTACAATGCATGGCCAAGTATAGAAGATTGATGTTTACAGCTTTGGAGTTGTTATTCTAGAAATAATGAGTGGCAGAAGAACACTTGATGACTTTTCATCTTCTTCATCAGCACTACCACAAACAATCCCAATTACTGAAGTCTGGGTACATTGAGAAGGTGATTGATGCATCGTTGCTTGAAGTTGAAGGCAGGGATTCTTGTATCTCTTACCCCACGGTCATTATGGAGAGATTTGTGCTGATTGGCATTTTGTGTGATCATGTCTTTGAGGCCCACAATATTGGATGCTTTGAAGATGTTAGAGGGAGACATTGAAGTTCCTACGATTCCAGATCATCCATTGCCTCTAGGAGACCCATTCTTTCATGGCAAAGTAAACACCTTTCATAACTCACCACTATGCTTGAGTGCCACAAAGAGTAAATGCCAATGACTTGCTCAGGTAATAAAAATCAAGTGCAATAGATAGTCTTCAATTATCAGATGCTTAATAGGTTCTCTTAAACAAGTCCATGCGGAAAGAACTGCTCCAGTCAAATGAGCAGGAATAGATGGATCTGTTTCCAAATACGGTATGGTGCTTCAAAGATGTGCTTAACTTGGTGGAACCATGAACTAATTAGTTGCGGAGGCACCAAACCCATTGGCCTTTATTGATGTTTGAAAGCATGTGGAAGAGTTCTGAGTTACAGTTGTTATGTAAGAAATTAAATGTTTTAGGGAAAAACACCATGATTTAGTTGGAGTAGATTAACTATAAAAGGCTGCAAATGGTAATCAGTCATATTAATAATGTTTCTCTTTAAGGGTAAAACTTTGAGCTTGAAGAATGGATTGCACTTTCTTAAAGCTTCATTTGGGCGATTGTGCTTCATTTTGGGATTCAAGATGGAGCTCTTTAATCTAAGCAAATCTTTCAGGTCAGATTTCTCCAAACCCTATGCCACAACAACTCCATTGTTTTTTGTTTTATTCTAATTTAGTGTGTTTTGTACAATCTTGAGGTTTAGAGACATTAGGTTGATTAGGTTTTGAGAACTTTTAAATTGAATAAGTGCTCAGTTCTTTCAAAATAAAGCATTGCAGTAAGAACATAATAGTGGAAAACAAAGCATAGATATATTGGTTCTTCATTGTAGCAAAAAAAAAAAAGTTCAAAAGAAATAAAGGGGGGAAACAAAAGAGAACCATGGGGTTTTCACTCTCCACACTTGTTCATCTAGGCTTTTTACAATTGACTGATCGGGCATAGTTAACTTTTACAGATGCTGCTTCATCTTCATTGCAGCTTTAGATATTTGAGAAGCCTGTACAAGAGAGAAAAATAAACAAAATCAGCCCATATGTTTGTCGAATTCACAATTAAGAATTGATAACTAACCCCATTGCAAGTAAGATAAACTTCTAGGAATTGTTTAGAAGAAAATATGATGCGCAAAATATGTAAAGAATTGATGGCTAGGGTTTTCAGACTGATCCTTATAGAATAGTTAGAGGAGCTACTATGTTACAGTCACATGTGAGAGTTGGAATGAAAAACAAGAGATTAAATGTGAGAGTTGATGTTGCTTAGGAAACCTCAGGTTACAGCTTCGAACCCGCTTCGAACCCGCCTGACAGCATAATTATTAATTTATGGTTAAGTCTAGGGTTCGAACCCCAACGGCAGCATTTGGGGTGGGAGGGGTTAAGGGATTAAAAAAAAAGAACAAACAGAGGATTTAATGCATTACCCAGATGATGGAGGATTAGATTCTCTTATGGGCCCTTTTATTATGGCTTAAAAATTGAGAGAAGAAGATTTTTTTTTTCTTTATTATTTAAATTGTCTTGTATATGATTGAAAACAAAATGTTGTGTTCGTGGGCATGGCAGTTGGATGTATAGCTAGATGGAGGAAGTTATGGATTATAGAATTTGGGGTGTGTATTGAAGCGAGACAACTTTTCGGAGTGGGGTCAATTTTTTGTTTTTTTGGAAGAAAATTGAAGAACGTGATTTCTACATCTTGCACAAAAAGTACAGATTATACATTTATTAGGAGTCGTGTTTGGGAAAACAGACCTTTCAGTTTGCAATTCTTAAGAAGGTAGCCACTAGCCACTATCAAAAGACTTTCTGAGTTTCTAATGAATTTTGGTTCCTTGCCTAATTAATCGTCTTATAATCAAATCAATTCATTTTTCCTTTATTTTCCATATTGTTGTTGACAAAGTTATTGCTGTCCTAGAAATTTCTGGAGTCAGTGTAGCCAGGAATTTGAATATGCATGTCCCTTTAATTACTTGGGGAGTGGGGCAGTGTTTAGGTTAGCTTAAACCATAAGTAGCTTCTCCCCCAAGTTTTTAGGATACAGTGTTTTTAGGCATAGACACATGAAACTCAATCCCTGGATAGGTGCAAGTGAATAGAAGATAATTTCCCTTAAGGTATTACTATACTTTGTGTAATAATCATGTATATTATTTCTTCAAGGAAAGGGAGCTTATGACTTAAGGCCCTGCCCCCTAGCCAAACACCACCTAAGAATGAAAAGATTTTCTCTCTCTTGGTTTTGTTCTATGCCTTACCTTACTGATCCTTTAATGACTATTGAACGTGTAACGTCCATGGGCATTTCTTATGTTTCAATAGATCTAGCTAGATTCAAGCCATAAGAGACCCACGAAGAAGGTTAGAACACAAAGACCAACCCATAAAACCAGTTTGTTAAACTGGAGAGCAAAACTAGCAGGCAAAGAATTGCTAATATATCTTCTTACCTCTCCTCGTCGTCGCCAAGGCCTCAATTGGTTGCCCCATTGAACCTGTAATTGGGGTAAGGAACTTGGCCAGCTTCAATATGCTTGAGATCCTCGATGAGGATCTTGTAATGCCTCTCCACTTCTTCTGCAGACTTGCTACCCACTGCCTTAGCTACATATTGCCAGCGGTCGGGTGTGTCCTTGTCATACAAGGCTAAAGCTTTCTCAAACAATTTGTTCTGCTTTGGTGTCCAAGATGAGCTTCCCCTGGAGCTGGATGCCATTACTAGAATTCGAATTATATACAAGAGGAAGTGGGTATACAAAAGGAGAAAAGCAGTTAACTTGAAAGAGGGAAGGTTATGTTTTTAACTAGAATTCAGAAGACTTTATAAATATTGACTAGAGTAGGAAAAACTACACAAGGGGGGAGAAAGGAACTGATAAGAAACTCAAGTCATGGCTTGATATGAGCAAGAAACTCCCTTACTTATAAACCAAGAAGTGGTGGGGTGGATCCAGTTGGCGAATATATGTTTTGTAAAAAGGGGTAGAATAGATATCGGAACCCCTTCTCTTTGGAACCACAAGATGAAGCTAGGAGGGAGGAGAATCAGTATCAAAAGGGCACAACCAATAAATAAGCCTCACCTGTTGGATTCTACACTAGATTAGCCAGAGAACTCATGAACAATATGGCATTATATGCTAACCTAATCTAAACCAAGGGAACCAATAGCACACAAACTGTCACCTTTAAGTGGGATTTTCTTGCTTAGCTGTTTGAGAGTATAGGAGGATCACTCAACAAACTAAAATCCAAAGATAATTATTCCTTTGGAATCTATTTTGATTCTTCTGTATCCATGAACTCCTCTTTTTGTTTTCTACCTATTATCTATCTCTTACATGGTTTCAGACTCAAATATTGAGCCACTTCAACTCTTTAACTCTCACATGGGTGGTGGGTTACATCTCTCTTTGGCTGTCTGTCTTGTTTGCAACCAAGGACAAATAAATGGAACTTCACAATCGTTTGTATTTAAGTGTACGAAGTTCTTAGCGTCATACAGAATTGGAATCCTATTAACAACATTCCAAAAGGTTGTAGCTGGCTGGATGAGTGCTTACAATTATCACCTTTGTTTGTATTTTTGAAACGGCAGTCAACAGGTGCTCTCCTCCTCTTTTCAGTATTAAGATTCAGTGTTTTGTGATGGGGGAGGAGTCTTTTCAGAGATTAGTGCATATAAACCGCATTGTTTTCCTACGGGATTAGTTCACTTGCTCGCTCTCTCTTTATGTTTGTCTCTTGTGTTTAAGTCTATGGACCTTCCTTGTCAACAAGGCAAAAAATCCAGGTTTTTCCAGCTATAACTTGCCATTTAGCTCAAAGCGTGATAGATAGATTGGGTGTATTAAATAGGAGACATTAAGGGACAGAGAGTAATTGGATAAGAGGTTGAAAGTTTAACAAACTTGGACAGTGATTTCGATATGATGTAGACCATCTTTATGCTTTTGTGAGGTAGTGGGTCTACAAAGACTGAATGGGTTTCGACATTAGGGGGTAGGATATGTATGAAATTATTTTTTATGAGGACAGGCTCTTTGCCTCAAAAAATTTACAAGGTCTACATCGTCATGTCATCCTTCATTGAGCTTTTCAGTTTAATAGTCAGAGCAGTCTTTGGGGACCGACGTGGTCCTCTAGCTGGAGCGCTGTCCCAATCCAGACCATATATCAAATGTCGAGATTAGTTTATACCACCACTGTGTGAAAAAGTGGGCAGTCCAAAAGTTTGAATTTAGTGCTTGTTTATCCAATTGTTTTAAGGTTTATTTGCCATGAGATGAGATAATTTGTATTAGCTATGTTGAATTGGATTGCCGACACTGTTGTTTGTAAGGCATAAACTTTTGTAATTTGGAAACTTTAAAACATTCGAGAAAGATCATTTTGACAGTCGGTAACACCATGAGACAACTAAACAAGGAGAAGTGCAAATGCACCACAGGTGGTATCTTGTGTTTGACACATTCAAATCCATTAGCCTTGAAGGCTCCATCACACAGAGGAGCCATAGATGACATTAACTGAGCGATGTTTGTTTTAACCTCTTGATTTAATATAGCATGCTTGTGGTTTCAAAGTTTTCTTTTTGCCAACTTATTTCTTTATTGATCATTAATGTTAGATTAAGTTGCTATTCATCAACTTAATTAGATTTCTGTTCATGTTGCATATTTAGATAGAACTTCAGAATTTCAGAAGTTTTATGGCTTCATCTGCATCAATCCCAAATGCATGTTTTGTCTTTTTTATCAGGTACAATTGAATTATGAGCGAGTGTAACTTGTGAGGATTCAATCAACAAAAAACAGTTGAATTCAAAATTTGAGGCATATTAATGTTCCTTGAATAATATGTACTTGTATACAGCTACTATACATTGAACTTCACAGATGTAACTGTTTTTTGCATAAATCATATCCGTGTATGAGTGAGGCTAGGGAATCATGTTTTATAACCAAGATGATGTGGCATCGTTAGAGGAGGTTTTTTTGCAACATCGAGATACACACAAACACTTTGGGGATTTCATTATTCTTTCAAGATCACGCCACGTCACCATGTTTCCAAAACCTGATTACAAAAACATGGCTTCCTAGCATTTTCGATCCGTGTATTCTATCAGCTTCCTCCTTACATTAACATTATATTTATGAAATTGAATGTTTTTTTCTTACACTTTCATTTTCTATACGCGGTTTCTCCTGTTTTCAAAGAACAATCTCATGCTGGATAAGTTGAGAACAAGAAAATTGTTCTAGTAAACTAGCAACTTAGTTTGATTTCACTGAGAATGCATGATCTTAGCTTGTATTTTCACCCATCACCATATGTGAATTTAAGAAACAAAGATCTAACGATGCCTCTGGGGTCTTACCTTTAGTGGCAAAAAAAGAGGTAGGGCCTAACTTATGAGGAGGGATTCAAAGTTTCTCCACTAAATGACCTGGGTGTCGAAAATGTTAGTTAAGAAGGGAATCCTTATCAATTCAACTCAACTGCATAGTACGCTCCAAAAAGCAATATCTCATGATTCCCATCTCATCTCCTCTTTGAAGAATCGTTTTCTTTGATCGTCCACCCTGTTTACCAGTCCTATGTCTCAGTGTGACATCTACATCAAAGAATCCACACTGTTGATACACTTGATGAATGATGACTTTATGAGCCCCTTCATGTCTACAATTTAGGAAACATGGAAAAGATAACTCTCAAGAGGTTGAGAAGTCATGTACATGGTCTATGCATTACAATCCCAACTCATCTGATCTAATAACAAAAGCATTTAAACAAATCCAAACTTTAGATGGAATCTTTGAGCGATTTGGGTGTGTGGGAGATCTTCCTTTCCCCTTGTTCTTGGATCCAATTTGCAAAAAAAAAAATTATATGTACAAGGATCATGCACCAATCAAGGGAATCTCTGTAGTACTTACTATAAAGTTAAGTGGGCTTCCATGTTGAAGTAATTAATCAAGGGGGTTCTATGTTGGTGATAATGGGAGAATTAGACATAGTGGTTCACAAAGTTCAGGGATATTTCATGTTTTATGCAATTGTTATTTACTAGAGAAAATATGTTCTAGTAATTGTTATTTACTAGAGAAAATATGTTCTATAAAGTTCATGGTTTTTGGTGTTTGATGCAATTGTTATTTACTAGAGAAAATATGTTCTGCCAATTTCGTTTTCAGACAAACAAACAAACATGCATGCAGTAAAAGCATTTTTTTTCCTTTTCTATATTTTTGTTAAATTATATTAGAAGTTCATAGGCAGAGTCACAGACTGATTTTGTTAGCAGGACTGATGATTAGAAATGAGAACGGACAACTTTAAGTTTGTTAAGAAACAAAGTATGTGGATTTGAAATAGTTGGATAAGATATGATGCTATTACTGAAAAGAAGTCAACCAAGTAGGGCACTAAAACAAGTAATTTCTAAGGAATCCTAGTGGTACAAGTAATGGTACTGGTAACCTTAGCTTTCCTCTAATGGGAGAACAAAATATTGTGTGGTACACTATATCTTGGTGGGGGTCGGGGTGGGGGCTTGCAATTGCATGCAGGAATGGAAGATAAGGTGGTGGGAGATTTGTGTCTTCCAGGCTGTATGAAATGTACATATATCTCCATCAATCCAGTCATATATAAGTCGTTTAAGACATGGTGATGATGATAAGAGGGAGACTTGTGCTTCCTCAGTCTTCCTCACATTTGATATTAGCTGGTAAAATGCCATCAAAAGTGCAAAAGGAAACAACATCAACTTTTCTGATTATGATCGTCACTTTGTCGGTCAAGTTCCTTAAGAGTCCTTAAAGCTTCTTAAGTTAGAGCAAGGTTGGTAAGAGTGTGTTTAGAGCATCCACATTAGCCCCTCTCGCCTATGCAGAGAGGGCATTCTTGCCCCAGGGCTTGCCTGCATAGAAGGTAGGCGCACACCTCTACTTGCCGACTTGGTCCACTCTCCTCACAGCCGTTAGACAATGTCCAGGGGCCATTAATAAATGAAAATAAATAAATAAATAAATAAATAAAAATTCAACAGAGTGCCTAATCATTAGGCACATTGACCAGTCAATGGCCTAGCCTTCTCAGCGTTTTGGTCCGATTTGTTAAGAATTGTGCAGTCCAGTTATATGGCCCATTGACAAAAAAATTCAGCTAGAGTTGCAACTGGGCTGGTGGGGTTAGGTCAGTATCTAAGCCCAGTGAAAAGCCCACTCATTACGATAAGTTTGCACGCTTTATGAGTAATGCTACGGTGCCTGGTTGGGTGCTTGGTGCTACCAGGCACCGTAGATCTGCATCGAGATAGGAGTTGTCTCTTATCTCAATGCAGATCTACGGTGCCTGTTAGCACCAGGCACCGTAGCATTACTCCGCTTGATATTAATATTTGATGCAATTTGTTTTGAATCCCTTTCCATTGTTAGTACGGAATACATTTGCGAATTTGATGGAAACATTATTGTATAGTATGGTTTTGGCATTCAGAGAAGATGGGCCAAGAACAAGGATATTAATAACCTGGTTTGCAGACTTGAGGTGAGATTTGAAAGAAGGTGACACAGAGAAGGGAAAACAAATTCATTAAAATGTGATTTAAGTCTAATTGTTGGAGACTAGCATATTAGTCGAGTCGTTGGCACTCCACACACGCTTCTTTTTTTTGCTAATTATCATGTACTGAACACCCTCACCACCATCTCCACAATTGCCATAAGTCAGTTCATACATTTAAAAAAATATTAAAAAAAATCATATTTTAGAATGTAATAATAATTTTTTTGTATCCATTGAACATTCAGTGTCTTTGTTTGAATGATTATTGAAATGTCCATCCATATGTTTCTTTCAATAATATTAAAAATATTTAAGTCATGAACATATAAAAAATATTTTCATATTTTAATAATAAAATACATATTTTTAGGAGAATGTCCCTGGGGTATTCCCCTGTCGTTGGCACTTCACATTTTTTTTTTGTTAAATGCTAGCCTATTTTAAGGTATAAATATATACTATAAACTTTAGGGTTAGACTCAGTCAAATTTTGATTCAGTTAGGGAACACCATCGCCACCATCTCCACTCTCTCTCAGTCAGTTCCATAAAAAATATTTTAAAATGTAAACTAATTATTTGAGGTGCAATCCTATTTTATTGTAAAAATACTAATGTTTTTAGAGTCAAACTCGGTTAAAATTAGAATCGATTGAATGTTAGGAGTATTTCTTGGATGTTCATTAAAATGTTTGTATGTTTATTTGAAAAAATACTTAAGGCGTGAAATTACTAAAAATACTTGCATGTTTTTAATAATAAAATACATATTTCAAAAAAAATTATTTTTGTATTGATCCCAATGGTGGGGATGTTTCTCCAATTCTCAAGTTTACCAAAAATGCACGGGGCATACCCTAGTCTAATACCCGTGTCGTTGGCACTCCCACAAAGTACATAATTTTTTTTTTTTTTTTTTTGCTAAATAAATCGTCTTGGACACCCCACCACCATCCTCACTATCAGTTTTAAAGTGCAAACACATTCTAAAGTACAAATATATATTATATACTTTAGGGTTAGATTCACTCAAAATTTGAATCAGTCGCGGTAAAAAAATTTAAACATCTAAAGTAAGTTCTCCCCTCCTCCCACCCCAAACTTTGAATTCGCCTAAACATTAAGCTTAAGGTTTTTGTTTAATTGTGCATAAAGATGCCCTTCTCAATTTTTTTCTGATATGAAATTGAAAAATGCTAACGGCGTGAAGGATATTATAAATTTTTTAATAATAAAATGTATATTTTAAAAATTTTATCGTTTGTATTGATCATAGGTTTTGGTGGGAAAATCTTCAAAAATGTATTTCAACGATATTAAGTTTACCAAAACCCAACAACTACGAAGATAGTTATGTCAATTTTCATTTTGAGAAAAAAGAAAATACAAAATTTTCTCTCTCCACCACATGTACATTCCACAAAAAAAATCACAATTTTCTCCTTTTTTTGCCCTTCCACGTGTTTTATAATTGCAAACATGTCATTACATAGAATGAATCTCAACCCTCAACCTCTTCTTAACTCTCAATATCCTAGCTCTCTTTTGTCTCAACCATTTTGTTTGTCTCAATCAGCAATGAATAGTAAAACATCACTCTGAATTGTAATATAGACTAGAGTATGCCCCGTGCCGTTGGCACTCTATATAATTTTATTTTTGCTAAATATTTTGTACTGAACACCTATTTCACTATCCCCATTTTGGCTCTGAATCAGTATTGAAGTGTAAGCTTATTTTAAAGTAAAAATATATATTATAAATTTTAGAGTTAGACTCAATCAAATTTGAATCGGTTGGAAAAAAAATTTAAACGCTGATAATGAGTTCTCCCCCAATAATAATAACAAAAAAAGAAGAACAAAAACAAATAAAAGAGAGGACAAGAAGAAGAAAAATAGATAAAGAATGAGTTCTCTTCATCTTTGCTATTCTTTCACTGTCTCTTTTGTTTTTGTTCTTCCTTTTTGTTATTATTATTCTTCTTCTTCTCATTCTGTTCCTCTTATTTTCTCTTCTTCTTGTCCTCTCTTCATCTTTGTTTTTTGTTTTGTTTTTTTTTTTCCTTCTGATTTCTTCTTCTTCTATTTTTCTCTTTATTTTTTTCTTCTTCTATTTTTTTTCTCCTCTCTTCTTCTTTTCCCATTTTTTTTCTTCTTCACTCTTGCGGAGGTTCCTGTAAATGGAGGTTCCTCACTTGCCAGAACTTTCGCGAGGGCAAAAAGAAGAAGAAAAAAAAGACAGGACAAAAAGAAAAAAAACAGAGAGAAAAAAAGTGGAGGTAGAGGAAAAAAAAAAGGTGAGGGTAGGAGGTTGAGAATAAGAAGATGAAAATGGGTGGAGGTGGGATGAGAGGTGGCGAAGGTGATTGATGAGAAGAAGAAGAAGAAGAGGGGGGGGAGGAGGAGAGGTGCGGTAGCATGGTGGTGGTGGTGATTGAAGAAGAAGAAGAAGAAGGGATGAGAGGTGGCGGTGGCAGGGATAACAATTTGAAGTAAAATAGTTATTTGTATTACTTTTGGACTGTCTTCAATGTATTTGATTTTTTTTTTTAATTTGAAGTAAAATTCTTGTAACATACAAACAATTGTTTAATTGATGTTTTGAGAGATGTTTTATGATTTGTGTTGGCATGGATAACAATGTAGACGATGTTCTTTCATTATTTCCTATAACTAATAACACATTTATGAAAATCCATTGAATTTATAAGAATCTATAGAAATCCATAACAAACTTTTATAAAATTTACAAAATCCAATCATTTAAAATCCATCAAAATTCAGTAGATTTTGTAAAATCATTTGAAACTTTTTAAAATCCACGAGATTTAAAATTCTTCAGAGTCCATTCAAATCCCGAATTAAATACCCCAATCTTAATCCTAACCATCTTTCGATTTGACTTTGTCCCAGTCAGCAATAAATAGTAAAACATTACTCTAATTTGTAATATAGATTAGTATCCTTAACTTCACTTTCCAAATTGCTAATTTACAAATACGACTTCATGGTATGACTGGGTCTCTTCGGATGATACATGAAGAGTAGAAGTGAAGAACGAAAACCAATAATTAAGATCCACTTGTCATTAAAGAAATTTTTTTTTCGTAAAACACGTTTTCAATGCTTTTTCTTGCTAAATTGCTAAATTCTTTCAATTTTTCTTTAAATTGTGAAAAAAATGAATGATCGCTAATCAAGTTTAAGACTAGAAAATGTTGGGTTAGTTGGATATGTACCAGCCCAAGCCCCACATAAACCAAAAGGTTAGGCAAAGAACAACCCAACTATTGAAGTCAGATCCATGTAAGCCCATCAAATTTATATAGAACACAACACATGATGGATTACTTTCATCATTCTGGATCAACAATCTGTGATTTTGGAACCATCTTTACTTAACCACAAATTTGCATTGACTATTATGATCAGAATCTCCATCATCCCCAGACGATCACATCCAATGCCGATTTTGGTTCTTATTGTTTTACTATATATTTTTCTTGGGTTATCAACATTTCAACCATTTGACTAGTAGTAGCCATATATGTTTAAAAATAATATTCAAACTATATTTACATCGTTGTGGTAGACTTAGAACTTCGTTCATGAGGCTGCCCACTTAAACTCAATTTTCAAGCTATGTTTCAGCGAAGACAAGTCTCTCTATGTACGTAGAAATTAATCTTGTTTGAGCTTTGATTTCACTGTAATTCATATTAATCAAATCATTTCAGAAAGATTGAAACAACCAAGCTTGTATCAACTAAAGTTTTGTGTTATTTGAACTTTTAAATACAAGATAATGCAAAATAAAATAATCTAACAATTTATATGATGTCTCTGTTTATGCGAACTTGCAAAGTATCCATGTAATGTAGCCCATGATTGGGAACATGGGACGGTTTTAATCGTAAACAACCCAAAATCAGAAAGGAAATTAAATAACCCTGAAGCATCACAAACACACAAACTTAAAAACAGAACCAAAACAAAACAAAACAAAACAAAACAAAAATGATACAAAAATATAAAATAAAATCAAGTCATGGTCACTAAAATCTCAGACAAAATCCCCAGGGTTGAGAACAAGAACAAACCATGACGGAGTATAACGACTTTGTTAATTACTCATTACTCAAAACCAGGGGCGGAACCAAGTATTTTATGTAGAAGGCCTAGATGTTTATTAAAATGAAAAAGTATGGAGAAAGTGACTAGTTTTTGTCTGGGCTTGGATAATAACGATCAAGTTTTGATTAAAAAATAATTCTAATTTTAATCGATCAAAAACCACAATGACATTTTAGTTGAATTCAAATAGACGTAGAAGATTGCAAATCATATCAAGCACCACAAAATGATAAGTATCAAGTCGACAATGATAGGCAATGCAAGAGAAGTATATAATTCATAAGATTGACAAGTAACATGAGTTTAGTTGATTTTTCTTGGCAGGCGATTTGGACTGATTTTCTCAAATGAAAAATAGGAATTAAATTTTTTTCAATATTTCCAACAAAAATTTCTATATTAATAATAAAAAAATAAAAAAATGAAGTATTCAAATTTTGGAATGATGATTTATAATAAACTATGAGTTTAGTTGATTTTTCTTGGCAGGCAATTTGGACTGATTTTCTCAAATGAAAAATAGGAATTAAATTTTTTTTTCAATATTTCCAATAAAAATATTTATATTAATAATAAATGAAAAAAAATGAAGTATTCAAATTTTGGAATGGCGATTTATAATAAACTATAGCCGATAATTTTAAAACCACTTATTGGAACAATTTTTATTTATTATAGCGTGTCCTGTAAGAGTGAGACATTTGGGGGGGGGGGGGGGGGGGGGGGGGGGGGCTGATAATTTGTATTTTTGTCATTGATTATTACAATTTGATTAAACTGAGTGAAGCAGTTTAGGTCTTCTTATTGGTGGTTGACTTGACATAGTCCACTACTAAACCTAGGCTAATTTGGAATGTCTTCTTTAAAACTAAATGATCATATATATTTTAGCCAAAAGATTCCTTATACAAGAAGACCATGCACACTCATCTCAATTTCTCAAAAACTCCAAAAGTTATTTCTTTGGCTAAGAATAGATAGTTTCTTCTTAGTATAACTATGAATGGTTTTCTTGTTTCTTATAAGTGTGAATGTGATGTGTGTACATTAATTGAACATTCTAATATCTCCATTTTAGACAAGTTGATCTCCTCTTCTTGTCCATTTCATAAATCTTTTTTTTTTTTTTTTTTTTTTTTTTTTCCGGTCAAACATGAAAATGTTTATTAAGAAAAGAAAAGGAAACATACAACAAAGAGAAATATTTCTATATCAAGGAATGTCAAGACACCATGAAAGTGTCAAAACCCAAATCCCTAAACAAATTACAAGCCGAACTCATCCTCCATAGCAATTCTCTAATCTCGATAAAGATAAAGTGCTCTGATCTGTTGAGCCCTTCAAATACCCTTTTATTTCTTTCTTTCCACACACACCACATGAGAACGTGAGGGACTCTACGCCATAACTACTCCCCCCAACGGGAAGGATTAGCTTGAGACCACCAACTTAGCCAATCTAAAATGGAGTCTTGAAACATCAAACTCAAACCAAATTCTGCCAAGAAACTGCTCCAAATGAATTTGGAGAAACTGCAGTGAAGCATCAAATGGTCCAGCGTCTCGTCAGTTTCATTGCAAAGCACACAAAGAAATTAAAGAAACACCGACCAATTAAAGATCTTCTCATGAAACACCGACCAATTAAAAAAATTAATCCGAGGAAAAAGGTTTTTCACCCATACCAGATTTTTGTGAGAAGAAATGAAAGGGTTGGAGTGGGTCTCATAATGAGGTGCAACCAACATATCCGAAAATTCTTTCACTGAGAAGCCCACACCTTTACATTTCCACACCAAACTGTCTAATCCCTCTGAGAGCCTCTGTCTATCCAACAAATGCATTAGATTAGCGAACTCTTCTAGCTCCCCAGTATTTAGGGGTCTTCGAAAGGAAAGATCCCAAGAATTGCCGTTAGACCAAAAATTGCTCACACTCCCATATTGATTGTTGTTAAGGATAAACAACATTGAAAACAAATCCTTCAAAGATTGGTTACTACACAAAGAAAAACATAATATAAAACACTTCCAATTCACATAAAATAAAGAGCCCTTCTAGGTAACGAGGGAAAAAGCGAAGGAAAGGGGCGAGGGATGGGTATAACCATCCATCCCCCTCGAGATAAGCGATATCACGTATCTCAAGAGAAATAGATGATTACACCCATCCCTCGCTCCCTTTCCCTCGCTGCCTAAAAGGGCTCCTCAAGCCGTCATACATGTAACACGCTCAATAGTGACCGATGAAAAGTATGAAATCATTTTGAATAACTTTGAACACCCACTGCTTATTAAAAAAAAACATTTAAAACCAAATACTCTGCAAGTGGCCTTAGATTACACTAGTTTGTGAGCTTAAAAATGTGCATATAATTTTGATAAGAAATCAGAGGAATAAAATGAAAAGTGTCAAATTATATTAACCAACACCAACTCCTTATCCCATCCTGCAATTTCAATTCCGTGCCGATTCTATTCCATCTTATTCTGATTTTTTCGGGTTTTTATGGAATTAATCAAACTCATTCCAATCCCGTTCCATCTTGAATTATAGTAGGATGAAGATTTTCAATCTCGCCCATTCTATCCCGTATCAACTTATTTATTTAATATTTATTATTATTAATTTTAATCAAACTATTCTTCTAAATGAAAGTTTAGGATGTATTGAAATTAAATCAAAACATCTACTTGCTTTGGTATTATTTGTTTAGATATAAACTTTAGTTTGAATATTTTATGTCAAATAAAATCCATGAAAATTTATGATTTTTCACATTTTAAATTAGTTATACGACAATTATTCTTGTATCACATAGAGGATGTTTAACAAACGATTGTAAGTTCATTGGACCATAAAATTTATATGACATTTAATATTCTTATGATGAAAGTTATATGTACATAAATTAAACATTATTTGTGTGTGAGTAATGTGAAATAAATTTTTTTGTTATTCTTCATTGAAGGACTATTTAGTACATACTCATATTTCTCATCTCATCCCGTTTGGAATGAAACGAAGTTAAAATGAGGCATATCCATCCTGATCTCATATCAATTTCAAGTGAATGGGATAGGATAGGAATGAAGTCCATCTCAACGGGCGCCTACCCCTAAAAGTGACGATAGAAGTAGCTTTCTCAAGTCTCTTAAGCGACTTTAATTTTCAAATAATTAAACCCAAAAGCAAGTCCAAGATGTAAATATCTGAAAGACATTAGACCCCACAGGCTCTAGTTGTCCCTTTCCCCCATAAATTTATCTCTCAAAGTCTCGACCAAGTTTTTGAGGGGTGGCGTTATTAGTTAGTCAAGTATGCGTAGCTTACCACAACCCTACAGAAACAATTTGATTTTGTTTCGAAACAAAGAATGCTCGGCAACCAAAGGCGTTATCATTTATAGCTCTCGGATATGCTACAAAATACGTAAACTAGATGTTTAACCATGCAATAAGATTATAACCTTAAAAATGTTTTCCATGCAATAAGATTGAAATCTTAAAAGTAAAGGGGATGCATAAGGTGAATCAACTATTTGCTTTCCACGCGGTATTTTATTAGAATTGATTTTGCTCAATATAGACACGGGGTCAAATGTGCAAGGGCGTTCACCTTTCAATGATGACGAAGTTGATCTTGTACCCTCCCTGTTTTGTGTAAATAGGTTTTCACTTTACTTTCCATGCTGTGATTATGAATGTCCTGGCCGTAAATTTGATAAGTTATATTTTTAAGGGGCGTTTGGGAACATAATCAAAAGCAACTTAATTGCTCATAATTGTCAAAAACTACCCAAGTAAGAACATGTTTGTTAAAAACATTAAATCTGAAGACACGCCGATTGATACTTAAGGCTTATACTGAATACTAAAGCTGAAAATAAACTTTGAAAGTCGAATATGAAAGTCTAGAAAAATTGTTATACAGATAAATAAAATTCGAGGTAAAGTTTTTAAATTGTAGATGATATGAAAGATAGAAATATAAGACAAAATTTGAAAGTTTGGAACATTTTCAATTTTCACTGTAGAGAAATAAGTAATAAAATTTTGTTTTTTTTTCTAAATACTAAATTTAACATTGAATATTGGTTCAAATTAGACTTCGAACACATTAGCAAACACTACTTAATTAGAAAACCAATTAATTTTCTATAATTAAATCTTAAGCGATAAAATAAGTATTCATCAAATGATTCTAAGTTTGGGAACTCCAAAACTTCCAACTTCTAAGGAGTTATTTTTTAACTTAGATCCGAAGCCAATTATTTTGCTTTTGAACTTAGGGTCTGTTTCATAATCCGAAAATTTTGGCTGGATAACCATTTTCAAGGTAAAATCTTACTTTCCACTATTTGATTAGCTAGATAACTACGAAAATCAAGCGGATAAATATGGAAGTCTCACATTCGCATAGGGTTGGACAAATATGGGACAATGCGAGTGGAAGTCTCACATTCGCATAGGGCTGGGCGAATATGGGACTTCCACTCGCATTGTCCCATGCGAATGCGTGAAAACACATACTTTGTCCAAATTTTACTCTTCAGATTTTTAATTTTGAAGTTCTGTTTTATATCATTTTTGTTGAGGTTGCAAGGAGTTAGCCATGTTCAACTTCCCTCTCATTTGGACTTTCAAGTCTTGTGTTGTTGTAAATGACATTGTGAAACAATGTAGGTTGGTGAAGAGATGGGGAACCATAAAATTTTCATCTTTGCACTTTATTCTTGTTATATGCATGAAATTAATCAGACACATTTGAAAGACACTTGTTTGAATTAACATCATAAATGAGCATGAAATTTGATGAATTATTTTGATAGAATAGCACAAGAAGATAAGAGAATAAGAGGAAGAAAGGAGAAGAGGGGAGGAGATAAATAAGGTGGGGAGGGGGTTGTGCATGAGAAAAGAGGAAATGGGAGGGGATAAAGAAGGCATGGAAAGGGTGGGGAGGGTCATGTCCTTCCTTGAAGAAGACAATAAGTGAAAGAGGAGAGGAGATGGAGGGAAGAGAAACGTGAGAAAATAAAAGCCTATTTAGTGGTGGTGTGGGTTAGTAGAAAAAAATGTTCATGGTGGCGTGAGACAATACATTTGCTGGTGTGGAGTAATCGCTACCATAAATTTAACATTGAATATTGGTTCAATTCAGACTTCAAACATGTTAGCAAACACTACTTAATTAGAAAACCACTTAATTTTCTATAATTAAATCTTAAGTGATAAAATAAGTATTTATTAAATAGGCTCTAGGTTTGGGAACTCCAAAACTTCCAAAAGTTATTTCTTTGGCTAAGAATAGATGGTTTATTGTTTTAAGTGTGAATGGTTTCCTCGTCTCTTTTCAAAAAAAGAAAAAGTGTGAATGGTTTCTTATAAGTGTATGGAACTTGTCCAGTGAGTCAGGCCCGACACGTCAGGCCCGTGCCAGGCCAAGTTCAATACCCTATATCATCCTAGAGATGTTAATAATGCCCCAATCGAACACAATCACACGCACAGAAAACCCCCTGACGTTGTCTCAAGGGCCTGACTGTCTAGATTTTTTGAAGTGTGACTCTGATGTGGGTCCATTAATTGAACATTCTAATATCTCCATTTAGACAAGTTGATCTCTTCTTATTGTCCATTTCATACATCATTATATAAAAAGAAAAACATACCAAATAACAATTCCAATTCAAAAATAAAATAAAATAAACAAATTACCAAGCCTTCATACATGTAACACGCTCAATAGTGACAGATGAAAAATATGAAATCATTTAGAATAACTTTGAACACCCACTTCTTATAAAAAAAAATCAATAGAAAATAACATTTAAAACCAATACTGTGACGAGGTCTGCAAGTGGCCTTAGATTACACTAGTTTGCGAGCTTAATAATGTGCATATAATTTTGACAAGAAATCAGAGGAATAAAATGAAAATTGTCAAATTCCATTAAACAACACCAATCACATGCTCCTTATAAAATGGGAAATGAAAATTAAAAGTGGGAAGTAGCTTTCTCAACACTCTCAACTGACTTTATTTTTCAAATAATTAAAACCCTTAAGCATGCCCAAGATGTAAACTTCTCTCTCAAGTTGTCTCTTTCCCCCGTAAACTTCTCTCTCAAGTCGCGACCAAGTTCTTGATGGGTTGGTATCATTTGTTAGTAAAAAATACATAGCTCACCAATAGCCTTTAGAAACAATTTTATTTTGTTTCCAAACAAAGATTGTTTGGGCAACCAAAGGCGCGATCATTTATAGTAATAATTCTAGGGGTTTTTTTGTGTGTGTTTTGTTGGATTTTCTTGATACTTCTACCTAGTGTTCGTGGTTGTGTTTTAAAGAAAAATTGGTAAAAAGTGTAAAAAAAAAAATCAAAAGAAGCACTCCAAAACAAGGCTCCCTAGACTTACTCCATTTATAGTTATCAGATATGCTACAAAATATGCAAAACATATGTTTAACGATGCAATAAGATTATAATAAAAATGTTTTCCATGCGATATGATTGCAATCTTAAAAGTAAAGGGGACGCGTAAGGTGAATCAACTATTTGCTTTTCACGCGGTATTTTATTAGAATTGATTTTGCTCAATATAGGCATGGGGTCAAATGTGCAAGGGCGCTCACCTTTCAATGATGGCGAAGTTGATCATGTACCCTCTCAGTTTGGAAAAATCTAGGATGCCTGGTGGGTATCAAGCATCGTTGATTTGCGTCGAGATAAGTGTAACACTTGTGCCGATGCAAAATCAACGGTGCTGGCACCCACCAGGCATAGTATCAGACACCCTAGTCTTACTCCTCAATTTTGTATAAATAGTTTTCCACTTTACTTTCCATATTGTGATTATGGATGTCCTCACCAAAATTTAAGCTATACCTTTAAGTGGCATTTGGAAACTTAATCAAAAGCAACTTATTTGCACATAACATTGAAAACTACTTAAGTAAGACTCTATTTGTTAAAAATACTGAATCTGAAGACAAATTGATTGACACTGATGGCTTATACTAAATACTGAAGTTGAAAATTAACTTTGAATGTTGAATATGAAAGTCTAGAAAAATTGTTATACAGATAAATAAAATTCGAGGTGAATTTTTTAAATTGTTGATGATGTGAAATATAGAAATATAAGACAAAATTTGAAAGTTTGGAACTTTTTCAGCTTTCAATGTTTAGAAATAAGTAATAAAATTTTACTTTTTTCTAAACACTAAATTTACCATTGAATATTGGTTCAATTTAGACTCCAAACACGTTAGCAAACACTACTTAATTAGAACACCATTTAATTTTCTATAATTAAATCTTAAGTGATAAAATAAGTATTCATCAAATGATTCTAAGTTTGGGAACTCCAAAACTTCCAACTTCCAATGAGTTATTTTTTAACTTAGATCCAAAGCCAATTATTTTGCTTTTGAACTTAGGGTCTGTTTGATAGCCCGAAAATTTTGGCTGGATAACCATTTTCAAGGTAAAATCTTACTTTTCAGTGTTTGATTAGCTAGATAAGTAGGAAAACAATACTTTGAATGCCATTTTTCCTAGAAAATGATTTTCTAAGCTATCAAACACACCCTAAAATATTTTGGCTTTTGAAAATAGCTACACACTCCCTAATTTTTTTTGTCCACATGACCTCAACTTCTTATGTCTCCTCCACACTTGATTTAACCAAGTTCTTATATTAGAAGAAGAATTGTTTGTACCTTCAGTTGTCAAACTCCCCCTAAATCATGATATCATGACTTTGTCATTTAAGCCACGTCCCCTCTAATTCATTTCATAGTAGTGAATCTTCTAAAGTTGTAAATAACAAGTGATCCAGAGAATATATGCTGGAATGAAAGTTAATGCTTGAAGCGATAAGTATTAAATTAAAGTGTGATAATCTACTTTTTTAGAGTTATTTATTATTGTTTACTTCTTTAATGGGTTATAGATTATTCTTGATTGTTCAACAATGACCACAAAGTGAGTGTGTGTAAGTAGAGAAAAGGAAAGAGAGAGGGGTCTTTGGTTTTGGTGGCAATTGGCATGCAAAGCAAAGCACAAAACGTCAGGTATTGGGTTGCCTCTGTTTTCAACTTTTGAGAAAATTGTGGTAAACTTTCTTCTTCACAGAAGAAGCGGACGTTTCACCACCACCATTAGTATTTTTCGTTCGAATCATTCTTATATTCTTTCTCTTTTGGTTTTTAGTTTTTCTTCTTCAACTCCACTAAAATAAAGTGAGTGACCCTTCTCTCTCTCTCTGCAGGCTTGAGCACAAAACAACACTTCTTTTTCTAGCTCTTTTTGGGGCTATCTGGAATCTTTTTACTCATTGGTTTCTGTTGATGGTTCATCCATGACGAATTAGTCTTTGGGGTTTCAAAGTTTTATCATTTTTTAGGGAATGAGTGGTGGGTGAGGATATGCAGTTAGTTATGTGCTAAGAGTTGGGAGTATTTTTTTTTTTTTTTTTGGGTCTTTGCAAGCAAATTCTGCTTGCTCTACTCTTACTACTTTTTATAGAGATCCTAAGAAAGTTGAAATTCTTTGTTAAAAAGGGTTAACTTGAAGGGGTTTATTTGATTTCAAAGTTGGGTTTTGGGTCGGTGGTGATTTGCATGTAATTCTTGTGCTAACTTCACTTGCTAGAAGATTGGGGTGTATTGCTTGAATTGGAAGAAAAGGTGCCTAATTCAGTTCTGCTCCCAAAATCAGAAGCTTTTTGAATCTCTGGGTGAGTATTTTTTCCATTGGTTTGGCTCCATTTTTGTTTAATTCTGTGTTATATGTTTCCTTATAGTATGTTTTTGCTGTGATACATTCAAAGAAGATTAATTTAGTATGGATTGAAGTTGCTTGCAATTCATGGATTGAGTCTGAGGATTAAACGTTTACTACTGAATTCATGTTTGACTTCGGTGTCAAAGACAAGTGGATTTGCACAATCTTAATCCACTTCAAATAGTGTTTTATTTTTATTTTTATTTGATGCTATATATAGAGAAGACTTTTATCGTTTGGATGCCATTAATGATGGCTGTCTAGTAAGAATTATTATTGAGTTAGTCTCCCTGTTTGAATAACTATAAGGGGCTCTCAATTCAAACTAAGTATTTGGATGACTTTTTTCTTTGGTTTGCTTGTAGTTTATTTATTCATTTATTTTTTGAAGCACCATTTGTTGCTGTTCATGGTAGAAACCAATTCTGCTGCCAGAAACTTAATTCCACGAAGGACTGGCACAACACAGGAAGCGTCTCTTATACGGTGTAATCAATTCTCAGTTCGTAAATCCCTTTTTACTGTCCATCCAAGCAATACACGTCTTATTATCAGCATTGAATAACTATGGAGTTTGTAGTCTGTAGCCCAAATTTTACAAAACAGGTGAGAGGGTTTGACAAAATGAAAAGGGGATCTAATACCTTGTGCAATTCATAAAACCAGAGACTAGTTTTGTGGTGGCGGGCTGCAGCTACAAGGCAGATGAATTCCCAATATTTTTTCTTTTCTGGGGAATCTCATCAATTGACTTCTAGGAAGTCTTTCGGAATTGAAGATTTTCTTGGAGAGTATCACGTGTTATGGTTCTGTGTTACCCTATGGTTAATCAAACATCTACAAATGGTTGCATCAAGTTATATTTTGTGTGCTTATGTGGTGTGGAGTTCAAATCAGGAATAATTCTTTTCAACAAGGGATGCATCAATGTTTATATGCTTAGAAGAGGGAGCTCAAAATCATGAGAAATGACTGGCTACAAAGATTAGGATCACCAAGCGTGTATTAGTATTCATCATAAGGAAGTGGCTCAAGTTTGACTTTGCAAAACTTTTGTTATCAATCCCCAAAGAATGGAAAACCTTCTCGTTAGTGTGATCTTCCTTGCTGGAAAAATAGTTGTGCAAGTATAATTCATAATTTTCTTCTTAGGCTGAGGGAATGTTGACCATTATGTGGAGGAGGATAAAAGAGATCTAGATGATAAGGGGAGGTTTTAAAATTGATGCTTGCTACGCTAGTCACAACTTTCCATGGTAATTATACTAGAGGTGTAGCTATTGCTTACAAAAACTTGCATTTTGCCGTTTAGCTCTAAATGGTTATTGGTTAGTAATTCACTTTTGATTTTTTTTTTTTTTTGAAAGGCAAGCTGGTGTTTTGAGGATCCCCGAACCTTATCATTAAATCAAAAGCATCAAGGTACATCAAGTTTACACCACTCACTTATCCCTTCATCATACATTACATCATCACACGGGAAATTTTTTTCCTTAAAATCCTGAGCCAAACTAAGAGATTGATGGATAAACTCACTAGTTGAATAGTTGTTCAGATGGTTCCTTGGTGAACTCGCTGAAACTCGTGATCTTGGTAGGCACCAATCCATTGCTTAATCATCTTGAGAATGAAGATATTCCTCCCCTTCCTTAACAAATAGAAAAGGTCGGAATGGTGATCTTGAAGCACACGAAATCAAAAAGTAAAGCAATTAAACACTAAGTAAAAGCTAGTTCTTGAGAGATTCCAAGAGCTGATGTTGTCTTCATCTAACTTCTTTTAATTGATTATACCCTGAATTTTGGGTTTGCTTTCCTGGTTCGGGAAGATCTTCGAGGAGTGTCTTCCTTAGGAGGCTGATTGGTGGTTTTCTCACATTCATCTTCAACAGTGTTTTTGGCCAACAATAGTAGCCTCCCTCTCCAGATCAGCTTTTAAATCTATGAGATATTCCTTCAACGCTTCCACGCCATTGTCGCTTTCTATTTCTTCTTTATCTGCACTGTTAACTTCGTGCCCATTCTCATAATTCACTTTTGATACATTATAGGGCAGTTGACAGAGTCCTATAATCAAGTGATTTCTTATCCAAAAAATTAAACCTACGAGTAATCCACTCCATAGATAACTATTGGTTATGTGAGAAAGTGCACAATCTATTGGTTTTCTCAGATACCAATTGGTGCAGAATCTTGGTTGAAAATTTTACCATGAGCTGATGTTTTATGTTGTTGGTTTATTTGATAAATAATAGCTCAAATAAAGCTTGCATCATTAACGTGATATTTAAAATGAACAGATAAGCTATACATCACTCTTGGATGGGGAGATGTACAGGTGAAATTTCAGAAGCACTGCCAAGTGTAAAGGTAAACGCCATTTTCCCATGTTGGCTTTGAAATATAGTTTCTGAATTTTTTTTTTCTTTTTCTAATATTTCACATTTTTTCCCTTAAAATGATATGTTTGTTATCCATGGCGTTATCCTTGCCTCCGTAGATATTCAGTGCAAAAGTTATTTCGTCTATGTGATCAATGAAGATCTATAACTTGTTTGTTGTTTTAATCATTTCTGCTATCTTGTTTTAGTAAATTATAGTGAACTATGGATGTTCATTTAGAACTTTTTTAATGAACAATATAGGTGCAATACAAATGAATTTAGAGTTACATGACAGCAAAGTAACAATGTAAAATATTAGGCACCAGAGTTACTAGGTAAAGTATCATCTCTGGTATTGATCCCTGAAGAGATAAGCATGTGTTTGTTGCAAATGGAGAGGTCAAGATGAGATTCCATGAGGACGCTAGTCCCCTTGTGTGTGTGGAAGTTTAATACTCTAGCCCCTAGGAATTGAATCATGAAATTGATGTATTCCATGCTTTATTTCCTTCAGAAAGGAAGTCCATAAATTTCTGTATTTGTTTCATTTCAGTGTATAATCAGCCTGAGACAGTCTTATCATATTGTATTCCATGACTCCAGGTGCATCGTTTAATGTGTATAAAGCTCATGAAACTCGTTGATGGAATCTCTTACATTTTCCCAGCCATAGAATCAGCGCGACCAAGATGCAAATCAGGAATAGAAGTCTTATGCTCTTTAAACCTGGCAATGGAGAAAGCCAAGTTACTCATTCAGCACTGCTCCGAATCTAGCAAGCTTTACTTGGTATGCATTTTAAAGTACACGATACTATTTATGATAGATATTTTGCAAGTGGAATAATCCATGACTAAAACATTAAATCTCACAAATTCTTGGGTTCATATGCGAGACCCTAATCACACATTAAATCAAATAAATTACATCTTTATTCAATTCAATACAAACTCTTAACTTCAAAAAAAAAAAAAACTTAAACTTGACCTAAGCTTGCTAAGCAAGCAACTAGTTTCCTAAACACAATAATAACCCTAACTTGAATTGAAACCCTAAATCTAAATAATAAAGCAAACCCCTAATTCTATATTGTTCTGTCCAACCCACTAATTCAATAATACTCTAATATTTTCCTATTTTCTATATCCATCAATTTATTACAATTTTCAAACAAGAATTGCATGGAATATCTTCAAATATGTACCTTGTAGACACTAATGTCTAAATTTGTGATGGTTCTCTATTTTTGCTTTCATTCATGAACTCCACCGTGATTAGTTCACTTTCTCATTAGCTTTTTCCTCAAAAGACTTCCAATACAGGTTACTGTAAAATGCATCGCATACTGCTTGTGCCTCTATGAGAACCTTAACATCTTGATAAAAAATAGGAAAGAAACTGCACAAGTCAAATGGCCTACATGTAAGAAATCGAGTACATGAGATGGTGCCCGTAACATCCTCCAAAAGTTGGAGGGACTCTTACAAACAATATGGTTCATCCGTCTCTTTGCACATAAATTCATCTTCCTCCCGTATTTTTTTTATTTGGTTTTGAATTGCACTAATCCTATTGTTAATCATATTGAATCAGCCTTGCTTGTGCTCTCTCTCTCATTTCTCTTAAATCTCTGCGAAACTTCTCTCTGTCGGTCTCAACCTGCATCACAGTAGAGGTGGTAGTGGGTTTTATGTCATTGGTAGTGGTATAGGAGAAACGGGTCCATGTTGGGGATGATTGGGAACATAGGTGTATTGTGGTGTAGAAGACGAAAACTGGTGATGGGAATCGAACACTGCAGGGTATCGGGCTAAACTTGGGTTTAAGCTATGTTGAAATTGGCATGGGGATGCGTAGGAATAATAGGGGTATGGAATAATATGGGGCATTCATTTTTTTACTGGATGGTATTCTCAGAATAACTGGGGTGTAAATAGCCGATGGGACCATGGACTAACTAATAAAATCAGGTCAGGGGCTTGTTTAAATTTTTAGAATTTTTTTTTCTTCTTCCTACACATGATATGTAAAAAGGGGATCGGGACTACGGCTTGCGATGGTACTGCAAGGGCTACGGCTGAGAGTTGCGACGACACGACAGTGGGGGTGATGCCAGAAGCAGGCGAGGGGCGACGTGGGTCTACAGATTGAACCTTTGATAGGACTGGATGCGCTAGCCCGAAGGGGGCTGGATGACAGTGACTTGACAATTGGCCAGTGATATGGACTGCTGGTGTTGATGATGGCGATTGCTCTGGCAACAATAAGTCACGATGTGTTGATCGGAAGTTGGCTGTTTCAACAGACCTGGGATTGGTCTGTATCAATGGCTGACTTGGCATGGTGGTTGCCAACGAAGGTAGTTTTGGTCGCGGTAGTGGTGGCTGATGACGACGGTGGCGAGTCTAATTTTCTCTGTATTCTCCTCTATGTTCTCTTCTCAAATTCTCTCGAGTCTTCAATGATCTTCAATCAAAATCTCTTATCCTCTTTCACTTCTTTGTTTCTTCTCAAAAAAAATTCTTCGAATCGAACCAAATAACTAGAATTGTTTTGACTTTGATACCAATTGATAGAATTCGAAGTGAATAACACTATGATAAATCAAAGATAAACTCAAAAAGGATAAACCCTAATTCATATCAAATAAGAAACAAATATTCTTTGGAACAACGAACAATGTTTTGTCTTTTTATGAAACAATGAACAATGTTTTGTCTTATTTATAATATCCCTAACTTCTTTGGCAAACTAACTAACATAACCGTAACTAGCTAATTATGCCCTAACTACTGTTATGGGCTTTACCTCGTAGGCCTAATCACAATTAATACACTAAACTAATCTCATACTAATACCTGCTTGCATCAATTTCACTGGTTCGATTCTATCCATTACAGATGATCTATGCAGATAAAATGGATAATGGACCCATAACGGTTCAGGAGCATTATAGGTTATAACGGGATATAACGGAATATTTTGTTAAATATATTTTTAATATCCCCACAAAGTATTGATGTGTTATAGAGACAAAAAAGTAAATCATGTTTATAACATTAAATTAAAAAAATCAAAACATTAATAAAAAACATCTTCCCTTCGTATGAGAATGAGATGACAACAAAGAGTGTGATCGACTCGTCATTTTCTTCCCTTCTTATCTCGTTCTTTGTCAACCGGCGATGTCTGGTTCTCTGTCGATCGACGACGCTTAGATTGAGAATGAAATGGGTGATTTTTTTTATATATTATAACAACAATTTAAAACAGTGTTATTGAAAAAAATGCTATCTCAATAACGGCCATATAACGGCATTATATCGAAGCCGTGATACAAAAATGTGATAATCTCATAACGTAATGACTGACCTCCGTTAATCATTATATCGGCGTTATAATGTTGTTTTAACTGCACAACAGATAATAGAACAAAAACAGTTAAAACTGATAACCATTTATCTTGTACCCTAGTAATAGTGCATTAGATTGAAAAAAAAAAATTTAATTTCATTAATTACATGGTTACACCTCCTATCATTTGTTCATGCCATGACTTGAAGATCCCCTAATTTTATGGGTGACATGCTTCTTTATTTTTCTCAGGTAATCACAGGGGAGGCAATAACATTGAGATGTGAAAGAGTGCAAAGTGCATTAATACAAAGTTTAAGTCAAATTGAGAATCTGGTTCCTGTGCAACTGGCTGCGCAGGTTTGTTACTAACTTCGCTCATATTAAAATTGATTCCTCGTAGGAAAAATAAAAGAAAATGTGTACACGTTTTTCACACTCTTTCTTCATATCAGTTGCTGGTTCCAGCAGGACTATTTTGTTCAAATGGTATGAAGGTGAATCACGTACCAAAGAACCACTTGATTGCATGCAATTCCTTTTGATTGGGAGATATTTTAACCAAGAATTTACATATACTATTCTTTATATGGCAATTGATGATTTATCTTCGTCAAAGGAGGATATCATTTCAATGGTTATGAGACTCATAAATCTTTGAAAAAATTACTCTTGAGATCACCTTCTAGAAAATTTGGACGCTTCAGGATATCAACTGGCAATTACAACCTGGATTTTGTAACTCCTGGATTAAAAAAAAAAAAACCCATTTTATAGTTATGATTGATTTCCTGCTTTGAACGAACAAAATGCCTTGATAAATGAAAACAACGATTTTTATTAACTTCAGTCTGAGACCACTTTTTTAAAACTTTGGATGTGTGCAGTCTTTTTAGATAATGTGTCCTGTGCAGTTCGGACAATGCTCCTGCTGCTGGAGATGCAGTAATGCATTACTGCCATATTGTTTGGAGTATCAGTTTGACCATTTTAACTCAGAATTTTGGAGGTTTTATCTTAATGTTGTAGTATACATACCTTGCAGTTTCAGATCAATCCTTCAATTTTTTATTTTTTATTTTTAGGCCAATTTCTAGTTCCTGTTTATCCTATTACAAGTTCATTTGCTTTGTTTTCCCACCAATAATTTATTATTAAGGTTCATAATCTCATCTACAGATATCCGCGATTCTTAATGATATTAAAGATGCAAAGTTCATGATGGAATCTTATGAAGAACAAGCTGGTAGGGTTTTACTAGATTTGCTCCGTCAGGGATCAGATGCAACGGAAGGATCTGAGCTTGAAGCTTTTCAAATTGCAGCTTCAAGACTGCAGATTACATCCTCGAAAGCTCACTTGATAGAAAAGAGATCTGTAAAGAAGCTTCTCGATAAGGTCCGAGAAACTGATTCAAGAAAGGAAAGGATCCTGAATTACCTCTTGTACCTTTTAAGGAAGTATGGAAAATCAATTGGAGGTGAGCAAACAGTTAATGTCAACGTTCAATGTCAAGATCCACGTCCGAGTGTAAATTCAGCCTGTATGAATGTGGCATGCAATCTGCCTATTGACCAAGAACTACATGTTCCACATTCAGTGCCGGACAGCCAGAAAGTCTTTGCCAGTAATCCTGTACCTCCCAATGAGTTCATGTGTCCCATTTCTCAGAGAATCATGCATGATCCTGTTATCATAGATTCTGGGCAAACTTATGAACGAATGTGGATAGAGAAATGGTTCAACGAGGGTCATTATACATGTCCAAGAACTCAACAGAAACTCTCCCATTTTTCTGTTACTCCAAACTCTGCCTTGAAGGATCTTATTTCCAAGTGGTGTCGGAAGCATGAGATTAGTATTCAAGATCCCTATTCACAAAATATTCCTCCAGAAGTTTACTCATGTAGAATATCTTCTTCCAGTTCGGTAGCTAGTTTTGGCAGTTCTCTGAATGATGTACCTATTCGAACTAATGATAGCAGTGTGTCATTTGGGTATTCTGATACTAGTTCTGTTGAACCGCATACAGTGACAGATGGCTCATCAGTTTTCCCCCACAGGGATGAGGATCATTGTAACTGTCAATCTTTTTTGAACTTTAGCCAAGGGAGGAATTCAGATGTTTTCACTGAAGTTAATGGACTTCCTTGGGTATCTCAATACAAAGTAATGGAGGACGTTAAAAGCCACTTGCAAGGCAATGAACAATCCAACCATTCTATTCTATGCAGTAATTTTTTCCCAATACTGGTTCGGTTTTTGAAGGATGCATGCGAACGGCGTGATGTTAAAGCACAAAAAGTTGGAGTGCATTTGCTTCTGATATTTGCAAGGAAGAGCAGGTAATCTCCACTCAGTTTATTCTTTTTGTTTATTTTATTGTTGGTTTATCATAATTGACTTTGGGGTCTATTTTAAAAACTATTTCAGCCTGGGGTAAAAAAATGTCACGGTCAACCCAAGTGTCCGTCAAAGATTTTTAATGGGACAACATTGCCCTTAATAAAATCAAAGGTTTGGATTTAAAAATAAAAAGTCAATCTCGATGAGATCTTAATGGACTCACATAACCTCAAAATGAAAATGTATATTGAGGCAAAATTAATCGTGAGGAATTTGAAAAAAAAAAAAAAAGAACCAAAAAACAAAAAATTGTCTTCTTCTCCCTGAACCCATCATTATTTCTCAAATCCACGACCCTTCCACCACCATCACCACCCCGTTGCAACCACTCCAAAACTACCATCACCCCTCCATATGCACCACAATTGTTGAGGGTTAGTAAAATAGGCCCACTTCGTCTGGTCTGCATCATCTACAACTTTGTCATGGAGGAGCAAGGAAGCTTGTAAATAAGAAGAGAAAGAAGAGAAGCTAATGGTTGAAATTGGCTCATTCAAATCAGCGGTTTGACCTTTGAAGGTTGGATCTCGAGGCTTGTGGACATAGGCTCTCCATCGCCCACTCCCCATATTCAATGACAACACTTGGGGTCACTCGAACATAGAAATTGAAAAGGGGGAGTTAAGGTTTTACCAATGTTGATGCATTTGTAAGTAGTCAGTCCCCAAGTGGGTTCTTATTGGCTAAAATCACCCATACAATTGTTGATGTTTCTTGTCCAGTTGATGTAATTATTGAATGTCAAAAAAATAAAAGCCGAAGATGAAGAGGAAGGGTAGAGATGAAGAAGGGGCGATAGTGATTTTGGAGGTGGTTGGGGTGGGATGGTGGTGGTGGGAGTGTTGTGGATTTGCGAAAGATGAATGAGTGATTGTGGTGCGGGTTCAAGGAGAAGAAGACAAATTTTAGTTTAATTTTTTTCTTTTCAAAATCCTTAACATTAATTTTGCCTCGATATACATTTTCTTCTCAAGGTTCTTTGGTCCATTAAGATCTCAACAAGATTGACTTTTTTTATTTTTTAATCTAAACCTTTGATTTTATCAAGGGCAACGTTGTCACATTAAAAATCTTTGTCCGTCAACTGGATAGACTATGGCATTTTAGACCCCAGATTGAAATAGTTTTTCAGATGGACCTCAATATCAATTATGATAAACCAAATGGACCCTGCATCAAAATAACCCTTACTATTACTTCTACTATTATTATTGGGCATTTGCTAGATGACACCACCATTTCTGCTGAAGGACACTGCCACACCACTTTTTTTTAATCTGAACACCACCACCCTTTCCTTCTCTTTTCTCTTCACAGGAGCAACACCACCCCGCCCACCACCTCGTCCCGCCACCTCCAGCCTCTCTGAGTCGCCATCGGACGTCCCTCCCAACCCCCACCTGGTTATTCTCGTCTATGTTTTTCTTTATATTTGTTTTTTTTGTTTTTTTCCTCTCATCTATTTTTTTTTCTTCTCTCTGTTTTTTTCTTCCCCTATTTTCTTCCCATTTCTTTTCTTTTCTTCTCTATTTTTTTCTTCTTCACCTCCTCGCTATTCCTCTTCTTCTCCTCTCATTTTCTTCTCCCCTTTTTTTTCTCC